>CM062805.1:919146432-919168932 GCA_031772625.1 Pinus tabuliformis | reverse complement strand
GGCCACCAGGGCCATGAAGGACATGGACATAGATGATTGAGTTTCTCAGAGGATGAGAAAAAATTTTAGTACAAGGGTGATGATGAGGCTCATCAATAGGTACATCATAAGGGTCATAATGCCATCGTCCAGCTTTAGAACTATCTATTTCTCACATTTATTTACAACTTTTTGTTATATTATTCTTAGTGAGAGGGGTAAAATATGTTTTTCTATGTCATGTGGCCCAATATGGTTTAAACGCTGGAAATGGAGCATTTTTGACATGATTTCATTGTAGGAGCTCAAAGTAGACACTAGGGAGACATTCTAGGGTTTTTCCATCTCCTTAACTCCCTCAATCATCCAAAATCACCACACACTCTCTCATCAACTCGAGGAAATTGGCAGCCAAGCAGGACAAGGCCTTTGAAAACTAAGAAAGTGTAGTTAAACAAGATCTAGATCCACCCTTCTCGAGTTTTGGGAGACAAAAATTCCTATTTTCTACGAAGTTGTTGGTAGCTACCCTCTTGTATAAATAAACATGCCAAAGAGCTCATTAGGATTCAAACTTTGTTTTCAGCTAGGAAGATATTGAGCTCAAGAACTTGATATTGTTATTTTTGACTGGCCATGTGATGTATTTGACATTGATGCAATGATAATGATAAGTTTCTTATTGATCAATCATTGAGTTAGTTCCAGAAGGCTTAGGCTCTTGGGTTTGGGTCCAACCCTAGTGGCTTAGGTCCCTATTATGTATAGGTATTTCTTTTTAGCTTAGAATGTTTATTATTTTTCTGCATTTCATTAGAACATAACCCCTCAAAAATCTTGTGATTTCCATCTCTATCTCATCCCTCTCATGAGAGAATGAATGGAAGAATCCACAATCACAACCCAAAAATGCTATGTTTATGATTTCTTGGAAGAAGGTCTATATTAGTCATCTTAGTTTTCATATGTTTATTGTAGCTTAGGAGCCGATTTATTGACTAGATCTGAGTTTTTGGCATAGATTAGATGATAGTTAAATTCAACTCATCTTTTCCACCATTAGTTATTTTATTTTTTCAATTATAAAAGAGTATGTGCATGTGATGTTGTAGGGAAGTTTGGATTTGCAGGCAAGGGTCCTTTCACCATCTCCATCCAAGAATTATTCACCCTCTATGATGAATCCCAAAGTTTTGTTCTTGAGCTCATTCCCTTAGGTCGCCATGAGTGACTGTCCTAGTTCAAAAAATTCCTTCCTAAGGTGATGAGATTGGCTAGGGCTGTTGTCCACCCTTCATCCATATACCACAACCCACATCCACCTTACCATCCCTTGATCTCATCATTCCTACCTCCTAAACCTTCTCGGCAACCTTCCTATAGCATTACAAGCCTTCTGTAGCATGACTATAGTAGCTTGTTTCACCCTCTGTTTTGACCTATGATGCAAGTTTGACTTAGTTTAGGATTAAATTGACCCCCAACTGTGACTGCATGATTAAGGGAAACACCTAGTCTAGTCCCACAATCCTTTTCCTTCACTGCAAGATAGAATAGCATTAGTTTCTTTATCACATATTTAGCACAAATAGAACATTGATTTATATCCAAGTATGGGCTAGATAGATGATGCATGAAATATTGAGTATGATTTTGTAGGGTAGTTTCCTATCTGCAAGTGGATTTGGTAGCTAGATGGTTGATTGAAAGATAATATAGTTCCCTTTCTGCAAGTAGTGTAGTTCTTGTTTTTTTTTATGAATTGATTCAATAGCATTTACATGTTAATAACATCCATAAGTTGAGGTCTAAAAATCATTTTCATTTTTGTCATTAGAGATAAATTTTGATTTTCACCTTTAGTAGTTAATTTCCTTCTACTTCAGTAGAAAGAATGGTCTTGGATCACTATTGATTAAATGTCCTAGTTGAGGGTCGCATGAGTAGAATCCCATTTAATGTGTATATAGCACTATCACCTCGAAGTTTATATGAACCCTGGTTGATAAATAAATTTGAGGATCCCTTGGGAGTTGCAACACTCTTGGTGCAATACCAGAGCCTGCCACCTTCCAAGGCATACTCTAGCCTCAGTTCATTGAAGGCCATTTTCTCAGCTTTGAAGAAATCCTGTTATAGTGATATTCAAATTTAAATCTCTGAGAAACAACTTCAAATTTTATTCTATAATGTGAATCCAGCTCTGATACCATGTAGAAATTAGGCTATAGATTTATAACTTCTCATGAAGTTTTACTCAAAATCATAAGACACAAACCTACTCTACTTCTTTGCAAACATCAATTGACAATTTAGAACAAAAATATCAGACATGCAAGAAGAAATAACACACATACAACAAGTATTTTTATTTGGGAAATGAATATGGTAAAAACCCCAATGCCTACTTTCATTAATCAAATTAGTAGAGATGTATTACAATTGGTTTTCTCAACTGGGCACACCCTACAAGTCCATAACCTATCCCTCTGCTCATTAAAGGCCTATGACCCAAACTTAGTCAAATTTTTCCTATGCTTGAACTCCTATTTCATTGTGATTTTCCCTAAGGAATTAGCCCCTATTGTTTAGGAAATTTGTCTAATTGAATTGCGCAATTCCTTAGGCTGATCATCTGATTGCATGCAACACCTGTACACTCAAGACTTGTCTACAACTGATGTTACACTGCCTTGGAGTATACACCTCAAATGGGTAACTTGAATTCTTTGCATGCATTAGCTATTTTGGGTTGATTTATCAGTTAACTGGATGATCATTGAGTTTGACCAAAGTCCCATTGCTTAACTGAGCTTCCACTAGTTCCGCCAAAAGTTGGAACTAGTTTAAGAGAAAACAACCTGAGATAACTAACCTTGATTGCTACAAATTAACAATCACACATGCTGAACTGAACTCTAACTCCTCCAACTTGAAATTACTGAGTAAAATGGGTGACACAAGCCATGTCACACAAGTTAACATCATCCAAGTTGTCTGCTAATGTGGAAATAATTCAAATTTTCTCAATTTGATCAAGGCAAAATCAATTTGAGAATTTCTTGCTTCATTTTTCAATAGTTGGTATTTTATTTCTTTTATTATGTTCTATTCATTAAGTAATTACCAAAATATACAAAACATGAAGATCACAAGAGAAAAAGAACACAAATATGTAGGCTCCAATCCAGGGAAAATTCCACAACGAGGAAACCTAAGAAATCCTCTTCTTATAGAATCCTATCAAAGTGAGATGTCCAAGATAAAAAACCAAGACCAAAACTTCCACAAGACCCAAGTCATCTCTCCTCAAGAATCTCCTTCAACCAAGTCAAAGTCAACAAACTCAATGTTGGTCAAACTTCATTGAAATCTAGTCAAACCCATGAAAATTTCACACCCATAGTGATGACCTAATTTTAACCGAATAAAAACCTTAAAAACTTAAGAAAATATCACACATGTGGACAAAACTAGCGCAAAAGACAAAAATTTCTCTCCTTTGACTTTCGTTGAAATTCTTCTTTTTCTTGCACATAAATTGATGTGTTGGATGGATGATGGAATGAGGTTGAACTATCTTGTATTTATACATGTCTAGGAGGTCGAATAACTGCCTCTTCTAGGCCAACTTGTCTAGGAGGGAGAACTTGGTATGTAGAGGTAATTTTGACTCAAGAAAAATAATTTTTCCTTTTTCTTACCATAAGTCCAAATGGGACTTTGATTCAAATACATTACTTTGACTCATAATAATTTTTTTTGACTCAATTGACCATATAAGCATGAAGAACATGCTTTCACTAGAAATAAAATAATAATAACGAATGTAATAAATGAATATAATAAGTACATCAATGATACATTTTAATTTCATTATGAAGAACGACACAAGTTACATTTTCAGCAATTGCTGAAGGCTACTTAAATTCACCCTTTTTGAACTGATGTGCAGATAATTTTTTCATCCACTTTTGAGTTGCTTTCCACTTGATTACACGAATCTATGGATATGATATTTTTCTTCTTCCCATCCTTCTTTGCTTTCTTTGGGTTGATTTTTAGATGTACTTTTCAACACTTCTCCTCTGCGTGTCCATTAATGCTATATTGGTTTCTAGGATATTTTCACTGGTGTGTTGTCTCTGCCATCTTCTTGCCTTTTTCCCCTTTTCACTTCTTTGCTTTTATGGAAGCTTCTTGGTGTTCCTTCCGCTTTGAACCAATTGACTACCCTTTCTTATGGCCTATGTTTTCTATGTATTTCACCGGCACACAAGCATTTTCCGTCATTTTGGGTTTGAGAAACATCACTTGTTTTTGAAAATGGATTTCTATAACCCCTAAATGCTTGAAGAGTATGTCTAGGTTTTTAGGAGAGATACCTAACCTTATTTCCATCTTCATAGATTCTGTGGAGTACTTTAGTACACTTTTCCCTTGTATTTTCCTGAAGTAATGCCATCAGATCTGTTGGTCCTCTACATACTCGATAGGCTAGATGAGGGAATTTATGGGAGTTTCAAAATCACCCCACTCAATTATTGGAGGATTCCCCTGAGCATCAAGGTTTCCATGAAAATTTTCCACCTAGACAAGGCATGGCCTTCTAATTTCAAATCAGCAAATGAAATTTCATGTCCTCATCTATGTGGTGAAAACTGGAGTACACCTTTAACAATTGTAGATAATGATTTAATGTCAAAGCATCAATCTCATCTTGATACAACTTGATGTCCACCTTTGATTCCATATTGAAGATGGATTATGAATGGTTCACGATGCTCGAATTGATTTCTCTTTTTTGGGTTCCTTAGACCTTTTCTCTATTTTTTATCAATCCCATGATTTCCCCTTTGATTCCACCTATTTGTTGGAACCTCCATCTTCTCAGAACAACCTAATATTGCTTCCATGAGGAGGCTCACAAATTCATGATTTATATATATGAATTACACTTCCATCCATGCAAGCATCTCCTCTGCTGTATCTTGAGGGTTATCATACCTTGATTTGGTTGCCATGGTTGGGGTTTTAAGAATTTTTGTTTAAACTGATTTGGTCCTGCAACCTTCCACAAAATACCCAAAGAAACCTACTTAGATACCAATATGATCGGTAAGCTACGATGGATGTTCCACTGAGCAATGTCTCACAACATATCTGATAAAAACAGACTGAATCTATAATCTATATTATGAGGGTTAATCTTCCTTAAATTTCTGGGTTTATTAATTACTATTTTTTTGCTTATGCATGCAATAAATAAAATGAGAAATATAGAGAACAATGAAATATAAATGCACACACACACACACACACACCATAATGAACACCAAAATATGCTATGGGAATCCCTTTTGGGAGAAAACCTAACTATAATTTGAGGTTGCTCTCATCTTTTTTGTTTGAATGGAAATGATGCATATACAAAGGAGAAAGCACTCTCTATTGAGTTAACTAAGATTTGTGTCCTGTATGTTTCTACAAAGAAAAAACCAATTTTTTTTCTCTCTCTCCCTATATGCATCCTAAACTTATTTGTTCTATTATGGATCAAAATGCATTCAAATAGAATGGAACCCCTTTTTTCCTAGTGACTTGGTTATAACACAACACGATAGCCAACTAGGGGTTAAGTGTGATTACTTCAACTCCCAACAAGAGTTATAAATTTGACCCTTTTAGAGTCTCCTTCATAGTCGCCATGTGGCTAGCTCATTTTCCATGAGCAGTGGGGGAAAATATGGCATACTTTTAGAATTATGATGGTCAATCACGACAAATCAACTTCTGAGAGGCATAACTTTTGTATTCGTAAACCTATTGACTTCTTTCTTGAACTCTTGGAAAGGAATCCGTGTGTAGAATAATGCATTGGGTGTTTCACCTAGGCAAAAAAGTTTTACCCCCAAAAATCATCATTTAAGGCCTCAAAATATCTTCAGAAAGTTTCAAGCCCCAATTCTCCAAACTAGGTCATATTGCTAAAATTGTTTTTGTAAGTTGTTTCCTTCAAATTTTTTGGTCTGAAAGCATTAATATGGATGGAAAATTATGTAGCTATCTAATACGAACTAGCGGGGCATATTTATCATATGTGATTTGGTGGATTTCTTAGTGACATAATTTTACAGGTTATTCTATTGTTCTCTAAGGCTATTGTCTAGTGAATTTTAATGTAAGATTAGTAGAAATAGGGTCTCTAGATCAACTTATTTTTGAAGAATGTAACTAATTTTGGTCTTCATAATTGCACTTGTATCAAAATTTATTTCATGTAAAAGAATAAAGAAGTAAAAAGAAAATCTATTATTATTTTCTATTCAAAATGTGTTCTTCAGGCTCCTAGGGTTTATTAAGTCAATAGGAAAATTTGTCATGAGTCAAAGTCCCATTTTGGACTATTTGTAAGATATATAATATATATATATATATATATATATATATATATATATATATATATATATATATATATATATATATATAATCAAAAGAGTCAATTTTATCCCATAGGGTGTATAATAGATGGTGATGGGGTGTACTACTAAGTCACTTTGTGATGTTAAGGTCATTGGTTCAAAACTTTATGGGCAAAAATCTAGTCATGTTAAGGGATGGTGTGGCCCACATCGGGTGTGATCCACGGGTGATTTTGATGGCTTATATTCTACTGGGTCACAATTTCTCAAGCCATAGGTCAAGCCTGAAGTCAAATGTAGACAAATTGACAAACATAGAGTCAATTTTGTCACCACAAGACCAAGTCAACCCTCCAGATGGAAAAATCAGCCAACCCATAAGTTATGTCTCTTCATATGGTTGAACAACTATATATTAGCTACTCTGATCCACATTTTGGCAACCAATTTGATTTCTGTGAAATCAAGAAGAAGAATTTCATCGAAAGTCAAAGGAGAGAGAGAGGAAAGTCAAAGAAAATAGAAATTTGAAGTTTTCCTCCCTAGATCTGCTCACATGTGCGAATTTTTCTGAGGAATTGTAGGGCCAAAATATCAAGAGTGCTGAAATTACAAGGGCTGAGATTAGAGGGCCAAAATTTTAGGAGGTGACCAGATTTCACATGTTTGACCAATGTTGAATTTTTTGAATTTGAATTGATGAAGAAGATTTGAAGGAGGGTTTTCTTGGGTATGCATGGAAGTATTTGTTTTGGTCTTGGGTCTAGGATATCTCACTTTGATCTGATTCTATAAGAAGATAATTTTCTTGGGTTTTCCCCCTTTGTGGGGTTTTTTCCCTAGCTTGGAGCCTATATCTTTGTGTTCTTTGTCTCTTGTGATCTTCATGTTTTGAATTTTGGTAATTGCTTGATGAAGAAGAGAACTAAAATTTAATAAGAAGCCAACAACATTCACAAGTAATTATCATGACAAATAAATTAACCCTAATCTACCAACATCTTAATTTCTCAACATGGTTTCAGAGCTAAGGTGAAGGGTAGGCAGTATGAAGATCACATATTTCTAGCATATCTAATATACCCTTATAACAATTATATCTCTCTCTATCAAGGAAAGAATTTTTAAAGAAGACATCATTGTATATATTCCTATAGCAACTTTCAATATATGTCAAGAACACCTGTAAGATAACAAAAATGTTGAAGAGAATTCAAGTCACATGTTTGAGAGTGAAATTATGAGGCTAATCTAAAAGATATCAAAGTTATTAGATCAATATAATCCAATTCTGTTGATGGTTGGAGGTGACTGCTAAGAAAAATCCTAAAGGAATCTAAGTTGAATCCAAGAAAAGTGATTCAGATCCCTGTTTTGGAGCTATATATTTCTGAACTAATTCATCTCTACAATTTACAAAGTCACAAGGAAGGTTGAAGAACAAAATTTAGAAGAAAGAATATATATGATCTCGCTCAAACAAGAAAATAAGTGATGTAAGTTTTTGTAATACATCTACAATGATCCGAGTTTGTGTAGCATGTCTCTCAATATTGATGCAAATAATAAGGAATGCTTATTTTTGCACCTACATATACATATAAATAGATTGCCTAAACTATCTCTGTGGACAAGTTCACGATACAAAATATTTAGAAGCCTACTCAATGCAAAATACTAGAACTTGTATCTATGAGAATCAATTTTTTTGTGATGGCACCCAAAACTTCTATGACATATCTACATTTTGAATCAATTTTTGTGGCATAAATATGGAACGTAAAGGAAGTGTATCTTCAGTGGCGTATTCTATCATTATGAAGCAAGTGAAAATTTCTCTCACTATAATGCAAATTTTATATGACAATACAAGTTTTAATGATGAATCTTTATCAACATAACTCTAATATTTTTGGACATATACATATCAAACAAAGGAGAAGATTAGAAGGTGATGATGGTGACTTGAAACTTGAACAACTAAGCTTACTGTAGCATTATACAATTGAAATCCGAGATCCGAGCTATCCAAGTTTATACCAAGAACAAGGAAGATGTAAAACTACATTGAAATAACATCCTAAACTTTCCATGACACTTTGACTATATGAAAACTTTGAAGGATATTATTTATATAAAGGATTGGATTGTGTCATATAGGTTCATTGTATGCATTGTAAGTGTACCTATAAAAGGAACCAAAAACTCTGAGGAATCCTTGAAACAATAACTATATGAATAATATACCTTTATGCAAAATTCTTTGATCAAATCCATGATACAAGATTGATAGACAAAGGAATTACATCTATGAAAGAGACCGAAATCATCATTAGAACCCAAGAATCTATGACAAAGAGATGAATCATCTTCCAAGCTTGATAAGGCCTATACTTGTGAACTCTAATCATCATAACTAGTGTTATATCTCCCTGTAGAAGATCTATGTCAAGATTGGCAATGATGGTTGTTAACATCGCAAAATTGTACACCTTTTAGTACAATCCAGAAGACACTAAAATGTGTCCAGCAGAATGCACAAGTGAACATTTTCTAGCTAAATACATAATGAAGTTAAAAAATCAAATTTCTCATAAGATCTAAAGTTTATAAAGTAAAAAAATTAAGATCGCGCGTCTATTTCTTCGATAAACGCACGCGTAAAATTTCCTTCGAAAACTGTGTGGTTGCAGAAAAGTATGACTCAGTGATCCAGGACCACTCTACACACTTGGGGCCGATTATCTGACATGAGATCAGTCCAGTACATCCAAATTCGAGTCACATTGAAGATATGCAACCCTTAATGGAATCATCTTTTCCTACTCATGTGTCATTATCATGCATGAACCAATAGGGGAAGATGGATTCAAAATTTCTATATAAACAGGCCAAGGGAGAGCCAAAATATGTGACATTGTTATGTTGGCCAAATTAATATCTGAGCAAACCACCATTGCATTATTGAAGCCAAATAAGGGAAGAGCACTAGCATGTTGTCCATATTGCTTCTAAGCAATCTATCATCTTAGTTAGAGAAGATGAATCCACCATTGGAGAGTCTTCTTACTTATTTGAGAGAGAGGAGAAACTTGCAAAGAGTTTGAGAAAAAGAAACCCCTTGCTGAGGATTTTTGAGCACCATAGCTCAAATAATTTCCTTCAAGTGTCTAAGATTCATCCATTATATTCAACCTCTACTACTAGTAGTCAATAAAGGGATATTTTTCCGTTATCTTATTGATTTGTTTGCTCCATTTGAGAATTGTTTGTGTATTTACCTCTTTGTTTAGTTTATGTTTATGTATGCATTGTTTCCACTACTTACAATGTTGTGTTTATTTAAGTATGTCCACTAACAACACCAATTCTGACTGTGATCCTTTGCGGGGAATAATCAACATCTAAGGACGTGTCTTTTGGTACACCTTTTCCACAAAAGCACTACCACAAGAATGGCGACCATTCTGGGGAATTTTCATTAATCTAAAGATTGTTTTTGTAGGACCTTCTCTCTACACAACCATCCTACAAGGCACTCAACACCTCTTTGGAATTTTTACAGACCCCAAGGACCTATTCTAAGCCCACAAAAGTGAAAGTTTTCCTTTTCTTTCTCGCTCGTGCTTCTTTTTCTTTGACAGGCACGCACAGGTGTCTATGTGCGCTAAACATGTGAGATCAATAGAAAGAAAAAAGGATCCCTGTATTTGTCTCTTTTCTCAGGTGATTGGAAGCCTTTAATGAATTTCTTTCACCTCTACATTTTGTATTTTCTGTTTAATACCCTTGGTTTCTTTACTAACCTCAATTGGTGAAGAAATTAGAGTATTTTTCAGTTTGCATTTACAAATGCACACATTGCTTAATTAGGGAGAAAAGTAAGTGGCCAAATTCCACATATGTTTTTCAAACTATTTTGCTTAAATTTTCTACAAATCACATAGGTTAATTAGTAAAGAAGTAAGTGGCCCATCATCCACAAACATTGCTACTAACCAAACCATTTCATTCATAACGTTTGGGTACTAGGAGAAATTTTTTTAAGAGAAAGTAAGTAATCTTTGCTTCCCTTGCGTCTCTTAGACGAACCTGGGCTTGCATATGAAAACTTTCTCGAAATCATTTGAATTTCCATCTCCCTTGTTAAAATCCACATAGTTTAATAGGAAAAGAGTAAGTGGCCCATAATCCAAAAATATATTTCTTTTTTTCCATGCAAGGAACAATAAACACTTAGTGTAATTAGAAGGACATTGTAAAGGATCACCACATATCTGCATCTTATCACACTTTGTATGTTCACTTGCATCACACACTAAGATTCCATATGCTTTGTACTCAAGGGCATCCAATTTTCAGAGCTTTGGGTACTTAGTCTATTTTGGCTTACAAAATCACTCCATAAGTGAATTAAGACTCCTTAAAAAATACCATAACTTGAACCAAATAAGTTTCCCCATGGGTCCACGAAAAAAATTATAGTTCAAGTTAGGAACATTGGGGATAGGCATCGCATAAGCTTCCATGGTCATGTTACACCTTTGAAACATAGTTTTTGACTTTTTAGGGAGCTTAAAATCCTTCAATCATCCCACAGAAAAGAATACCCGAGCATGGAAGAGACCCGATTCAGAGGGGGTTCGACTTAGGTCTAGTGCATGCGATACTCTTTGAAGCTACCTGAACCATATAGTGTTCAGTACTAGTAACTAAATCCAATAAGCTTAAGACTCAATGCTCACATGGGATGAAGGTACTTTAGTGGTGAAAATCTAGGGAATCCTTTCCCTATAGGTGATGGTGCAGGAAACACTTGAGCCTCATTACCATTACCTTGGTTGATTCTTTGGTTGCTGGAAGGCATCGCTAGTTATTTTAGGACATTTCCCCAAGACGATTAAGTCTACATAGGATTTTTTTATCATACGCAATAGACAAAAACCTTTTTCTTGTTTTCTGATCACACAGTTTAATTATTAAAGGAAAATAAACAATTTATATTTTCACTTCTTTTTATGTATGTGATCATATTGCATTGATACTTATATCCTTCCCTCACCATACACGAAGTAGCACACAATCTACTCGACACCATACTAGGGACCCCACAACTCCCTGTCGATCTAGAAAATTTTTAAACCTTCCCTTATTACCAGGAGGTGTTCCAGGACTCCCACCATTTAGGCTTAGAGGACGTCACGCAACCACCATTATTGGATCTTCCTTTATTGGTGCATATTTTCTCGGAAACCCTCCCCCAAAAAGTACACCCTTCACCACTTTAGAAATATCCCCATGTGCTACCCTATTTGGGAGCGCACACACCTCTCCTTCGGGTAGTCCTCGAGACACCCATCGAGGTAGTTCTCCTGACACTTCCCCACAAAGGACCCCTTTGCATATAGCTATCTAGAATCATTTTTCGATGGTATGTAATGCACATATACCGTTCTTAGCTTCACCAAAACTACAAGATTTAAGCAAGCTAACCAATGACCCGATCGCCCAACACCGAGGAAGAAGCCATTAGTAAAGCCCAATAGTTGGATCTTATCCATACCCAAGCCAGGTACATTTATCATGTGCACCCAGACGCCCTACACCTACAAACTTATAAAGAGATCCCAGGTGCATCCAATGCTGCTGATGGATTAATTGGGTCCATATCTCAAAATCAACACATCAATAACTACCAATACCCTAGATATTCATTCAATGACCAATAATTTGATGATACACAAAATGCACCACCATTGAAACATACAGGGTATTATCATGGTCAACCCACACCTATGCAAATACAATCAACAAGGTTAACCAATATCAACCCCCTCAAGGAGGCTCATATCCTACCCCACAGGGAAACCAATACTCCTCTAGGAATACATACATGATGTTCTCTTCCAAGAATCCTTACATTAACTAGGGACAAGGAAACCAATATTCTCCTTTCCCAACGCAACAATAGAATAACCCATCAACGCAAAATAATGCAAGGGTGAATCTAGTGAAACCTTCTCTCTCTTCACAACAACAATCAAAGGAACAACTAAATTCAACAAATCCTTTAAATGTTGCTAAGAAAAAACCCAAGATTAAGCCAAAGGGAGAACCCAAATAGGGGGAAACAACCAACAACAACCCCCATGGGCATAGGGAAGGGGCAACCCCAACAAGAATCAAAAGTAGGGAACAACAAAAAATAATCCATAGAAGCAAGGCAAGAACACAAGTCTACAGACTAATAATTCATGTGCTATCTATGGGGAATAAGGTCATTATACCCACTGCTGTCCTCAAATTCTTGACTTAAAAAGGATGCAAGGCAGTAGGGGCAAGCAGGTCAACAAACAACAATGATGCAGACCCCTTACCCCATTAGGGAGTAGTTAACATGCAACAACAAAATCCCCACCCTCATCCATCTAGAGGGATATCCCATAAAAATCCTAACCATGATATTTTCAATATGGGAGAAGATTTCCTCTTGTAAACACATAATAAAAATTATGAAGCTCCTTAAGAGCCCAATCCATCCACCTCGTCTATGAAAACACCTACAGGGTTGTTGACCATCCCTTGACCTTATGTAGAATCTATGATGAAAATGGTCAAAGGACCTTTACGATGCATAGGAAACAACTCGAAAGGTGCTCATATATACAACATTGTTGATGACTTAGCACAATCACCATTAGCTATGTCAACATTAGAAGTCCAACAAACATACCCAACCCAACTGAAAGCCTTACTTCTAATCTAGTTGCAATCAACCCATTTGATTCTCACTTAATGGTCTTCGACTTGGATAAAGCTACTCCACGACTACCATCAGCCATTGCTTTCCAAATCCCAGTCTCATTCCAAAACATCAACACTCATCGTTGCATCGTTGATGAAGGGGCTTCCACATGTATCATGTCCAAATTTGTGTGGTAGAAACTGGGATCCCTGAACTCAAGCCTTCTGACATTACGCTTAGAGCATTTGACAGCACCCTTCTCATCCCATTGGTATATACCCTAGCGTGCTAGTTAAGTTGGATGGAAAAACTATGTTAATAGACATCGAAGTACTAGACGCCCAGTTGGATTACAACATCATACTAGGCCAAACCCATATGTATGAGATGCTCACAATCACATCATCAATTTTTAAAACAATGATGTCCCCCCAAGAGGAAAGATCGTCACTATTGATCAACTCACATACTACGAGAGGGCAACCTCACCCACACATGATGGTGTGCTACCCTTATTCTTGTCCTCCCACGAGTTGATCAATAATTACACTGAGCTTATCTCGGGCTAGTTTAATCAATCAACACTCCTAAGGACATTCCAGGTGACCCTCCAGTGCTACAATAACTTTGCTCCAACCCTAGAGCACTGATGTGCATGATGACCTCATCAAAAATGACCCAAAATATGGAACTAGTTCCAAACACCACACATTCTGCAACTATGGATTCTATGACCATACCTCTTACTATTACACAAACCCCTTTTTGTGCCCCCCACCTGACTTTGTCTCACACCAAGTCATGGAAACCTTACATTACCAAATATGGATCTCATGATACCAGTCTGGTATCTGGTCCCAATGACCATGTCGACTGATCCAGGACACATTTTGGTAGGTAGTATCCTTGTACCTCCATATCAGGAAACTATCCCTACTTGACACTGTCCTGCACCGACACCTACCGGGGCCAAAAAAAAGGCTAAAAAAAGCGATAAAAGAGGAGAATCCTCAAACTCCTCTAGGAAAATACAACCCTGTGCGTTATGTGAAGAATTTGGGCACCCAACACACATGCCCCGAGTTATATGAGTTAAAAATCCTCATGCGCGTGTCTAAAACATCGGTAACCTTAGCTCCACCAAAAGGAGAAAAATCTGTGCCTTTACTTAATAAAGAATTTTGCACCAACCATGCATGTGCTATATGCAAAAAACATGGGCACTACACTCATTTCTGTCCTGATATCCCTCGATATCGAGAGACATTAAGCACACTCATTCAAACCAAAATTATTGAGCCGATAGCACCAACCCAACCTCAAATGGATGATGGATGTAAGAACATCTTCTACATTCATGAAGAACCAATTTCATGCTCTAAAAAATCTTCCCGCAACGCACGAAGGCAGTATGAACAACCAACTCCCTCCTTTGCATTACCATGTGCTCTATGCAATCACCCTACTTATCCAATAAACCTCTGCCAAGAACTATGGACACTTTACCAAAACCACCCAGTCACCCAAGTTGCTCAAAGAAGAAAACCTAGATGCAAACACCATACATGCACTATTTGTGTAGGAAACCATCATAAGAGAAGGTGCTCCCACCTTCCCAGATTCCACAAATCATTGAGTTTTGTACGTCGATTCATGAACGCAAACTCTTATCTGCTAGAATCATATACTAAGTCCAGCAAACCAATTCCCACACCCATGGAAGAAGGACCCCTAGATTTCTTATGTGTGTTTGAGGAGAAATGACAACCAACAATAAAGAAATCCCCTAGTCATCATACCTCCCATTACCACCATCAATCCAGAGCGGGCCAAAAAGATCTAAAACCACCTGGAAAATAAAATCATCCATCACATGCACCCTATGTGATAAAACAAACCATTTGATAAATGAATGTTGTGAACTGGGAAAGTTCAATGACATCTTCCACTTAGTGGCCCAAATCCCACACAAGCATCTCTCCAACCAAGAGAAAATCACACGTTGTTATTGTCGCATATGCTCTCAATTCCACCACACAATGAATTGCTAGTATCTTCCATGGTTCCACACCAAGAACAGTGCTAAAACCAACCCATACAAGGAGGCCATGTCACACCAATCCCATGACCCAGAGATGGATACCACTATAGGATATCCCATCTCGTTACATCAATGAGGCATAAACATCCCATACTATGAGCAATACCGCCTCCCATACAATCTACTCATTTAGTTCTGGACCAGTATGTTGAAACTATACCAAAACCTCTCATAGCACTAAAGTTTCCTCTATATTGCAAGAATTTTCAATACGAAAATCCATTCAGAATAATGAAGCCCAAGAAAAAGAGGTTCAAAGCATCATTTGATTGCAACATCACCCCTCAGACATTTACTGAGAGGGAGTTAGTCCTCCGCTATGATGTCTCCCAGGAAGTAGTAGGACTTGGAAAGTTCGAAACCCTTTGGAAGAGCCCACACATCATCAAACATTTCCTCTTAAATGGGGCATACATATTGTTAGAGCCTGATGGGACTTGTTTAAAGAATCCCATCAATGGTCTCTACCTCAAAAAAATTCATCCATAAAATGCTAGAGTAGACATGTATGCACCATGATTTTTTTTGATGATGATCACCTCATGATGGATTTAATATAAAATCATTTTCTCATCACGTGTCAATAGATGGATCTTTTGCCATCTTATCATTACGGGTTCGCTGATGGCACATATCGATGGTCGCAAAACCTCACTGTTGTAGCCTGGGCCATATACTCTCCAGACCAGACACCTCGTCTCTTTAATGGACTTTGTATCGGGTCAGCCACCAACAATCAAGCAGAGTACAACACTATCATAGGCCTCTTGGCCGATGCCCACCACCTAGGTATCTGTCACCTGCATGTATTCCTTGATTCCTATCTAGTTGTATCATAGTTAAACATGACCTTTCACATCTGTGATTCACTCATTTTTCGGAAATATCTACATGCACAAAGGTTAGCTATATTTTTTTATCATATCACATTTACACATATACCAAAGGATCAAAATCATACAACTGATTGCATCGCTAATCAAATCCTAGAATGACATGCATCACATATATATAACCATCAAGATACATAAAACATCAACAAAAGATACATCTAAAACCAAATGTAGAAATACACAAGAAGTATAGACACATCCAACACATCATGAGAGCCGCCAAAAAATGATCTCGTATATACATAAAAAAATATATGAGTACAAAAGATATCACTGGCCCATGACCAGGAAAAATAAGTCAACAAAATATAGGGGAGAATCCTCATAATGGGTGCTTTCCCTGGTACATACATAATCTCATAAAAAAAAGTAGAACCAACAAGTCTATCTAGGGCCCTAGCGGCCTAATATCTGCATCAAGAGCCAAAATCAGATCAACAGTAGCCATAGCCATGGCTATACAATGCAGAACTGGTCGGTGTGCCCGGTCCAGTGACATCATCATCTCAACAATGACCTCTGCCAAGCCAACCCATCCATCAATAGGCAACCCTCTAGTCAGGATCTCCACCCGACCCCATGCATGATGGTAGCTCCATAACTCTACCTGGGAAGCTACCAAACGTGCCTCTGCATCCTTAACACATTCGCGCCATCGCTCTGCATCCTCTCCCGCTGCAACAATGCCACCCCCTCTAGAGGGCCCACCAATCTTGAACCAGTGCTGCTGCGCTGGTCACTCAGGACCACCCCAAGGAACAACCAGTGGCCTCACCACCCTCAGTCTTTGTGGAATAGGGGCATCCCATGCAACACCCATATGCCTCGGATTGTGGCCTACCAAATAGGCCAGTGGTCGCCCCCGTGGCCCCACATCTGCAAGTAATCAAGCATGTTGTCAACATCATCATAAATAAAATATCATAAGATACATGAAATCACACATATGTATACAAATGCAGAAATCAAAATATACCTACTGGTCCCCAGGCATCACCCTGAGGAAGTCCCATATCTGAATCTCCCTAAAAGTCCATTCCAGGATAAAGAAAATCAAGAACCGATTGAGGATTGGAGTTAAACCAATCCTCTATAGTGGCGTTCTAGTAACAGCCTACCTTGTCACTCCCATCTCTCGGAATCACACCTCCCTAGCGGCGCATACGTGGGGCCCTAGTAGGCCCCTCTGGTACTTCTAAAATCAGTTGAAACATAACTACCCACTCATACAAAATGCTATAAAGCACACTCCCATAGCAGAAACTCCTGAGTGTACCACACTGCACTTGCGTAAGCTGTGACAACATCCGCTGATGTAGTAATCGGACCCAAATCAATGCAAACTTTGAAACGAGAACTGATACTGTTACCCGTTTTAGAGATAGCAAAAAAGTGACCTGATTTTGAAAAGGGGTGATGCAGAACACAAATATTTTTTTTAGAGCATAATTTTTGACACTTTAATTTTTTTTTATATACATTACGTTTTAGAATGGTAGTGATTTTCATGCTGATTTGAAAAAGTGGGTATTCTGCATTAGACCCTTTTTTTAAAAGACCTGTTTTTTGGCTTTAAATTTTCTAATGTATAAAATGTAAATAATTATTTTGTAAATTTGATAATTTTTGAAGTGGTCGTTTTCTTCATATTTTCTTTTTCATTTTTATTTTTATTTATTTATTATTATTTTTTTTTTGTAGTGAGGGTTTTTATTGTTTTGTATTTTTAAATTAGAAGGTCGATATTTTGAATTTTCAATATTCTACATATTTATACATCCTTAATTAATTTTTCAATCCACACGAAATAATTGTTTCTAAAAAAACAATATTTTTTAACAATGGACATAAAAATAACCATTTTTAACATAAATATAACAAAAAACTGCACGTTTTGATAATTTTTTGCTAGAATTGACATGTCAAAATCACAATTTTTATACGAAAATTTTAACTGAAAATGGTTAAATAATAGTTGTTTTTTATTATTATTATTTATTTATTTATGAATTGCATGTCAAAATAATAATAATACTCATTTTTTTCAAAAAATAATGATTAACTTAAAAATCAATGCGAAAATCACATATTACAAATATTGAATGCATAACAACCCTAATTGAGTGTTTATTCTTCCCATAAAATGTCAAAGTCAAAACATTGCAAAGCTTGATTTCCAAGCATAGCTTAAATTTAATCAACAATGTCACGTAATCCAAACTCTTCGTCCTCTAGAGTTTCATCATTGTCTTCTTCCACAATATTTTCTGCTTCCTTTTGCTTATCTTCCTCTTCTAATGGATCTTTGATGTCTGTGAATCTCCCAATGTATGTCTTTCCAAACATTCCATGTAATGGTGGTTGGGGTTCTTTTGCCTTTTTTCCACATGTGATTCACTAAAGTCCCCTTTCTTCAACCCAATTTCTTGCATTGCATCTAGAAGAAATTGAAGAGCATTAATTCTTTGCTGAATGAAATTGCACTGTACTAGATCTTTTTCAATTGCAATGAATTTTGTTCATTTTTGAAGGCAACATGCTAATGTTGTACCTAATTATCAAGCACAAAAGAAATAATGAATTAAATTAGTACAATGACATATTAATTGAAAAATAACATATTGAAATTCAATTCCATATAATAAAACTTTTCTGGAGCAAAAAATAAATCCAGAACCCAATCTCCTTCATTTGAACATATGTCTATAAGATAGTTAATCAATAATTGTGGTTTTTGATAAATGTTAACTATCTCTCCTTTTGCTTCTTTGTTTTCATATGTTAGTTTTCTCACAACAACATCATAAGTCAGTATTTGGCTATGACTCTTTCCGACTACTACCCGATTAAAAATCATAGACATATGGCTATCATCTTTTGCCCAACTATCAATATGAATGAACTCACAATCATTTATGAATTGTTGATCTTCATTGTTAAGAAGATTTGACTTTTTCCTGTAACATGAAATAGTAAAAGTTCTAATTAACTTTTACATAAATGAATTTTTCAACATTAATCAAGTATACAATTTAAATGTCTTACCATGTAAGCTGTATCCTTGAATTTGTTTTCCCCTTGAATCTTGACAATATCATTGCCAATTGTGTATCTGAATGAAATGTCACAAATCTCCATAATGGTGATGATGTGACTTCTACAAATCCCGCAACCACTTTACTAAGAGCTTGATAAGTATAAGGGTCACTATCATAGTCACTTTGGAATATTGAAACCATGGGGAATATCTGCAATGACTAGGGTATAATCCCTTTTAAGTACGAGTTTAGCAATGTCTTCACACAGTCACCTTGTATTACTTGATATTGAATGGTGTCTAGCCCATTCCAAATGAAATGATTAAGAGTTGGATCAAGTTCAACATTCTTAATACGTTGCTTCCTCAGTCTTTCGATCTTTATTTTTTCAATAAAGGTTTTGAAACTATCTGGCGCTCCATTATCATCCTTCCTCATCTTTATAAAATAAACAAATATATGTGTAAGTTATAAATTAAAAATAGTACACAGATGAACAAAAATGAATGTATAAATCAAGATACCTTTTTAAATGCAAGTTAAAAAGCTTTAATGTTGATTTAAACTTGAATCTAGATAGTTGCATACAACATCATCCCAACTATCTTCATTCAACAATCTAACCATTTGTTCTTGAATTTTCATGTAAACTTTGTGACTGCATAGATAAAGTAACAAAAAGTTAATATAATGATTTGTATAACAAATACTACCAAGAACAACATGTTTTATTTAAAAGATAAATATAATCTAGAAATAAATAAAAATAATTCAACAAACTTACTTTTGAAATTCTTCAGACATTTCCTCCAATGATAATTCCCCTTGACTTCACACGAGATAATATTGTTTTGACAATTTTTTCATCTTTCACTCCTTGCATCACCCTCCAAGGTGTGATAGTCATATCGTCTGGAAGCTACTTCATTTCAGGAGTTGATTTATTGTTGCTACATATCAATGGCTTAGACTTTTTGACCCTCTAGTTTTTAATGGCAATGTCTTCCCACATGCTAAAAATCTCATCAATCAACTTCCAAACATCTCCAGTTCTAAATGCCAATTGGAAAATGTTATCAACACCTCTGAATAAATCACTATTTTTGTTGCCTTTTCCACCTTTTGAATTGGTTTTCTCTTCAATTTGATAGCCTATTTCCATACAACATTCCTTTCGGAAATCTGCAGTAACATTTATCCTATCCCCACCACATTTTTCTTGAAATTCACTATGAATAAATCTAACCCTTTGGATGAAAGTCATAGACATCCTATATTCATTATCTGAATTATGATCCCATGCCACTAAATTTGCTTCTGTATCTGATAAACCAACATAAATGATACATTTCATTGTTTCAAAATGTGGGTTATTAGGATATTCCTCCATCAATTGTCTTTGAGCTTCTACAGAATGGTCCCCCCCAAGCACATAATAATTGTATTCAAAACATTTTGACTTATCAAATGCTTCTTTGTTGGGAACTTGAAGTGGATCAACAAGAAGCACATAACTAACCACATGAGCATATGGATTGTACCTCATCAATGTCTTCAAGTTGTGAACATGCAAATGATGTGGCTTTCTGACTTGATATTGACATTGTCCTTCACTTGCCTTATAGGTTTGTTTGACATTAAGCTGAAATGTATGACCACCATCAATTAAGTTTCTCTTTGTCAAATTCTGTCGAATGGCATTTTGTTTTGTTTTGATAATTCCATCATCTAAATCAGCTCCTGGTGTAATGATTTCTCTACTTTCTTTTGAAGTTTCACTAGGTTCTTGACTGCTGGTAATGACTACATCAAAATCTTCAACTTTACTTTTCTTCGTCATAACATTCTTAACAGATTTATTCTTGGAATTTTTACTTTTGGTCTTTTACAACTCTCTTAATTCCAATGTCATCTTCAGTAATGGCTACATATGCTTCATTGTTAGTTTCGACTTCATCGTCCCAAAAAGTAACTTGTTTACCCTCTAGATTTATCCACCAGAGGCATTTTTTTCTGATTCTTTGGATGTAGTTTTGTAGCATCATCAATTACTACATTTTGCTTGTTTTCCATATCTTCTTCTGACACTGAGTAAAAACTGCTGACAACTTTCATGATATCATGCTCTATGAAATGAATGCCTCCCAACCTAATTGAACAACTTTCAACAAAATTTTTCAAAACAAAATATCATATGTCAATAAAAACAAAGTTAAAAAAATATAGCGAAACACTTTTAAAACACAAAATACAAATATAAATAACAATACTAACGATGTTTTGTGTCATCTCATTTATGATTTGTTTACACAACTTTGTATATACCTCTCTCGTGTCATACAATGAATATGATAGTCGGTATTTAATCCTTTCATGTGACTTGGGAGCTTTTGTAAGTATGTAAACAACTTCAGTGTCTGATACCAAACACATATCTATGACTCTTCCCATCACCTCAAAAATTCCATTATCATTCGGTATATCAATATATAGATATATATTCACATTTGTGCTTTCTTTTTCTTTCACATAGCAGATTCTTGATGGAAATTTCATCTCTTTTGAATTCTTCTAGTCTAAAATCATTTTCTTATCACTTGAGGCACTTGAAAGATTTGTAGTCATGAACCCAGGTGGAGTTCGTTCACCAATGTTTCTTGAAGATGCACCTTTAAGAGTCTTTGGTCCAAAAAGATTCACAAAAATTTTCTTTGATGCCATTTTCCTGAAAAATAGAAACGCATAAATTAGTAAATAAAAAAAACATATTAACTTAAATTAACAACAAAATATATGATAATTTCTAATTTGTATAATCAGAATCCCAAGCCACCCCTAACGGCGGGTGGGCGGGTCGGTGGGTGAATGGGAGGTTGGGTGAGGGACGGTGGGGTGGGGTGGGCAGCCGGGCGGGTGAGGGGGGCAGCCGGGCGGCGGGCAGCTGAGTGGAGTGGGTGAGAGGGTGTGGGGCAGGCGGGCGTGGGTGGAGGCGAGCGTGCGGGGGGGTCCGGCCCCCAACCTCCCCATCCTCACCCGCACCCGACTCCCTTCCACCCCCACGCTGACCGTCTTCACACTCACACCCTCACCCCCTCCTAACCACCCTCTCCCCTCACCTCACCCTCTCCACGCCCTTCTCCACCTTCCCCAACCCCTCCGCCTCCTGCTCCCCTTAACCCACACTCCCCTCCCTCACCTACCCCTCTCCTCCCCCTCACCCACACCCCCTTCCCCACCCTCTTCTCCCCTCCCTACCCGCCCTACCTTCCCCTCCCTACCCGTCCTACCTCCCCTTCACCCACGTCCCCTTCCCCTTCCTACC
>CM062805.1:918670192-919146332 GCA_031772625.1 Pinus tabuliformis | reverse complement strand
CATAGTAGCACCGTGCATAAAATGAAGGAGGGTTTCTTATTTAGTATGTGAGGGACAAAAACCTCCTTAACTTTTGAAAAAATTCCTTACCATTATTTCAGAAACTGATCTTGTAGTAAACTCGTCGTTGTGTGCAGCAACTGACCTTAAAACATGCATAACCAAGAATAACTCATTCATTTCAATAATATCTTCTGATCCAGAAATCGGTTATGGGAGTGTGATATACCGTTGGAAATATTTTTCCAAGCTTCTTCTGATGGAAATAATTAGGATATGATTTTCACTGAAGATCATGTGCAAAACATCTCTGAAAACCAGACATAGTAAGAGCCCATTTTGATCCCTTGTGACAGGCTGCGAAGACTGGAACTAACATAGACCTTATTGGGGATGGAAGCTCCTTGGAGGTGTCAAAAACACCAGAGAACAAGTGCCTCATCCATTGGGCAATGCGGTCAAACAACTGCAAACTCAAAACAACTCATACCAATCGAAACATACACGCACTGCAACCTGTACATAACAAATACCAGAAACTGAAATGCTGCCTTTGGCAGCTTATTTATTTACACAAACCTACCCTAATTTGCTGCAAAATCAATGGATCAAGTGATGTTGTAATTCCATATCAACCATTCATGTAATTGTGACAAAGATGCTGCTTGGAAATGCTTGAACCAAGACACAACTGGAAATTCTACTAGCAATATATACCCATAGTACCTCTGGCTCTGTAAAAGGCAACTTGGCTTTTCTTTCAATGTAAAAATATATTCCATATATGCTGCTATGGGATCATAGAAACCAGATTCTATCTGCTGCCCCAGCTCATTAACATATGCTCTTGGCTGGAGATTGTCACATCCTCGCTGTAAATCATAACATCCTTCAATCCAACCATCCAAGGGCAGCCTTATCTTTTCTTCTTTGGGAGGAGGGAGAATTTCCAAGAATTTTTTAGGGTCTTGGAATTCATGTGATTTAATTTGAACATCTAATAATTCAATTTCATTTTCCAATCTTTCAACCACTAAGTCGAGAAAACAATATTTATTCTCAAGTGTGAGTTGGCTGGATTTCAAGCTAAGAAACAATGATGTTAAAAAAATTTGATCACTCTGAAATTTTGCTATCTCATCCCTTAAAATCAATAACATTTCACTAGATAACGGATTTGCCACATACCCTGTCATCGGTGATTACCATCAATGTTCTAAAAACTGGATTCTTTGGCAGTGAAGTCGAAGCTCAAGATCTTGAACATTGGAGTCATCAGGTAGATGATTTCAGCCTTCATATGTGTCTGACTGCTATCCACCATCAGCAATCAGATCTGTAACTTGAATGATCTGTCCTAGAGAAGATCTGTCACCTCTTCCCCAGTATGGTCGCCACTATGTTAGAGCCTAGATTGACCTCAGACTGAAGGGAGACAATCCTAGGATAACCACAAACAAAGCTTAACTTGGTAGCTAGCCCTACCAGGTCAAGGGAGGGCTCTCTCCTTGTGAATTTCAGTCAAGATGACTAAATAAAATATGGATTTTTAGGCTAGGTATAGTAGCTTAGAGGATTTGATTGGATTTGTTTTGTGTCGAAACAACAAGAGAAAGGATGATTTGGACTATGGAATCGATGTCAGTTTTTGCCAGCAAACTTGGGGCAAATTAAGTGCCATGTTCAGCCAAGTGAAGATTGTAAATGTGAGAAGTATAGGGGAGAAAGCCCACTGCCCTGCAGGCATCAGACAAAGGATGAATCTGCAACAACAACTTTAGATGAAAGAGAATCACGAGGTTTCTCAACAGAGCATCTAGCCAAGGATGAATTCTGCTAAGACAACCATTACAACTAACAGAAAAATCATCATGAAAGGAGCAACATTATGGATGAATTCCTAACATATCACTTAGATAATGTTTGTAACAAGGAAAAAGAAACATAATGTGTTAATGAATTACAGGAAAAACATACTAAACATCAGCACTGTGATGAATCCAGATCCAAAGGGCAAAAGACAGCTTCACTAAAATGATATTCAGGAAAATTTTTACACAAAGCCAAGACATATTCTCTGCTACCAAAATCGACCCTCTACACTATGAAATTCATAAAATTTATACATTTAGCTCATCCCTATATTAAGGGAATTGAGTTCAACCATCTTCTTCAAAATAGAATCAGTTACATTAAACTTGGATCGAATTTCTGAAAATAGGTGTTGAAGATGAACTCATATCTCCTAAAACATAGCACCTATTACAAAATTGAAAGAGGTTTTTGTAGATAAGGTTATGTTGGAGAAAAACATCTCTCACATTCTGAAAATTCGTTTCCAGTTGCTCAGAATCTGTGCCACAAAATCTTCTCTAAAATAGAAAATCATTAAAAGCTTAAATCTATCAAAATGAGCTGTAAAGATCTAGTCACATATTCCAATTCACGACACCTGTGAATAAACTGAAAGAGGTTTTGTTATATGGCTCGTGGTTAACAAAAAAATCCTTGGGTTTTTCAAAATTACTTTCCATCTGTTGTAAAATGGCACTGCACTAAAATGACAAAAATAGTAAAAAAATATGAAAAATTTGCTTTGTTTTAATGTAGGCTCCAAATATCACTACATATCTCCCACATAGTAGCACATGTGCATAAAATGAAGGAATTTTTTGTTATTTGGTATGTGAGGGACAAAAACCTCTTTCACTTTTGAAAAATTCACTAATCTTGTAGTAAACTCATCGTTGTGTGCAACAACTGACCTCAAAACATGCATAACCAAGAATCACTCATTCATTTTGATCATATCTTCTGATCCAAAAACCGGTTACAAGAGTGTGATATACCGTTGGAAATAATTTTTTGAGCTTCTTCTGATGGAAATACTTAGGATATGATTTTCATTGAAGATCATGTGCAAAACATCTCTGAAAACCAGACATAATAAGAGCCCATTTTGATCCCTTGTGACAGGCTGCGAAGACTGGAACTAAAAAAAACCATAGCCAACCCTTCGCGCTCAGTCATCGAATAATTCTTTCCAGCCTTAGACAGTTTCGTGCTTGCAAACTCTATAGGGTGATCTAGTTGTCCTTCACCGGCCTGGGTCAGTACTACTCCTAGAGCAATACATGACGCATCCACATGCACATGAAATTCCTTCTTTCAATCTGGGAAGACTGGGATCGGCATGGTGACCATTTTCTCCTTCAATACATCCAGAATCTGCTGACATTCTTTGCTCCAACAGAATGTAGCATCCTTTTTCAGTAGATTTTTGATAGGCCCAATAATCTGGGCATAACTTTTAATGAACTTTTGATAGTATCCCATATGAGCCAGTGTTGTGTGCAATTGTTTAACACAACTTGGTGCCTCCAAGTTGATTATAATCACAATTTTAGCAGGGTCCACCATTAATCCTTGCCTGCATACCACATGACCCAGCAAAATTCTGAAAGGGATGCAAAATAATCATTTCTTCAAGTTTAGTACGATTTGATACCTTCAGCATGTATCCAACATTAAGCGTAAGCTATCTACATGGTGATTTACTAGTCCAAACACTGTCCAATCGTCAAAATATACCTCCAAAAATTTGTGAATGAACTATTTGAACGTCGCAATGACTACGCATGAGAAGATCGCTGACGCATTTTTAAGTCTAAAAGGCATTATCGTATATGGAAATCATCCCCACTCAGTCACGAAGGTAGTCTTACTCATGTTTTCTGGCGTGATCTTTATCTGATGGTATCTAGAGAACCCATCAGTGAATGAATAGGCCTCTTACCCACCAACATTATCCAATACTTCATTTGTGAACGGAGTTGGAAAAGGATCATGAATGCAAGCATCATTGAGCTTTCTGAGATCTACACAAATCCTTATTTCATCCTTTTGCTTCTTTTCCTGAACTACCATTGGATGCACCCAATATGATTCCTCCATTGGTTCAATAATACCCGTTGCAAGCATATTGTCCAACTCCAGGTAGACCTTTTCCTTGTATTTGGGATTAAGGTGATATGGCCTTTTCTTAATGGGCTTTGCATCTAGTTTCAAAGTTATTTTCATTACTCCCAAATCGCCTATGATGCCTTTCAAGTCCGAAATTTTTGTGGGAAAAAAATCTTGATATTTGCGGAGCAACTCAGTGACCTTGTCCACCGTAGCATCATCCCAGTAGTCCCCTATCTTTGAAAACTTCAGTTCTGCCTATGTGCGAATGTTTACCTGCCTAGTTTTCAGTGGTGCGGTGATATCTGGATTCTCTATCTGTGGTCCCTTAACTTCGTGGTGGCCTTCTGTATATGGGATGTTAATTTTCCTTAGATCCTCCTCTTCGTCTTTGGCAATCACATTATAGCACTCCAGCGCATGGCGCATCTGGGTGCTCCAATTTGGTTGAATCAAGTCCAAAGGATCCTGCGGTATTCTGAAGATCGCTACCTTAACCTCCTGCAGTGCCTCGTCAATGCATTTGAACCCATCCTCAAAGCTTAATGTCAACAAGAATCCCTGTCACAAAATGTCCCACTCTTCAATGCCATGGAGGAGATATGTTTCCAGGTACTAATTCATTGGTATTACATCCAAAGTGTGACAGAATAAATGCACCCACTTAGGTTGTGGCTCTGTTCCATAAATATGAGCCAATTTTGCTAAATGATTGCGTGGATCATTCCTTCCATAATATTTCTCTGTTAACCAAACTTTTTGGCAACCAAACCACAATCTCATCATTTTTCTGTACTCACGCCACCCATCAAAGTTGTCCTTATGCATACCCCACCATCTTGCGGGTGTAGTGCGCTTCGCCAAATCCAGTGCTTGGAAGTGATGCTTATCAGACACTTCCCTTTCAAATGCATCCAAAAATTTATCTACATCAGTTAGACTATCATAATAAGGAAAAAAATCTTACCTCCGCTGATACACATTGCAACGATTTAGTCATCATATTACAACATAGCGTGGATACTTCATGTAATCTATTCTCCTAGTGTTCCAACTCCTCATCTGAATCTGATGTACAAGAACTTTCGTGGTCCCATGCAATGCATCCATTAGCGGTCGAATTGACCCAATATTATTTTTCAGATTTGGTCCAAATCATCGTCGCTTTCCTCATAATTGCGGACTAGTCTAGTATAGCGTGACCTTTCTATAGGGTCCAAAGGTACTACAACGCAGAGTGATTTCCTCTCAAATGACATTTTCCACTTCTTCAGATTGATTACCCCATTCATGTCAATAGCCCAATCAATTCCAAGGAGCATGGGGTATGGATTTTTGTCGTCAACAATCTCGATCACTTCGAAATCGGCCAACGCGCTCACGCCTTCTATGCCTACTGTTACTCCATGCAATATTCCCATAGTGATAATATTCTATTGGTTTTCCATTCTTAATTGAATTGGATACCACTGCAGCACAGGCCTCCCCATTCTTTCCCATGTATGTATAGGAAAAACATTCGCATCTAACCCCAAATCTAGAATGACCTGGTCCATCTCATACTCTCACATTTGCGCAGTGAGCCTCATCTCACGCCCTGTTCTTGTCTTGTGTTTGCATATCTTTCTTACTGCGCGATGCCCTTCAGGAGCAGTTTCCTTACCAGCACACCGGTTTATCAATTCTTGTAACCCTTTCACAACCCTTCTATCATACAAAAACTTCATACAACCCTCCAAAAAGGTGGTAAGAATAGAGGGGTAAACTTATTCAGATAAATTATCCTGACTTCCCAAGGTAGAGGCCTCAACAAAGCTTTTCTTCACTTCCATGAATGTTTCCCTCATGCCCTCCAGATCAAATCCCACCTCCTTTTCTGGAGCTTTGCAAACCTACTCACTTTCTTCAGGTTGCTTCCCTTTATTGTCACTAGTCATCATACCACTTTGCAGCACAATATTCACATTGGGATCTTCTTCACAGGGCTCAACCCTCATCATCTGTAGATTCTGGGTAGGTTGCTGAGGTTGCGCCTTCTTCTTCTCCATCTTATCTCTTAGTATAGGGAATTCCTCTATCCGGTGGTCAAATTGAGTACAATACCAGCATGATACTCATGTTTGGCTTGTGCACTCCCACGCATAGTGTCCTATCACTCCGTAATTATAGCAAATAACTTTCCCTTGACCTCTCATAGGTTGTCCTCCTCCTCGGCCTCTTCCGCGTCCCTGATATCCTTCACACTCTCCCCCAACACCTTGATTTAGAGGCCGAGTTTCTATTTGCATTCAATACACGGGCATTCTTTTCATCATCAATTCATAGCTATGATAGTTACGCTTGTCATGGTATACCTATTTATAGAAATTGCAGAATAATTGTTGCGGTGTCTACACAAATTTTTGCAGCAAGTGGAAATTATCTATTACATGCTTTCCTACTACCTGACAGATAGCGCACCATATCATGGGCCCTGTACTTGATCCAGCCTGAGCTTCTTGCCTCAGGGGAATTGGCCCTCCTCCTGCCATATAATTCATGAAAACAAGGCAATGATCCTTATCATGCCCCTGGTTCTTACACTTGAGGCACCAAACTTCTTCGCACACCTCTGGCCAAGCTGCTTTCTCCTTTTTCAAGCTCTGAAACTCCAAATAGAGGTTCTGAAACTCCGCATGAATCTGTTGAACTCCCAATGTCACGTCCTAGATAGGTGTCTCATGTAACCTCATTAAGATTTCCAACGCTTTCACCGGAGTCCCTCTCTTTTGTTGTGACAAGGCAATTCTTAAGTGGGGTCGGGGCGTGGATATAAACCAATCCTGGTGCTGACTGTCTGTGAGATTCATATTGGCTTCGCAGATTCCGCACTTCAGTCTCGGATCCAACTCCCAAGGTGTTTCACTGATTCTCATCTCAATTTCCTTGAATCCCACTATCGAATGCGTTTCAGATTTAGGCCTACCGAATTCCTTGTTGTTTTGGAGAATTTGGTATCTATGGATAAATAATAATTCCCTAGATAAGTAGCCGTATCTAGAACAATAGGTTAAAATATTTTAGTCTTTCCCTATAAGCAATAGATAAGATTAGAAGATGAGAAGACCTACTTGTAGTTCCACTTCCCTCTCGTCTCCTTTGTATCGATCCTATCACTCCTTCCTGTACTTAATATACTTGATAAGTACCTGTAAACATAACAGAAAAAAAAGAATCGATCAAAGAAAAAGATTTATTGAATACAAGTGAATGGAATCAGATACATTTCACACATATACGCATT
This sequence comes from Pinus tabuliformis, assembly GCA_031772625.1. NCBI lineage: Eukaryota > Viridiplantae > Streptophyta > Pinopsida > Pinales > Pinaceae > Pinus > Pinus tabuliformis. The sequence continues at coordinate 919,139,086 of CM062805.1, read as the reverse complement.
ATAAAACAATGCAAACATATGGGAGGAAGGTTCAAACACTTTATTGAATAGAAGAAGGAAATAAAACCATTTGTGTCTGATTCAAAGCCATTCCTCCAGCTTGGATCCCATCCACATCACATAGAAAGCATGACAAGCTTGTAGCATTACAATACTTGCTTCAAAGCCAAATCTCATAGCAACATTATCTCCTTAAAATTCCACATAATCCAACCCCTGATCACTTAGATGAGTGGTCAATTTATAGGGAGATGAAGGAGGTTTTGTCATAAATGGTTGCATTGAATGGCCTTCCATACTTAGAATTAGTTCAATGGAAGAAGGGATGAGAGGATAGGATGCATCTTAATTCATTCCTCATCCATTTTTGAGCTCACAAGAGTTGATAAGTGAGAGAACCTTCTAGATGACTCCAAAAGATAAGAATATTCCCCAAACCCTATGTGAATTTCTCTCAAACTCGCCCAGCACAGGTGAAAGGAAGCCTAAGTGCTCTGCAGAGCACCCTGGCATGGACTTAACTACTATGTATTTCACCCTTACATGGGCCTACCTGCGCTGGTCCCTCTAGAGGCCATTTCTAGATGTCTTCAAGTCATGAAATTGTCTGGAAGGAGGCATTCAAAGGGGTGACTTTTTTAGGGTATGTAGCAACTAAAATTAGGGTTTGATGAGCCCTAAAACATTGATCTGAATGATGGTATTGATGTACCCAAATGGATCTGTAATAGACCCACGATGGAGGGAAAATGGATGGAAACGTTCTCCACAAAATCTATATAAGGAAGGCAACTCTCCTCATTTCATCATCTTTGGCACATAAAATTTCTCTTTGGTTGCTTGAGTTGCTTAGTTGAGTCACTTGCTGTTTAGCAAGATTTCTTCAAGTGAAGATATTACCCATTCTTCGGGGGACTTTGAGTGCCACCCTAGGAAGGTTTTTCTTCATTTCTTCAAGAGGATGATCTCACTGTGATTTCCAGCGATTGCATTCATCTCTGGGTGGTGTGTATTAATAGAGAGCACAATGAAGAGGAGGTTGATTTTGCTTGTGGTGTCTTGCAGTGGATTTTGGGTGAGATATTTTCCGGAGAGGAGGCATTATAGGATTGTTGGCATTTGGGAGAGTTTTGGAGGTGGAGGAGTATGCTACCTTGCAGGGTGATTGCTCACGTGGAGGGTAGAGTATCAATATTTGAGGCTGATATTCACCGTGGAGGTTAAGGGAAATATTTGGAGAGGTGATTGCTGCATTTTTGGAGCTTGGAGGAGGATTTCGTTGGTGTTCCTTGTAGGCTGTATTCCTTGAGCAATTTGGAGGGCGTAGGGCCTATTAGAGGCCGAATTTGGAAGTTCAAAATCTGGCCAAACCATTTCTGGGATTTTCTAGGTTTATGACAAGGATATTAGATATAAAGTTTCAAAATTTTCTGAGAACCAAAAGTGGGGTTTCTAGCCGTATCTTTGCAACAGACAGTGTAGAATTACTGGGGATTGCACAGTGCCTTTGGGGGTCGATTTTGGGAGGTCAAAATCAGGCCAAACCATTTCTGGGTTTTTGTGGGTTTTGGTCAAGGAGCTTGGGGGTTAAATTTGCATCATTTTATGAGCATAGGAGGTGGATTTTCTTGTAGTCCCTTTCCAACCAGTAATGTAATTTTCTAGGCAGCACAAAGCATTAGAGGAGTAGTCATTTCCACCATTTGAGATAATTGTATTAGCACTTGGGTTATGTCATGCTTTCCGTTGAGGCAAGCCTCAGTTCATTCCTCCATACTATTGTACTTGCTCCATTGATTAATAAAATGGCTCAACTGGTTCTTACTTCTGGAGTTTTTTTGAGCATTTGTTGATTGTTTAAATTTATGTGCTGTAAATCATATTTTCTTTGCATATCACTGTTTATTTAAGTTAGGAACATTACATAAGGCTTGTTTGTGCCTGAATTTTAATGTACTTTTTTGGTTATTTTGAGATCGGGGAATCCCTTCTTGGGTTCCACTTATTATGTGGAACAAATTTCCAGTTGGGAAATAAACCCCATAACTGTTCAAGAGCGACTTGCTACCATAAAGTGGTTTTCCCCTTTTTCCCATTTTCCCTAGTCATTGCTGACCAGTACCTCTTTATTTTTATCAAGCTTGAGGAGGATAACATATGCTTGTTGTATAATTCCACCCTTCGGGTGAATCCATCGTTATTTGATGTTTTAACGAGTCTAGCGAAGGTGAAACTCGGTCTTGTCTAGATGGACAAGTTTGTCGCTATTTGATGTTTTAACGAGTTTAATGAAAAATATAACTCGGTACTTTCATGTTTAGAGAGTTTTAAAAGGGACAAAAAGAAAACTCCACAAGTTCTTTTTCATAGATTTGTCTCTCAAGCCTGAAGAAGCGTAAAACAATACGAGAGAGAACCTATTGACCATGTTCAGTCAACATATTCTTTTTTCGTAGTTAATCTATCTCAGCCCGAAAAAGGGTTAAACTTATACTGAGTAGATGTCATTTCCAATCTGTTAATGAGATGAAAAGGATAGGTGCTCGACAATATTTTCATATTTAGATAGTCTAAAAAGAGCTTAAAGAGAACTCCACTTTGAGGAATGAGTGGTGTCTAGGATAGCAACTGGTTCCAGTGATGTTGGAACTTCTCAAAACATGTTGATTTATGTGAAGAGGCTGGCTAATAAGACCACTCATTGCAACTATTCCTCAAAAAAGGGTAAAACAACCAAGTGAAAGCGTATGATCGGCCAAAGGGATGGTGGCGATGGGATGAAAACAACCAAGGCTCATCTGATGAAAAAGGATGATAGAATGGCAATCACGAGGGTTAAAAATGGAAATGGGTTCATTTTTACACAATCTTGAACCATAGGGAACTATGCTTGGATTCAATTTCATGTTTACACAAGCTTGAAACGAAAAACTATGCTTGGATTCAGTTTCATTATTACACAAGCTTGAAACAAAAAAAAACTATGCTTGGATTCAATTTCATTTTTACACAAGCTTGAAACGAAAAACTATGCTTGAGATTGGTTTACATGCCCCCAGCATGATGAAAGGGAGAGTCTCTTGTAACCAGATGGAAGTCATTGCGGTGAAGTAGGATGGTTATCCAACACATTTTTGGCTTCGTCTAGATAGGGACAAAGGTGAATGGGGTGATTCCCTTCACATAACCTACAAAGAAAATTAATTTACCACTAGGTGCATGCCTCCCAAGCTTCATTACATTCACCTAAGTAGACTACTCATGGCTATCAGGTGGATGGAATGAAGGTTCTTTTACGAGATCAAGTGAAAGACTCGACTGGGATTTTACGAGATCTAATCAAATACTCAACTTGGAACTTTGCTCCAGGGGAACTTGTTTCATTTTTTAATGAGCTTGACACAAGACAAGGAACTCCACTGAGATTCCTTGTTTCATTTTTTAACGAGCTTGACACAAGACAAGGAACTATGCTCATACTCCTTGTTTCATTTTTTAACGAGGTTGACACAAGACCAAGAACTATCCTCATATCCTTGGTTTCATTTTTTAACGAGGTTGACACAAGACCAGGAACTATCCTCGTACCCTTGGTTTCATTTTTTAACAAGGTTGACATAAGACCAGGAACTATCCTCATATCCTTGGTTTCTTTTTTTAACGAGGTTGACAAAAGACAAGGAACTATCCTAATGGGAGCTATTTCATTTTTTAATGAGGTTGACACAGTAAAAGAACTATCCTCATTTTCCTTGTTTCATTTTTTTAACGAGCTTGACACAAGACAAGGAACTATCCTCATATCCTTGGTTTCATTTTTTAACGAGGTTGACACAAGACAATGAACTGTCCTCATTTTCCTTGATCACGACTCATAAGAGGTCATGAATTCCAAGAGGTTCTCATCAGATGGGAGAACAATGCTCTCGAAGGGATCCATATCAAGGAAACCAAGATTTGGTTCCAATGCCCCCAATACATAATGTACAACATCACTGAATTGATCGTCAGTTGATGTAGGCATGGAACGGGTTGCCACATAATTAACCCGTGGCGGGGATGATACCATTGCTACAAAAGGACCATTTAGGGAATATGGTTGATTGGAAGCCATATTTGGACTGGGAAATGAATGTTGGTCAACAATGAAAATTCTTCCTTCATGCGGGAAACAAATCACTTGAAAGAGTGTTGAAACAATAGCTCCCATGTCATAAACATAGTCACACCCAAGAAGTAAATTGTAATCTAAAGGGCCCGGGACTACCATCACATTCAAATAAATGACTTTTCCTCCCAAAGTAATAGGTAACTGAGGAAGGATCCCTATTGGTTGATTGGTTCCTCTGTTAAAAGCCAATAGATTCTGGGTAACAAGCATAAGCGGCGGTGAATCGAGCGCTTGCCAAGCAGTTGAGGAAAGGATACTCACAGATGCACCCTCATCTATAATAGTGTCAGATACAATCATATTACAAACCTATACTATGATTTGGAAAGGCACATAAGAAGGAAGACAGAATCCTACCTGTCGATTCCAATCGAAGGAAGTGACCAGACTACTTGGAGGGGGTACCATAGAAACGGGAGAATTAACCCCTTGAGTTATGAGAGCGGGAGGATTTTCCTCCTGTCTTTATGGAACAAGAGGACTTCCCCCAAGCTCATTAGAATATGAAGAAACAAAAAGAACCTGAGTGGTATCATATTCACTCTCTTTAGGAAAGGTATGATTAACTGAAGGTGAAATTAGGTCAATTGTTTCCTCGACCTATTGATTTAAGTCGGGTATAGACTTATGGGATTCACATTCAGAGAGAGTGGGTTTGACCGACGGTTGATTTGGGTCAATCACTTTATCAACTAGTGTAGGATTAAGGGAGAGTCCCCTGTAACCAGATGGAAGTCGCTACGGTGAAGCAGGACGGTTATCCAACACTGTTTTGGCTTCATCCAGATAGGGACAAAGGTGAATGGGGTGATTCCCTTCACATAACCTACAAGGAAACTTAACTCTACCCTTCTTTCCATGAAATTTACTACCACTAGTTGATTGTGTGTCACCAGCGTGATCTCTAGAAGTTGATGACACACGATGATGTGAACGAGAAGACCATTCTTCTAAGATTTGAGGAATATCAAGAAAATTTCAAAGAATATGGTCTTTCGCACAAAGTTTGCATGGATATCAAACTTTGTGAGGCTTGATATACGGTTTCTCATCAGATGTTGCATTCAAAGTAGTGGTTTCTTGGTTTCCCCTCTGCTGAATTTGCTTCTTCTTCTTCTTCTTCTTAGCCACCTAGTTACTAGTACCAATACTTTCACCAGGAAAAGAGGAAGAATGGGAGGAAGAAACAACCAAGGAAGAAGGAAAAGGGTCAACTTTAGGATCAACTGGAGGTTGATTTTGTCCAGTTGGAGGTGTACTCGATTGCGGAGAAATCACGACATTTTGAACCAAGGAGGTTGAAAACAACCATACTGGGAAGCCAATGGTAAGTCCCAGTAGGGATAATGTAGCCATATAAGGAGCGCCAATATTTCCGAAAGGAGGAAAAGGACTAGGATTCTCATCAAAAGGAATTCCTTGATTGGTGGACTCCGGATTTGTCACCAGATGTTTCAAACTAAGATCAACTAAGGAGTGAGCATGGAGGATGTTATCTGTGGTCAATTAATTTTATTTTAATCAAAGTAACATAACAAAAAAAGAGAGGGATAATATAGGCAAAAGGTTTACCAAGCAACTGTGAACTGCAGAATACCTCCCGATGAACCGAGAAGTACGGGCATGAAATATCCTCGAATACTATGTTTGGTGTATCATAGTGTACAAGGTGACTGACTCAGTTACCTACGGATGGATAGCAACCTAGTGTTGTCCTCCCATATATACCTGAAAGTACGTGGAGGCCCAACCCATATAAGCACTGTCTAATGCAAAACCACATAGTGAGAGCATTCCCATATACTTTACGTACTGTAACACCGCCCTATATAGTTGAAGGTATGTGGATGAGCTACAATATACTCACATACGTGGAATGAGGTATCACACTCAGAATGTATTGCAGACAAGTTAGCAACAACTGCTTTGTTTTACGATGCCGGAACACGTCTCTAGCCTAGAACCACTAAATGTTTTCATTAATGACAATTCTCCATTAGGTAAATTGATGTTAATTTTAAGTTGATCTTCTTTATAATTTTCCTTTCAAGGTTCACCACATGATGTATGTTTTCAATTCCTAAAATGAAACTAATATGATAAGCATTATTTTCATTCAATTTAATGATGAAAATCCTAGCTACTTAGGGATAGAGCAATCAGATTTCTTTCGATCAAAGAGCAAAGAGCACAATCTAATGCAATTTCCATACATTATTCCTATGAGCACACACAAACTTTTTCAATGCAACATGCATGTATTTCTTTTTGATTTCCTTAATGTGAATATGAACAAAAGGAAATATGCACATACAATCAATCAATCTTTCATAAGAATGAAGACTTTTACGATAGTTCTGTTTCGAAGGAAAAGAAGACTTTATGACACTTTCTTTTGAGTGAAGATTAATCAACTATATTCTAACTTTGACTATGGATTGATAATGACAAAGAAAACATTAAAGAAACATTAATCAATCAAATCAAAGTAGGGCTAGAAAAGAAGATAGAAACTTGTTCTCTGAGACATGACATTCATTGATCAATCAACAAGCAATCAAATAGAGGAAAGTTGGTAAAAACTCAATCCAAAGGTGAAAATTTTCCATAAGGTGGATCAACGTAGGTCAAAGAGGGCCTAACTGTGCTGCAGAGCACTGTCTCTCACTCAAGGGTAATCTGTAGAGCACTGTCTCTCACTCAAGGGTGCTCTTCAGAGCATTGTCTCTCACTCAAGGGTGCACTGCAGAGCACTGTCTCTTGACCAAGCCTGCACTGATTCCTAAGAGGCCACTCAAGAGTCATCTAACCTCAATTTTTGACCAAAATTCAATGCAAAAGAGCTGAAATACAGTTAATGAACACAATTAGGGTCTACAAGAATGTCCTAGGAGGTGGATAAGCTACTAGGAAAGAGGATCTTCCCCAGCGGAGTCACCAATTTGTTTTGGAGAATTTGGTATCTACGGATAAATACTAATTATCTAGATAAGTAGCCATATCTAGAACAACAGTTTAAAGTATTTTAGTCTTTCCCTATAAGCAATAGATAAGATGAGAAGATGAGAAGACCTACTTGTAGTTCCGCTTACCTCTCGTCTACTTTGTGTCTGATTCAAAGTCATTCCTCCAGCTTGGATCCCATCCACATCACATCAAAATCATGACAAAATTGTAGCATTACAATACTTACTTCAAAGTGAAATCTCATAGCAACATTATCTCCTTACAATTCAACATAATCCAGCCCCTGATCACTTAGATGAGTGGTCAATTTATAGGAAGATGAAGGAGGTTTTGTCATAAATGGTGGCACTGAATGGCCTTCCATACTTAGAATTAGTTCCATGGAGGAAGGGATGAGAGGATAAGATGCATCTTAACTCATTCCTCATCCATTTTCGAGCTCATAGGAGTTGATAAGTGAGGGAACCTTCTAGATGACTCCAAAAGATAATAATATTCCCCAAACCCTATGTGAATTTTGCTCAATCTCGCCCAACGTAGGTGAAAGGAAGCATAAGTGATTTGTAGAGCACCCTAGCATGGACTTAACTGCTCTACAGCGCACCCTTACATGGGCCTACCTGTGCTGGTCCCTCTAGAAGCTATTTCTTGATGTCTTTAAGTAATGAAACTGTCTAGGAAGGAGGCATTCAAAGGGGTGACTTGTTTAGGGAACGTAGAAACTAAAATTAGAGTTTGATCAGCCCTAAAAACACTGATCTAGATGATGGGATTGATGTGCCCAAATGGATCTGTAACACTTTTTCAATGCTGAGTATCCGCTAATGACACGATCAGGTTATCAGTGTAGTACTTAATGTACCACATCAACGCGTGATCTTGTAGAGCACTAAGCAATGGGGATTTCTTCATGTGATCATCTGTGATATTCTTCATTGTCCACACAACCTTCGCGACGAACTAAAACTAGTCTAGGTCCTCATTTCCCAAGCCCTTGAAGATATGCAACTTCATCGTATTTGACATACTGAATGGTGGCAGAGGTGGTGGTGGTGTGGGCGAAGGTGTATGCTGTGAAGGTGACGGTGGAGGTGGTATGGGTAGATGAGGTATTCATGGAAACCCTTGTCTTATTAACTGGACAACACTCTACGATGAAGCATGTGCTACTCCTTAATCGTCACTCAGAGGAGGCTCAATCAACGGGCTATATTCAGGACCCGTTCTCCCTCTATCCCTGAAGAAATTTCCACTTTGTGTAGCTCCAAACATCAAGGTAATGAAATAACCCGCTTTTCACACAAGAGAATTTTAATCCAAGTATTCAAAGATCTTAAATACTTACCTCGTGGTCCCTTGAAGAAGTGTCACTCTGCTTTGCTATAGATGACCGAGGTATCGACCACGAATTCTGTCAGAAATCCTCCTATGACTTGATTAAGCCAGTGATCGATGACGCATGCGATTTTATCTTCATAATATTCCAATCTCCACACTAGCTCCGGGGTCCACACTATTGGACCGTCAAGCCTCCACCTTCCTTGGCCCCAGGTTTAGAATCAGTTTTGCCAAACAAATCCCTACACTACTGGCCCTTTCGGCATCAAGTCGCAGAGTGCGGACTGAAGTCTCACCGGAAGAGTATGGGGGGATGCTGGAACCAAGTTTCTGCACCCAGAGATGAGCGTGATGTCATTTATGCCATAAATCTTCCTTCACATAGATCGATAAGACTTTAGGGATTATCGATATAACTCACCTTAATCAACTTCTATACCTCTGCGAACAATTACGATTGTCTTTTGTGGACCTTGATTGGGCAGATCAAATACTTACGCACATCAAAGATGACTTATAACCCAATACTTACTCTGATCGACTTAAGTGTTCACTAACTTCAACATATAACAAGATATCCTTCACGTAAAAAGTTAACGGTAATTGTGTTTAGGTATTAATATAAATCATGTAAAGTCACGCATCAATACATCATTATTTCATAAACCCATTATAACATAAGGAACATTCATATAACTGAAGTAAAGAGATAACACAAGTATTTCTGCAACAATCTTCTTTATTGATAATTAGTTCAATCTTACAAACTCGAGACTTCCCTACGCACTCCGCTGTAGGGGTCCGCGCACTTAGCCGTGGACTCTATTCTAGGCCTCTGCGCACACAACTGCAAAGCCTTCCTTCTATTCTAAGAATTCCTCTCTCTTACTCTTACTGATCCATTACATTCATCTTCACCATCTGTACTTGCCTTAGACATCCTAAGACACACCTATTTATACAATCACATTGTTTGCGGACCATGGGTAGATCTTCAAAATTTGACTCAACTTACATAAAATAAGGGTAAAACCATTTATGACACTTTAACTATCTACGCGCTCTGTGACCACAACTTGTGGAGACTTTACATTTTATACAACAAAACTTGGGCTTTTGCCCCAAAATTGACCCTAGGGGACCCCATCCCAACAACTCAATAGTGAAAATGAGTGATATTTGGGTCCCTTAGCCCTATCTATTGCCATTTTTGCGATATTTTGGGGTCCATTACATAAGCTTGGGATATCCATTGAAAAAACTGGAAGATATGCAAGGATCAATACCACACCATCTTCAACATGGAACTCTCTGTTCCGGTAAATACAAAAACTCATTTTGGGCCTGTAGTACACTCAACAACTCATGTCAAGTACTCCTCCATTTCTTTAATTCATATCATTCATTATATGTATGTCTTGAATAATGCTTTCAATTGGGGTATTGGTTACATCCATTGCAGGAACATCGCACATGATCTAGTTCGGCCAACACCCTGATAAGCAAACAACAAAGCATATATCATTTTCCACTTAGAATTATAGTCTTCCTCCTAAATCTCTGCATATCTTGACATCATTTCTCCAAAAGGAAACATAAGGTCCTTCATCTCAACCATGTTTATCACCACATCACCTTTACATATGATAAACATTTGCGCCGGTCGATAGAAACCCCCCTCATGGCTCACTTAATCTTTGTATACCTTTCTTCACTAATAGGATCCATGACCACTTACCCGGCCAAAGTACCATCCTACTTACATTATTTGAAGTAAAACCTCATTATGCTACACTCATTTCACATGAACACCATTTCCCGGGCCATCTCTGCTACTTTATGGCGGATCTCGACGGATGCACCTCCATGTCCTACATTTGGGATATCGTTCACCCGTATTGCATAGCCCATCTGTGTCACTTCATCTACCTCAAGAACACAACACTAAGACCAACCAATGGGACCCCATTCCTCAGCAAAAAAATACCACACATCCATACAAGTTATCATCATTATGGGGCACCCGTCTCTGCAGTTGTACGTCCAAACCACCCTCATATTCTTTTGGAAAGTGTACAAAGATTTGTTGAGAATAGCAACAAGAAATGCTAAAAATAGCATTCAGAATATTCCAATTTTGATTCGTCCTTAAATTAGAATTGTGAATTAAAATTCGAATTTAGTCTCACTAGCTGCTTGGAAAATAATTAGTTAATTCATCTTGAGTTAATTAGTTGGAGAAATTCAAGCTAGAAGTCTTTGCGAATTCATGCAATAGTTATCCCTTAAATTAAGGAGATTATCCCTTAATTAAGGAGATAAGGAAGAGTTGTATTTGAGTTGTAATTAGTTAGCTCAGTTAACTGAGTTAAGTCCATTTAAATTAGTTCCAAACAGTTTGAGGAACTAATTATGAGTTCAGTCAATTAATGCATGCATGCATGCAACTAGTGTACTCCATATAACTGAGGATTCTCTCATAAATAACTCATGCATGTTAGTTCAGACAAAGACCCAGTTGAGGTTAAAGACAGGGACATTGTACTATCAGTTGGAGGAATTTTCCTATAAAGGAAACTCATCCATGAAGAAGGAATAAGGTTCCTTGAGGATTGCACAGTTTACAGGGTGTGAGATCAGTGTGAGTGATCAGTGTTACACTTAGCAACAGTAGGATCACCTAGGAGAAACAACACAAGGAAATAAGAGGCTTAGGGGGTAGAGGAGAAGGTTTGTGAGAAGCCTTGTTTTCCTGTGAGAATCTAGGAGGATTGTATTGAGAGTTTGTTAGATGTGAGAGCTAAAGCTTTGAATTATTTTGATGTATATCCACCTTGTATGATAATACAAATAGCAGGGTTTTTAGTTGAGGCTTTCCCCAGAGTATTCTTCTGTGTTTCATGTGTATTGATTCTTCTTCTTTGTTATATGTGTTCCGCTTTATCTTGCTCAAATCCATTAAGCTTCTGCAAGTTTGATTGTAGAAGTAGATTAAGTATTTTTCTTTAGTTATATTGCATAATCAGGTAAATCTACAGTGAGAATTTCTACATGGTATCAGAGCAAAGGTGATCAAAGCTGTGAATAGTATACTGAGAAGGGAAATTCAAAGTTTGAAGTTCACGATTGAAGGTACAAATCGAATTCATCTCATACTTCAGGTTGGTCAATGAGATGATATGGCTTGAGACTCGAGTATGCCTTGGATGGCAACTTGAATTACATAGCATGGAAAGATCACATGGAATTTGTATTAGAAGACAATGGTTTGAAGGATTTTATTGATCAAGAAATCCCAAAGCCAGGTTCAACTAATGCACAAGAGTTGGCTGAATGGAAGAAGTGTGTGGTGAGGGTGAGATGGAGCATCCTTGAGGGAGTTCGAGACCATATTTTCCCGAGTTTGCATGGGAAGGAGACTCCGTTTTCAATGTGGAAGACATTGAAGGACCTATATCAGAACATTAGCGACCAGAGGAAATTGACGCTCAAGGATAAACTTCAAAGAATCAAGATGAAGAATGGTGATACTTTTTCCACATATCTGAACAAGCTCACCACATGTAGAGATGAGCTTGGAAGTGTGGGAATAACTACTGCTGATGATGATATGGTGAGCCTCACTCTCCTTGGCCTTCCAAAGAGCTGGCATAGCTACTAGGACTCTGTAAATGGAAGGGAGAAACTGCCGGATTGGGAACGACTATGGTCGAATCTCATGCATAAGGAGATCATGAGGAGCACACGAGATGGTTCTTCATCCAAGGATGATGAAGAAAATCTGGCCTTAGCAAGTAAGGCAAGGAAAGGGAAGGAGAAGGATTCTCATCCCAAATCGAATTCTTCTCATGGAGGGAAGAAGGGTGACAAATCTAAAGTGAGATGCTTTAATTGTCATGAGATGGGTCATTATGTGAGTAATTTCCCATCGAAGAAGTCAAAAAAGGGATCCTTGGAAGGATATGAAGGTGAGGCATTGGCCTCTCAGTTCGAAATGGACTTCACCCTCATCACATGCATGGTGTCTTCGATGATGGGTTGTGGTTGGTTTCTTGATAGTGGAGCCTCATTCCACATGACCGACGATAAAAGTTTATTCAGTACCTTGGAGGAGAAAGACCTCAAGATACTCATAGAGATGGGTGACGATGAAAGGTATAGTGTTTCAGGAGTGGGCATGGTTGCTTTTCAGAGGGAGCATGGAGCTCTTATCACCTTGATAGTTGTGAAGTATGTGCCTAGACTGAAGAAGAACTTGGTATCGATCGCGATGTTGGAGGACAAAGGCTACGATGTTGTCTTCAGTAAGGGAAATATTTTCCTTAGACACATCACCACGGGACAGCTGAAACATATCTGTTCATGAGTTCAGAACCTATATGCTCTTGATGTTCAAGATGCATGTAAAGCCTTGAGGAGCAAGGCTAATGTTAGAGACTTGGTGGTTGAGAGGGAGAGTAAATTACCTCTCAACATGCAGCCCCAGAAGAAGTCTCAGACAATTGTGGAGGATCCACAATTTGAGATGCTGAGAGGAGACCGAGCGGAGGCATCCACTCATGCAGAGACCTCTAGTAGGGGGAAATTTCGAGCCAAGTGGGTAGAGGGATCACATGTAGCCATACCTCCAGGTGTCAGGTGGGGCGATGTGAAGTGATAGTCCCAAGAAGGTTGAAATTGGGCAGGGTTCATTGAGAGGTTTTATCTCATGGATCGTACCTTGCTACGAGAGACGAAAGTACATAGTAGCAGGAGGAATCAATGGGATTGATGCAGTCATAGATCAAAGTGACAGAGGCTGGAGTAGTCAGATATTGAAGAGCACAGAGAAGGATTGACAAGAATGCATAAAGGCTGAGTCAGTAGAAGCATAGAGTTTTTCAGTTGATAGAGGCAATAACAGTCAGAGAATTTGATGACAGATGCATCATTCTGATTCAGGTTGGATGTTTTTTTGTTTCTGGAGTTGTTGGAGCAACAACAATAGAGAGAAGTGTTGCATGAAGAACATTCCAAAGGTTCAGGATCGGGATCAAGTTGAATTCCTTTCTTGTTGAGAGGGAGTGTTAAGAATAGAAACAAGAAATGCTAAAAATAACATTCAGAATATTCCAATTTTGATTTGTCCTTGAATTAGAATTGTGAATTAAAATTTTAATTTAGTCTCACCAGCCGCTTGGAAAATAATTAATTAATTCATCTTGAGTTAATTAGTTGGAGAAATTCAAGCTAGAATTCTTTGTGAAGTCATGCAACAGTCATCCCTTAAATTAAGGAGATTATCCCTTAATTAAGGAGATAAGGATGAGTTGTATTTGAGTTGTAATTGGTTAGCTCAGTTAACTGAGTTAAGTCCAGTTAAATTAGTTCCAAACTGTTTAAGGAACTAATTGTGAGTTCAGTCAGTTAATGCATGCATGCATGCAACTAGTGTACTCTAGATAACTGAGGATTCTCTCATAAATAACCCATGCATGTCAATTCAGACGAAGACCCAGTTGAGATTAAAGACAGGGACATTGTAATATCAGTTGGAGGAATTTCCCTATAAAGGAAACTCATCCATGCAGAAGGAATAAGGTTCCCTGAGGATTGCATAGTTTTATAGGGTGTGAGATCAGTGTGAGTGATCATTGTTACACTTGGTAACAGTAGGATCACCCAGGAGAAACAACGCAAGGAAATAGGAGGCTTGGAGGGTAGAGGAGAAGGTTTGTGAGAAGCCGTGTTTGCTCGTGACCATCTAAGAGGATTGTACTGAGAGCTGGCTAGCTGTGAGAGCTAAAGCATTGTATTATTCTGATGTATTTCCACCTTGTATGATACTACAAATAGCGGGGCTTTTAGCTGAGGCTTTCCCCCAGAGTATTCTTCTTAGTTTCATGTGTATTGATTCTTCTTCTTTGTTATATGTGTTCTGATTGATCTTGCTCAAATCCATTAAGCTTCCGCAAGTTTGATTGTAGAAGTAGATTACGTATTTTTCTTTAGTTATATTGTATAATTAGGTTAATCTACAGTGAGAATTTCTACAAGATTTTTTAGGAAAAAGACTCCCACCCACATTTTTTTCTATTCATGACTTTTACCTGGCAGAAATTTCCATTCACCCTTGGTCAAAGCTTACACCTCACCAACAATCACTTTCCATTTTTTACGCCTATCAAAACCTACTTACACCCACTGTTGGGATGGGGTCCCTGGGGTTAGTTGAGTCAAGTTTTGGTAAATTTTGTAATATATTTTTGTAACGAATGTAAAGTCTCCATGAAATGTGGAAGTGAAGCGCGAAGCTAGTATGAGTCAAAGGAACTTTAGTCCCTTAGGTGGGTAAGTGATAGAGTGGTTTTGAGACCCACCCATGGTCCATGGACCATGGTATTGTAAAGAAAATGTTATATATAGATGAGTCATAGCGAGTGTTAGGAAGTAAATTTTAGAGAAGAATCATTGTACGTGAAAGGTGCTAAGGTAGGAAATGTCTGTTTCCTGTACTTAGGCGAAGGGGCAAGGCTCCTGCAGTTGAGTGCGTAGAGACCTTGGTAAGTGCGCAGGCTGAGTGCGTGGGCCATTGCAGCTGAGTGTGCAGGGAAAAGAAGTCTATACTTAACCGATTATACTTAATAAAGACTATTTTGGGCCAATTCTGATGCATCTTTGTCTTATTTATTACTTCTGCAAAGTTTATATATCTTCACTCTATGTTATGATTTATATGAATTAATGCTTATTTGTTGTACGAAAGTAGTAGATTTGTAATCTTTATGCATGTTAAAGAAAATTAAGGACCTTCGCGAAGATATATAAGTTGTTTAGATAGATTTACATTAATTGTTTGTTCAAAAAGGTTAGGGGTGCGCGAAGGTAGATCTGAGCCATAAGGACTACATGAACCCATCACACAAGCCTCTGGATGAAAAAACCTGGTTCTGTCATCCCCCAATACTACTTTGGGTGAGACTGCAGCCTATGCTACGCGAGTTTTTACCGAAAGGGCCAATAGTTAGGGTTTTGTTGGTTTGCAAAAATAACTCTAAACTTGGGTTAGGCCCCATCAAGCCAACAAATGGTTCCATTGCCAGGACCGAGATCTATCTGAGGAACATGTGATGTTGAATAAGTGGTTCCCTACTAAGAAGGAAATCAAAAAGTGGATCGATCGGAAGTTGCACGTGTTTGCAGCTCAGGAGAATAGAAACCCGCGATTATCTAAGGAACAATGTTGAATAGATACATGTACACAGATGAAATGAAAGCTTTCTTCTGTTTCTTTTATTATGAACTGCACTAGTGGTTGTCTAGGTTAGCAGATAGTCAGGGTACGTGGAGGCTTGATGATCCTATTGTGTGGACTCCAGCATTGGTGAAGCATCTAGAAGCTTCATAAAATAACATCACATGTTCCTTTTATCACTGGATTGATCACATCTTAGGAGGATTCGTCACTGAGCTCATGATTGATATGGCCATTAGCTATAGTGAAGTATAGCACAGGTTCTTTAAGGGACCACGAGCTAAGTACTTAAAATCTCTGAAAACCTAGATTAAGATGTTGTTGTGCAAAAAACGGGTTATGCCATTACCTTGATGTTTGGGACTACGCAAATCGAAAAACCCTTCAGAAGAAACGAAGATTTAGGCTTTGAATACAATCCGCTGTTAAGATCCTCTTCTAGTGACGACGAAGGAACTATTTTGAGTACACCGCGAAGCTACAAATAGTAAGTCAGGGTGCCTAGGGGATACCTCATCCATCCACTCCACCTCAAACCCCACCTACACTGCATACACCTACACCTACACCTCCACCTCCACCTCTGCATCAACCATTCAACATGGCAAACATAATGAAGATGCTGATCTTTAAAGGGGTAGGAAGCGAAGACCCTGAACAATTTTGGTTCATTCCAGATACTGTATGGACAACACAACAAATTACTGATGATAATATAAAGAAAGCACATCTGGTCACCGCGCTTCAGGATAGAGCTTTGACTTGGTATATTAAATTCTGTCAAGATAGACCTGGCGCGACGATGTCAGAGACTCAGTAGGTGTTGAACAATGAGTTTAAAAAGCCTAAGTCTCAGGTGCAGTCTGTAACAAATTTTAAGGAAATACAACAAAGGGTAAATGAGTCCATGTGGGACTTCAATCAGAGGTTGAAGTGCTTGATCCAACAAGCTAATATGTCTATCACAGATTCTCAGAATAGGGATTGGTACATCAGGTCTCTCCTTCCCCATCTAAGATTGCCATTATCACAACAGAAGATAGGAAATAAATCAGAAGTTGTGGAGATCGCGATGAGGTTGGAAGCCTCACCAGTGTAGGATACGAATATTGGAGTTCAATAGATTCAGTTGCAGCTAGCAAGCCTGCATATGGGGTTTTAGAGTTTGAAGACAAGAAAGGATGCTCAAACCGAGGTGCACACTAAAGTTTGGTGCATAAAATATAAAGACAAGGGACATGATAAGGATCACTACCCTGTTTATCAGAATTATTTGATTGGAGGAGGTCATGTTCCTTTGAAGCCTGAAAACATCGGGGGACCAAGCGCAGGAGTAACCTTATGGTGCGCTATCTATCAGATAGCTGGAAAGCATGCAACTGACCATTTTCATCTCTTGCAAAATCTTGTTCAAAGATCGCAACAATTGTTTTTCACTTTCTATAAATCGGTGGGGCATGATGAGAGAAATTACTGAAGCTACGAATTAATGATGGAGTGGACCCCTACGTATCGAATGCAGGCAGAAAATCAGCCTCAGGATTAGGGCGTGGGTGCAACCCACAGAGGATTCCAAGGCTGAGGAAGAGGAAGAGGAGGAGGGGCTGATAGAGGTTGTGGACAAATCATTTGTTATAACTGTGGGGGAGCATGTCATTTTGCATGCAACTGCCAGAACCCAATGCATCCATGTTGCCAATATTGTAGAGAGTTTGACCATGTGATAAAAGATTGCCCAGTATTGATAGCCAAGATGCAAGAGAAAAAGATGCAACAACCCACACAGAACATACATATGATGAGGGTGAAACCTCGCAAAGAGGATCATAACATCAATATTGTAACGCGAAGTGGTATTGCTATGGGTGAATATAAAGGAAAGAAGCCAAAAATTGAAGAATGGGTACGCAAGGCTGCTGAAAAGGAGGTCAAATTTGATCTCAACAGGGCAAAGGAAAATTTTTTGGAGGCCAAGAAGAGCTTTTCTTAGGCTTCTACGTCAGGAAGTCAGGAGAAATCAGTTGAACATAGTGAAGTACAGGACGTGGATCCCTTGCTATTGGCCATGTTTATGAAAACTTATATTAAGTTGTTGAGGGATAAGAAGGCAGTGGAAGGGCTCCAGTATATCCTTGACAATTGTACGGGTAAAATAAAGAGTCCTTCCGAACAATGCACTGTGAGGAAATTGGGTAAACATAAAAAGCGGCCAGGACGTGAGATGTGGCTGACCACGTAGATTGGAGAGTATGAAATGGATCAAGTTATCCTGGATCTGGGGTTTGATGCGAACGTCCTGCCTAAGAAAACATGGGCAAGGATGGGGAGACCTGTGCTACAATGGTCTCCTATACAGCTACGCATGGCCAATCAACAGAAGATCATTCCTATGGGGCACCTGTATGGGGTAACAGTCGATATTGAGGGAGCGAGCGCTTTGGCCGATTTTGAAGTAATTGAAATAGTGGATGAAAATAATCCTTACCCTGCCCTACTAGGAATTGATTGGGCCTTCGACATGGTTGCAGTAATTAATCTAAAGAAGCAAAGAATGACATTTGAGAAGAAGGTGCTCTGAGTTATTGTACCACTAGATCCTGCTGAAGGAGCATGCTACATTGAACCAATCCATGACTATGAAGAGGATGATGATCTAGATCAGATATACAAGATTATTGTGCGCGAAGAATATTGGATCAATCCCACTGCAGATGGGTGAATCATGTGGGATAAAGATATCTCTTGTACCTTAGATTTAGATGAAGAACTCGAGCATTGGCAAAATAGGTTGCATGAAGTATCTATGCCACGTTGCAATATGATGACAAAATCGCTTTGGTGCATATCTACGGAGGTAAGAAATCTTCCGAATTATGATTTCTTAGATGATGTTAATTTATTTTTGGACAATTTTGAAAGGGAGGTACCGAAAGAGCATCGATTCTAGACACTTGATCTGGCACTTTGTTCTATGCCTGCCAGTTGGTGGGGTATGCATAAGGGTAGGTTTACTGACTGGAAAAAATACAAGCGAAGGATGAAGCTAAGGTTTGGGTACATTAATACCCGTATGACTAAAAAATACAGTGGAAAGGATGATCCACATGAGAACTTAGCGCGATGGACTCAAGTTTGGGGAGAAGAGGCTCAACCATAATGGGTACATATTATTTGTGACACCTTGGATACAATTCCGATGAATTGGTACTTGGAAATGGAGCTACGCCATGGGAGGACCGAGTGGGATATCTTGAAGGGAAGTTTTTTGTTAATTTTCAACTTTGAGGATGGATTTACGTGCATTGATGAAGCACTCCAGGAAATTAAGGCCACAATCTTCAAAATGCCCAAGGAGCTGGTAAAATGGGTTCAACCAGATTGGAATACACAACTGTGCCATGCATTGGAATGATACAACGTGACTGCGGAAGAAGAAGAGGAGGATCCACGAAATATCAACATTCTAGAGACCAAGGGGCTGCACGAGGTTGAAGGCCCTAAAACAACGAACCTTGATATAACCGAACCTCTGAAGACTAGGAAAGTAGACATTGGATCCGAATTGCAACCTAAGTTTGCAAAGATAGGAAATTATTGGGATGAAGATACAATTAATAAAGTTGCAAAAATACTATGTGAATACTAGGACATGTTTCCCATGAAGTTCTCGAACCTAGAGGGAATAGTAGGGGATTTGGGAGTACTGAATATCACCTTAAAGCCCAATGTAAAGCTTGTGAAATAGAGACCCTACCATCTAAATCCCAAGTAGAAGGAGAAGGTGCGTAAAGAGCTAGACAAGATGATGGATACTGGAATCATTGAGCTGGTAGAAGAATATGATTGGGTAATTCCCATGGAATATATTGTGCTGAGTCTACAGATTGCAACATTGATTGATATGGCGGATCACGAGACCATGGAGGAGTGCCTCGCGTAGCTGCTGGAATTAGAAGAAGACAATTCCACCAATAGGTTCAAAGGGAGCACGAGAAGGCCTGTCATGATTGACATATTAAGTTGCGCACCTTTCAGGTGAATGATTTGGTCTTACTTTATGATAGAAAATTCACGAAGTTCCCTGGGAAGTTCAAAATGCATTGGCTGGAACATTATGTAGTCAAGGAAATTACAGATGGTGGCGTAATTCAGCTCGCGAAGCTGAATGGGGAATTATTTATGGGAAGAGACAATGGAAGTCAATTGAAGTTATATAAAAGGGATCCTGCCCCTGCACAATGACTACATGATGTCGGGATAGTCTTAGTACTCCAAGCAGCTACAAAAAAGTACGGGACTATAAACTACACTGCCCAAGAAGTGGAAAAATAAAGTCAGGGAGCAGTGTGCGCTGCTAGTAATCAGTGAAGTGAAGACCCACAACGAGAAGATATTCGCAGAAAAGGCACATGCATTGAGAGAGAAGGAAGAACTGGCCACGCGCAACAAAAACTTGGAGGGAGCCATTACATAAGAATGTAATGCGCTGCCAGAACTCAACATTCCTGAAGACGCAACATCAATAGAAAAGATTCAGAAGTTGGCTGCAACAGTTAGGGAATCAAAGGAGGAAATCGACCGAGTCCGATTTGAGTTACAAATGCAGATCTCCAAATTACAGTTAAAGTTGTAGCCAACCACCCCGCCAGAAGTCTAAGAGTAACGAAGAGTAGCCATCAAAGAGGGAATCGCCACTTTAGATGCAACAATCAAGGACTGCACAGATCTCTTTGAGCAGGCGATGAAACTATGAAACTCTCCGCAGGAGGACCCACTCTACAGAAAACTGGAATCGATATCAGGGAGAAGCAACAAAAATTTTATGAACTCATATCAATTGCGTGAACTTTGGTGCCAGTCCAGCGCTTCGCTCGATTGCAAGAATGGAAACTGTTGCAAACATAGATTGAGGAGCTGCAATGAAAAGATGTCATCTTGAAGGCCATGACACAACCGTGGACAGAGGAAGCAAGCCAACTTACTATGTCAGTACAAGAGAAGTTGAAGACAATCCAGCAAACACAAAGGACGATGGGCCTCATGGTGGAAGGCCCTACTACAGAGAAGCTGGTAGAGGAAGTACATAGGCTGTGGTACAAGGTACTGCTGACTTACAAGTATTGAAGATAGAGTTCTGTGAACTCCAAGGAAATATTGTTGCACCAACTAAGTGACTCGAGGGCGAGTCACCCAATTTGTGTTGGGGGCCTGTTGGGATGGGGTCCCTTGGGTTAGTTGAGTCAAGTTTGGTAAATTTTGTAATATCATTTTGTAACGAATGTAAAGTTTCCACGAAATGTGGAAGCAAAGTGTGAATCTAGTATGAGTCAAAGGGACTTTAGTCCCTTAGGTGGGTAAGTGATAGAGTGGTTTTGAGACTTGCCCATGGTCCATGGACCATGGTATTGTAAATCAAATGCTATATATATATGAGTCATAGTGAGTCTTAAGAAGTAACTTTTAGAGAAGAATCATTGTAAGGGAAAGGTGTTAAGGAAGGACAGGTTTGTTTCTTGTACTTAGGCGAAGGGGAAAGACTCCGGCAGCTGAGTGCGCGATGCATGGGCCCCTGCAACTGAGTGCATTGGGAAAATAAGTCTGTAATTAACCAATTATACTTAATAAAGACTATTTTAAGCCAATTCTGATGCATCTTTGTCTTCTTTATTACTTCTGCAAAGTTTATATATCTTTCCTCTATGTTATGATTTATATTAATTAATTCTTATTTGTTGTGCAAAAGTAGTAGATCTATAATCTTTATGCATGTTAAGGACAATTAAGGACCTTCATGAAGATCTAGAAGTCGTTTATATATATTTATAATAATTATCTATTTGGAAGGGTTAGGGGTGCACAAAGGTAGATTTGAGCCATAAGGACTGTAGGAATCGATCACACAAGCCTCTGGATGTAGAAACTTGGTTTTGTCATCTCCGAATACTGTTTTGGGTGAGACTTCAGCTTGCGCTACGCGAGTTGCTGCCAAAAGGGCCAACAATTAGGGTTTTGTTGGTTGGCGCAGATAACGCTGAACCTGGGTTAGGTCCCATCAAGACAACACCCACCCTAGAAATCCTACCGATTCCAGGATTATCACCATCAATAAACATGTTTTGTTTGCCGCCATTTGCACATCAAGCTCTGACCTCGGGCCAATTTTCCATATCCTCTTATATTTCCATCTCTCATTATCATGCTTATCTGGCCCAAGTTATTACAAATGTTCACATCTCATATTGATTCCCCGACTCAGCATGTCAGGCGGTTAACGCTCCTCTCTTGTTGACTTCAACAATTGTATTCCAGGATAGGGGTAATACCTTGGGTACTCCCCCCTCGAAGGGATATCCTCGGGTGGCATAATGGGAACCATTATTGCCCACTGATGTCATTTGTCCCATTGATATTCGAAACTGTTATAGACATATTTGGGCATTGCAACCTGTTGTGCTGTACAACAACCCCCCATTTGTTAAATTTTTTATACAAAATCATAATATGAAATGGGTCCCTTTTAAAATAAACTTAGATGTGTAAATAAATTGGTATTAATTCATCATAAGAAAAACCCTTTTTAAAAGGTTTAACATAAATGAAAATTTTAAAAGCCTTTGGAATAGAAATAAAGTATGGCTTTAAACTATTATACAACTCTTCGTTATTACGATAAAGCGATCGCATATTGCAATAAAAAAGGAAGCATGCACAAAGATACATCCATTCTCTCCGATCCAAAAAGCATATCACAATCGGATATCGGAAAAGATAAATGCCAAAGCAGCAATGTAATAGAGCCTTTTGAATTCTCCGATGTGATAAAGCGTATCACCATTGGAAATCAGCAATAACAAGTCAACACATGATGGAAGACAGACTCAAATCCTCCGATGCGATAAAGCATATCGCAATCGGCTATTAGCGAAATCGCATTGACACAGCAATAAAGCCCAAATCCATTCCCCGATTGTGATGCATTAATGAGGCACGTATCTCGAGGATATATCTTAAAGGTTTGCATGCATTATATCACCTTTCGGTGATCAGAAATGTTTAAAACAAGCATTAAAGCCTTTCCTTTCACGTTACCAATCGCTGATTTGCGAATTATCACTGATTATCCATCAAAGAAATCTAAGCCATGTTTGAATGAATCATTTGGCATATAAACGACATGATGGGCATTTAAAACTTCTTTTATCATGATTGACAGGTTAAACGGCTAATCAATGAAGCAGTTAAGGGTAGATCTTTTCTTTAGATTTTATCCGTGGCAATCTTACTCTAGTCCATTATCACCTGCTGATCGACGTAACTCTTTCATTATCATATTGGTCTGTAGCAGCATTTCTCTGTATCACTGTTTTTCCAATCGCTTGTGCAAAATTCTGCTGAAATTAGGAATTTGAAACAAATGGGAAAGAGATCAAAGAAATCCGCAGCAACGGCTCCTACAACAGCAGTGCAGCCAGCCAAGGATCTTGGGACAAACAAAAAAGGGTTAATCTTAGACACTATGTGCCTTGGTCTTGGAAATACGAGCTGGGAGAGCATCTACAATCTAATAGAAGCAGAGGAGCCTAAGGAGATATCAGAAGAAGCCACAGCTGACTCGAGTAACAAATCAGAAGCGTACCTCAAAGATTTAGCTTGTTCATATTTACACAGGATAGTAGCACGAGAAAGAATCCTCCCATATACAGACATAGTGAGATGGGTGGTAGAGGAAATTCTAGTCTCGAACAGAACATTTTGCACAATTGACGGGAGGATATTTGGCTCATTTCAACTTGATGATCTAAGGAAAATATATCACTTACCTGAGCCTGAAAAGTGGTACAACAAAACCTTCCTTGAAAAATTTGTGAATGAAAACGAGACAGAATCAGCTCTGATTAGGCAGTGGAGACATTTTCCCAAGAAGCACAAGCATGAATCATCAGGTAAGTACTCTGTGGACTCATTAGCTTCTCCTTACTGTTATGCTAGAGCAATGATGTGTAGAATGTGGGGAATACATGACTCTGCCAAGTTTACTATTGAAATGGTCCCTCTGATGGAGGTAGCCATCAACAGTTATGTGATGGATTGGGCAAACATTTTGTCCGACAAATTAGCCATAGCAATTCTCGAATTCAGATCAAATTCACGAAAAACCACCAGGACCATTCCCCCTTTTTATTACAGTGCTTATATTATGGATACTCTTTGCTTTAATTCTGAATATCCGATACTCGGATGGAGATGGACTCCCGAAGACCCTAAGCCAATCCATATCTATCATCAAATATTATGGAAGGCTCACTACAAAGATCATTTGTACAAAATTTGCAATGGTTTTATGTTGCCTGTCTACTATGTTATTTTTGATAAGCCTGCCCCTAGGATTTCCGAGGAAGCAGGGATCAAATTGAATATAGTAGGTAATTGGTTCAGAGAAGACAAATTCACTTATATATGGCTTTTTGGTAACCTTACAAAACCCCATGTCCTTCCCCTGTATGTACCCGATAAGTTGTTAGCTCGGGAATTGGCCTACCAGATAACAACGGAAGGAACATCCAAAACCCTTAAAAATTCCAAGAAACAGGTATGGCCTACATTTTCTTTAAGATGCGATGTTTACACTCTCCATGATTACAAACATGCAGAAAATGAGACATAAAATAAAAATGCTCAATCTTGCAAAAATTCCCAACAGACAATATGATCCAAGAAAAGTTGCCTATAATGTTCTTGAACAAGCCAAACTTGCAAAGTTTGATCATGAGAAGGATGACTTTGATGACTTATTTTCCTCAGCAGAATCATTATTTCAGGTAAAAACATTGGCCAAGATCAGGTATCAAGATGAAGGGCTAGAAGTGTTTAATAGGCTTAGAGAGTAGAGGTTGCAAACTCTGCCTCTAGACTTATTAGCCACCACCCCGGCAATCCAGTCAAGCGAGCCTGAACAACAAACTGTTGACAAATATCCTGCTGTGGAAAAAATTCCTGAGAAAGGAAAAGCACCAGCTCAGGAGAAAGCACAGGAAAAAGAACAGGAGAAAGAACAGGGAAAAGGCAGTGAACACATGGATATAGATACTTAGATTGATCCCAAGCTCCTTAAAGAATGGCAACAGTTTGATTCCATTATAAGCAATCCTGAGAGTTCACAGGGTTTCAGCATGCCTGAAGTGACAATTGGTCACAAGATAGCAAAAAATACGGTTCCAACTGAAGGAACCAGCGGCCTACCTATGAGTAAAGATGTAGAGATAATTCCTAAGGATCCATCAGATGAAATTGTTTTTCATATAGAAGAAATACCACCTTTAGATGTCTTCTATAGCCCTAAGCATAGGGCTGTAGTAAAAAGACAAAGGAAAAAGAGAAGACTTGATCAATCTTCCCTTTTACCTGCACAAACAGAGATGGCTAACGTGGTATGGAAAGAAGAATTCAATCCTTCTGAAGACCTCACAAAACTCTCTCAATATGCCAGGGCATATTCAGCAGCCACTATGGATAAAGCATCAGAAGTAAATAATTTACTCAAGGAAAAAGATCAGACAATTGTTTCATTGTAGGCATAGGTATCCGAAAGACAGCAAAGAATAGAGAAATTAGAACAGCAGTTAGTAACACAGCAGCAAGTAAACAACCAACTAAACGAGCAATTGCTCAAGGAAAAGCAAAGAATAGATCAAAGTGCAGTGCAGAAACAGAAGGAATTATCTTTAGCATTGACCAAGCTAAAGATAATGAATGAACAAATGAGCAAAACAAAAGATGAGAAAATTGCTCAACTATCACAACAGATAGAAAGGTTCAAAAGTTTTCCTCAACCAGTAGAGTTCAGGTTTGAAGCTCTCCAGATCAATAAGGCATTGATTAAAAAATTAAATTTACTATGTCATAATATTTCCCTTGTTGAGCCCCTCTGTGAGATTGCTTCATCAATGATTGACAAATCAGTTGATGCAAGACAAAATTTGGAATAGGCCGATGAGACATTAACAAATTTTCTTGCCTGGCAAGAAACCAGTGAAGGGAAAGCTGCAAATCTGCCTAAAATTCTAGAATCACACAAAGAAATTCTTTTCCTAGAATGGCAATCACAATTGATGAAAGTAGAAAGGGAAACTTCAAGATGTAGATCAACAACCAGTAATTTGATTGAGTTAATTAATGATACTCTTTATCTGTCCAATTTGATTTCACAGTGCACTCTAGGTAAATTTCCATCAGCCAAGGCATTGGAACAGACATGCAATCAAGAATTGGAAAAGAATGAGAGATTAATTGTAGACATCCAAAGTTTAACTTGGGACATCTTTTGGTTCTTCCTAGTTAAACCATACAGTCAAAGGGCAGCACTCAAATGTTTAACCGATGCGATTGGTTACATGATTCCCGAAATTCATGATGCTACGTATTTAGCCCAACTGCATTCACGTCTGAGTCACCCTCCAGAATTGCAACCAATGCTTGCTATCTGCCAGCTCAAGCCAAAGGATGATCGGCTGAAACAGTGAATCATTATACCGACTGCAAGCATGCCTATTTTAAGGAGATTTTCATGATTTGGTTATACCACCTAATAGCATTTTTATTTCATAATCAGTTAGCTTAGATAGTATTTATAGACCCTTTCATGTCTTTAGAAAGGGTCCTCAATTTTTGTATAAAACTTGGATCGGGAGTCACACTATTGTGCTTCTGATATATATTTTTATGAAGACTGGGCCTATATTTTGAATTTTAATGAAGAATACTTTGATGAGATATGCACTACTTCTTTTTGTGAGAGTATTTCTGAGTTAAAAGACGGAATCTGAATGCGATTAATATCGGAAGGGATCCAAATTACATATGGTACTATTATCTATGTCTTTGCTCCACTTTTTTGTATGAATAAGCATTTATTTAATTTTGCTATCATTGGATATATGTATGTGTTTTAACAACAATCCTTATACTTATCACTATTGAATGTTTAAGGAATGCTATTCTTTCAATCATATTTATATCAATGATATATGAAAAATAGTGTAATAATGTTTTAATGATTACTTTGTTCAACTATTTGAACAAAGTAATTATCATACGACTGAATATCTTTGTCTATCAATGGAGCCATCTATATGCCTATTTGTAAATAAAGATCATCAAAAGTTACACTAAAGTGGAAATTTCTCGGGATAGATTAGTTGTTTATAGTTTTGCATTTTAGAATAAATCATCCATCATTATCATTAGATAATAGAAAATCAACCACTTATCCATCCTATTTACAAACCATTAGGAAACTGGTCCCATTATATCCAGTCTGAGCCACCACACCAAACGGAAAAGGAGTTGCCTTTAAGGTTCGGACTGGGTGGTTTTCCCCGATGTTGATGCAGCAATTTTCGAGGGAACAACATTTTTGGCACTAGAAGGATGGCATGAACTGTGAATGGCAAGCAAACCCAAACCTACAACCCATTCTGAGAGTAAATCTCCCTCCACTTCACCTCCGACCTCTCCTTTGAATGCTGGAACTCTAGCCTTGAAACGAGAAGAAAAGGAAACAACTACCACTACTCAACCACAACCTATCTTAGATATATTAAGTCCTGAGTTTCCTGAAGTTTAGTCTCTCATCCATAAACTTCAAGGCTTCTCAATATCACCACAGAAATCTGAGGTATCTCAAGGCAGTGTGACTTCGCAGTTCACTCCACCTCATCCCCTCACTAGACTTCAGAGCAGAAAGCTTGGTATTGAACCTACTGAGTTGCTTTTACCGAAAAGGAAAAGGGCAAGAAAAAAAACTGAAGGATATGATAGTGAGACTATCTCATCATCATCCTCCATTTCATCTTTTCCAGTACAAAGTCAACCATCCACTCCTCCATTACACATTGTTGTCTAATAGGGATCTGGAACTTCAACATCCCAACCACCTCAAACCTCAATATCGTTTCCTTCCTAAACATCTGGAATTTCATCGGAAATATCATCTAGTATTAGTTCTACAATGGCTCAGAATCCATGGAATAATCCTAGTGCAGTCACGATGCCTGCACCATTACATCCATTGCTAGCACATCCTAAAAAATGGTTGCCGAAATTTAATCCAGATGCAGGAATACAAGCCGATGAGCATATTAACAACTTCATGTTGGCAGTTAACTTAAAAGGAGTGATAGAGGAAGATGTTGTTGTTAGGATTTTCCCTTATACCTTACAAGGATCAGCTGGGTCTTGGTATTTTTCCTTGCCCTCAGGATCCATTACAAGTTGGAACATTTTTCAAGAACAATTCTTGACTAAATATGGTGATGATAGATCTCTAGCAACGTTAATCAATGATCTCTCGAATCTTAGGATAGAATCTAAAGAACCTATAAAGGAGTTCAATTCACGGTTTAATAAACTCTTGAATAAGATTCCAACTACCTCTAAACCAAGTGAGAAAATCAGAAGCGAATGGTATATAACAGCTTTACCTTCAAATATAGCTATTTTTGTAGATAGAGCTACAAAACCAACTCTAGCTGAAAACATGAAAGAGGCACTTGCTGTAGAGAAACGCATTATTGCTTTAGAAAAGAAGGCTGCTCTTGAAGACAAAAAATCCAAAAAAGTTTCTTTCAAAGATGATTCAAAGAAGAAAATTCCTAAAGACCCCTATGATATGGAAGGTCTCCAAAAAGTTCTCAAGACTATGTCAAATGAAATGGTAGAAATCAAGAAGCAAGTAGCTGAGACTTCAATAAAAAGGCCATTTAGAAACTTTAAGAAACCTGAATCAAAACCACCAAATGCTATATCCAATGCAGATTCAGATCCCGAAGAGGAAGAAGAGGAAGAAACAGTTTTATCATCCGAAGAACTTGAAGAGGAGGAAATTGTAGAATGTCATGGGATGTGGGACTTTATTTTGCCTATTTCCAATACAGAAAATGAAGAGGAAGATTTTATTGTGACTACCAGGAGTAAGGGTACTCCCGAACCTGTTCAAATAACTTAGAAGAAAAGGAATGCAGGTACTACTACTACCAAAGAAATCTACAACGATACCGTCCCAAAATCAGCTATCAACTTCAAATCCACCCCCAACATCTAAGACATTAGTAGTTACGGATTCTATGGACTACAAAATTATTGAAGATATGAAGAAAACAAAGGCAAATATCACTATGTTTGAGCTTAGTAAACTCAAACATCAACAAAAATTGTTTCTTAAGGAGTTAAATGTTGTACCTTCTTCTCCTCTTCCCAATGCTGTATTGTCCAAAGCTGCTAATGAGACAGGTAAACCACCTCCTGGTAGAGTTGAAGCTACTGATGCTGTTTTAATCGGAGATAGATCAAATTCCCATACCCCTCCATTCCTCTTAACCTATGAAATCTACAATAGAAATCTACACAACTATTTGATTGACTTAGGGGCTTCTTCTAATATAATGCCAACTTCAGTTTGTTCTAAACTGAACATTGAACCCCAAAAGTCTGCAATTCATATTGTCCAGTTGGATAGAACTAAGGTCCAGGTTTTAGGAGAAATCAACTCAGTTACTATTAGGTTATCAACTGATCCAAGAGTGGTTCAGAGAATTGATATTTTAATTGTTGATATACCTGAATTCTATGGCTTGATTTTGAGTAGAGACTGGTATGAGAAACTTCATGGTTATATTTCCACCGATTGGTCTCATATGTGGCTGCCTTATAAAGGAAAGCCAAATCAGATCAAGATTGATCGGGAGAAACACATCACCCATACTGTTACTGAATTTGAACAAGAAAATCAACCAATAGCATTCAATAACAACATTTTAGGGAATTACTCATCTGAATCATTCTTTGGCAATTTTACTGCTCAACCATCCCCTTTCTCAGTTAATAATCTCACATCTCAAATTGAAAATTTTTCACAAATAGATACATCAAGATGTGTTAAAATTTCTAAGGAAATTGTAAATAAAACTATAGATAAATATTTGTTTTGGTCATTATATTTTGATGGGTCCAAATCTAGTGAAGGTGCAGGAGCAGGATGTATTTTAGTTAGTCTCGAGGGAGAAAAGACCATGTTATCATGCAGGTTGGAATTTGAATGCACAAACAATACAATTGAATATGAAGCCTTGATTCAAGGACTCTACAAAGCAATTGGTCTTAAAGTTCAATATCTGAAAGTGTTCGGTGATTCAGAAATTGTTATAAAACAAGTCAGGAATACAATTCATTGCCTTTCTAGTCACCTTAAACACTATCAGTCTTTGGTACAGGACCTTATATCTCAAATTTTAGCATTCAATATTTCTCCTATCCCTAGGTCCCAAAATACAGCAGTAGATTTACTAGCTAATGCTGCTTCCAAGCTTCTTCCATCTGAAGATTACAGCCCAGACAGATTCTCAGTAGAGTTAATTTTTAGACCATCAATTCTTGATAATGTCACTAATTGGCAAGTGTTCAATTACGATGAAGACATTTTAAATTTCTTAACTTCTGACAAATCCTATGATGATCAAATTATTGATGAAAGTGATCATGACCTTCAAATAAAGGAAAAGAAAGAAGAAAACTCAATACCTAAACCAGTGGTCAAGCTTGAAGATCTTTATGACATCAAAGACAGGTTTAAACATGTTACTAATTCAAAGCTCTAGAGTTCTACTTTGAGATTTGAATTGATAAACCTTGGTACTGAGCATAATCCTCAAAACATCAATTTGGGATTAGGAGTTTCTTCAGAAGAAAGAATTGCATTCATTAGATTATTGCATAAATATAAAAATGTCTTTGCTTGGAAATATGATGATTTGAAAACATATGATACATCGATCATTCAGCATACTATTCCAATGCTTTCTGAACAAAAACCAGTACAACAGAAGTTAAGGAAGATTCATCATAACTTAGAGAGTCAAATAAAAGCTGAATTAAACAAACTCTTGAAAGCTAAGATAATTTTTCCTGTTAGACATTCAAACTGGGTGTCCAATATGGTGCCAGTACAAAAGAAAAATGGTGACATTAGAATTTGTATTGATTTCAGAAATCTTAACAAAGCAAGTCAAAATGATAACTTCCCTTTACCTACCATGCAGCAAACACTTCATTCAGTAGTAGGTTCTAAACTGATGTCCTTTTTAGATGGTTTTTCAGGGTATAACCAAATTTTGGTACACCTTGATGACAGACTCAAAACTACTTTTAGAACCAGGTGGGGAACTTATGCCTATCAAAAAATGCCTTTTGGATTTATCAATGTTGGAGCTACATTTCAAAGAGCGATGGACATAGCATTCAAAGGACTAATCAATAGGTCAGTAGTTGTCTATTTAGATGATATTACTGTATTCTCTAAGAAAAGGTCAAACCATTTGCATGATCTGAAACAAATATTTCAATGCTGCAAAAGGTATGGCATTTCACTTAATCCAAAGAAGTCCTTTTTCGCTCTTGATCAAGGTAAGCTCTTGGGCTTCATTGTTTCAAAAGATGGTATTTATATTGATCCAAATAGAATCAAAGAAATTTCTGATATTCGATTCCCTCATAATAAAAAATCCATGCAGTCATTTTTAAGTCAAATTAACTTTGTAAAAAGATTTGTTTCAGATTTCTTCCAGATTGTTTTGCCATTACAAACCATGATCAAGAAAAATTTAGTGTTTAAATGAGGGCCTGCAGAAAAAGAGACATTTGATTCTATCAAACAATCAATCATAAATGCCCTTGCTTTAAGCACTCCTAATTTTTCAAATCATTTCATGTTATATACACTTGCATCTCATTCATCTTATGTAGCAGTGCTAACACAAATTAATGATCAAAACTTGGAAGCACCAATCTCATTTTATAGCTCAAACCTCTAAGGTGCTGAACTTAATTACTCAGAAGTTGAAAAACAAGCCTTTGCTATGTACAAAGCCATTAAACATTACAGACACTTTCTCTTAAAAGCTCACACAAAAGTTATAGTCCCTTTTTCAACAATAAGACAATTACTAGTTCAAAGGGAATTAGGAGAAAAAAGAGAAAATTGGGTCACAACATTACAAGAATATGACTTGGAAATTAAACCAGCAAAGATTGTCAAAGGCCAAGGTTTTTGCAGGTTTTTAGTAGGAGCTTCTAACATTTAGGAACCTGAAAGTACCAAAGATACTGAAGAAATCAATCAGATAAGTACCTCTAATCCTGAATCCCAATATGTAGATCTGATTTTCTATTTGAAAAATGGATATGCTCCTTCTAATATTTTCTATAAAAACAAATGTGCCATAAGATTGAAAGCAAAAAACTTCATAATTGTAGATGATGTATTATTTAGACGAAATTATGATTCAATTTTGTTAAGATGCTTAGAAAAACCTGAAGCGCAAAAGGTCTTGCAAGAGCTACATGACGAACCAGCAAGAGGACATTTGGAGATGATACAATAGCTCACAAAATCATTCATGCTAGATATCATTGGCCCACCTTGTTCAGAGATTTTCATGAATATGTAAGGAAATGTCAAAGTTTTCAAACCACTAGTGGAAGACAAAGGAAGCCAGCTTTCCCTTTGCAACCAGTCAACATTGAACAACTTTTTGAACAATGGGGATTGGATATCATTGGGGAAATCACTCCACATTCATCCAAACAGCATAGGTATATCCTTACAGCTACCAATTACTTTACTAAGTGGGTTGAAGCAATTCCTTTGAAGATAGCAAACTCTGAAGCAATCATTGAATTCATAGATCAGTTCATTATTACCAGGTTTGGTGTCCCAAACGCTCTTATTTTTGATAACGCATCTTACTTCTCTGGAAATTCTATATTTGAGTTTGCTATCAAAAGGGGATTTAAATTGAAGTATTCTGCAAACTACTACCCTCAGGGTAATGGCTTAGCAGAATCTACCAATAAAAATCTTATCAAAATCATTAAGAGAACTATTGAACAGAATCATAAAAACTGGCATAAATCTTTGATATTTGCACTATGGGCTGACTGAATAACACAGAAGGCCTCCATAGGCACTTCTCCATTTAACCTAGTGTATGGAAAGGAAGCTGTCATACCAGCAAACTTGGTACTTCCATCACTAGCTTTAGTGCAGTTTATTGAAGAAAGTCCCTCATCTTCTATTCAACTAAGACATGATCAGATCCTGAAATTAGAAGAAGAAAGGGAGAAAGCCTGAATTATACATGTAAAACATTAGCAGATTATTAAGTCATCTTTCGATGCAACTTCAACCAGCTCAAAACATTTACAAGTTGGTGATCTAGTTTTGAAGTGGGACAAAGCCCATGAGGATAAAGGAAAACACACTAAGTTCCAGAAAATGTGGCTTAGACCATTCCAAATCAGTGAGAAGATAGGCCCTTCTACATTCATATTGCAAGATCTATCAGGAAAGAGAGATTTTCTTCCTGTCAACGGCCTTATCTTGAAAAAATTCTTCAATTGAGGAGGTAACCCCTTCTCCCTCTGTAAATATTCAATTTTCAGCAAGATTTGTGTGAATAACTTATTTTGTTTAAAATCCTAGGAAAATAAAGTTGTCAAAAGCCTCCCATTGGTCTTTGCTATATTGAAAAAGTTACTCAAAAGAAAATAGTTTTGATATTTACTTTTAAGAAATGGAAGCCTTAAAGGAAAAAGAAATTTCTAGGAAATTAGGTATAATTAGATTATGAAAATCCCATTTTATTTTTGTGAAATCTTCTCAAAACTTAGAAATACTGTAAATCATTTTAAAGTTTTAGTAGCCTGAAAATGGTTATCAATACAAAACAGAGACTGATTCAATCTTAGCATCTTCAACTCCCACACTGTCATCCATATTCTCTTAAGGAGAAAATTGTTCATCCCATCCATCAAAGTTTATAATTACTCAGAGTGTAATTCTAAAATATATTTGATATAAAAGATAAGAGGTCTTATTACAAGCCTGCTTACCATGATCATAGGGGAATAGTTCAACTGACATTACCAACACTGCATACCAAAACAGGGTAATGGCTTATAATTATAAGACAAGGGGTCTCATCACGAGCTAGCTTGTTCAGTTAAATTACAACCAGTGAATGGCATTGTCAACAGCTAGCCACCAAACCAGGACAATGGCTTTTTATCTTACAAAATAAGGAAAAAAGGAAAAAGTAATACAAAAAATATGGAAACATATCTTTTGGATTCATTCTTTTTAATTATACTCTGAAATGGATGGAATAATGAATGATCAAATGGTTAAAAGGTAACTCTGTCGAGACTATAAACGTTTGCTGGCAGCAGAGGCTCTACCCATGACAAAGGAGTCATTATAAAAGCTAAGTTGGAAAAGTCTTTTGTTTTATCATTATCAACCAATTAAGGCTTATTTAAAACTTAGAATGTATTTAATTTTAAGAACAAAAGGAAATAGCAAAAATAGTTATCATTATGTTCAGAATTTATGATTACCTAGTTATATTAGATTTTCTCTATCATGTAAGATTTCCAGATTAAGAAAGTTTAAGTATTTTAATTAATTTCTCAGAGATAACTGTTTCTCCCAGTAAATCGCCAATTGTTGTGCTGTACAACAACCCCCCATTTCATAAAATTTTTATACAAAATCATAATATGAAATGGGTCCCTTTTAAAATAAACTTAGATGTGTAAATAAATTGGTATTAACCCATCATAAGAAAAACCCTTATTAAAAGGTTTAACGTAAATGAAAATTTTAAAAGCCTTTTGAATAGAAATAAAGTATGGCTTTAAACTATTATACAACTCTTCGTTATTGTGATAAAGCGATCGCAAGATCGCATATCGCAATAACAAAGGAAGCATGCACAAAGATACATCCATTCTCTCCGATCCAAAAAGCATATCGCAATCGGATATCAGAAAAGGTAAATGCCAAAGCAGTAATGTAATAGAGCCTTTTGAATTCTCCGATGCGATAAAGCGTATCGCCATCGGCAATAACAAGTCAACACATGATGGAAGACAGACTCAAATCCTCCGATGCAATAAAGCATATCGCAATCGGCTATCGGCGAAATCACATTGACACAGCAATAAAGCCCGAATCCATTCCCCGATTGCGATGCATTAATGAGGCACGTATCTCGAGGATATATCTTAAAGGTTTGCATGCATTATATCACCTTTCGGTGATTGGAGATGTTTAAAACAAGCATTAAAGCCTTTCCTTTCACGTTACCGATCGCCGATTTGCGAATTATCACTAATTATCCATCAAAGAAATCTAAGCCACATTTGAATGAATCATTTGGCATATAAACGACATGATGGGCATTTAAAACTTCTTTTATCATGATTGACAGGTTAAATGGCTAATCAATGAAGCAGTTAAGGGTAGATATTTTCTTTAGATTTTATTCGCGACAATCTTACTCTAGTCCATTATCACCTGCTGATCGACGTAACTATTTCATTATCATATTGGTATGTAGCAGCATTTCTCTGTATCACTGTTTTTCCAATCGCTTGTGAAGAATTCTGCTAAAATTAGGAATTTGAAACAAATGGGAAAGAGATCAAAGAAATCCGCAACAACGGCTCCTACAGTAGCAGTGCAACCAGCGAAGGATCCTGGGCCAAGAAAAAAAGGATTAATCTTAGACACTACGTGCCTCGGTCCTGGAAATACGAGCTGGGAGAGCATCTACAATCTAATAGAAGTAGAGGAGCCTGAGGAAATATCAGAAGAAGCCACAGCTAACTCGAGTAACAAATCGGAAGCATCCCTCAAAGATTTAGCTTGTTCATATTTGCATAAAATAGCAGCACGAGAAAAAATCCTCCCATATACTGACGTAGTGAGATGGGTGGTAGAGGAAATTCCAGTCTCGAACAGAACATTTTGCACAATTGATGGGAGGATATTTGGCTCGTTTCAACCTGATGATCTAAGGAAAATGTATCACTTGCCTGAGCCTGAAAAGCGGTACAACAAAGCCTTCCTTGAAAAATTTGCAAATGAAAACGAGACAGAATCAACCTCGATTAGGCAGTGGAGACATTTTCCCGAGAAGCACAAGCATGAATCATCAGGTAAGTACTCTGTGGACTCATTAGCTTCTCCTTACTGTTATGCCAGAGCAATGATATGTAGAATGTGGGGAATACATGACTCTACCAAGTTTACTATTGAAATGGTCCCTCTGATGGAGGAAGCCATCAATAGTTATGTGATGGATTGGGAAAACATTTTGTCCGACGAATTAGCCGCAACAATTCTCAAATTCAGATCAAATTCACGAAAAGCCACCAGGACCATTCCCCCTTTTTATTACAGTGCTTATATTTAGGATACTCTTTGCTTTAATTCTGAATATCTGATACTCGGATGGAGATGGACTCCCGAAGACCCTAAGCCAATCCATATCTATCATCAAATATTATGGAAGGCTCACTACAAAGATCATTTGTACAAAATTTGCAATGGTTTTATGTTGCCTGTCTACTATGCTATTTTTGATAAGCCTGCCCCCAGGATTTCTGAGGAAGCAGGGATCGACTTGACTGCAGTAGGTAATTGGTTCAGAGAAGACAAATTCACTTATATAAGGCTTTTTGGTAGCCTTACAAAACCCCATGTCCTTCCCCTGTATGTGCCCGATAAGTTGTTAGCTCGGGAATTGGCCTATCAGATAACAATGGAAGGAACATCCAAAACCCTTAAAAATTCCAAGAAACAGGTATGGCCTACATTTCCTTTAAGATGCAATGTTTACACTCTCCATGATTACAAACATGCAGAAAAGGAGACAAAAAATAAAAATGCTCAATCTTGCAAAAATTCCCAACAGACAATATGATCCAAGAAACGTTGCCTATAATGTTCTTGAATAAGCCAAACTTGCAAAGTTTGATCATGAGAAGGATGACTTTGATGACTTATTTTCCTCAGCAGAATCATTATTTTAGGTAAAAACATTTGCCAGGATCAGGTATCAAGATGAAGGGCTGGAAGTGTTTAATAGGCTTAGAGAGCATAGGTTGCAAACTTTGCCTCTAGAACTATTAGCCACCACCCCGGCAATCCAGTCAAGTGAGCCTGAACAACAAACTATTGAAAAATCGCCTGCTGTGGAAAAAATTCATAAGAAAGGAAAAATGCCAGCTTAGGAGAAAGAATAGGGAAAAGGTAGTGAACACATGGATATAGATACTCAGATTGATCCCAAGCTCCTTAAAGAATGGCAACAGTTCGATTCCATTATAAGCAATCCTGAGAGTTCACAGGGTTTCAGCATGCCTGAAGTGAAAATTGGTCACAAGATAGCAACAAATACGGTTCCAACTGAAGGAACCAGTGGCCTACCTATGAGTAAAGATGTAGAGATAATTTCTAAGGATCCATCAGATGAAATTGTTTTGCATATAGAAGAAATACCACCTTTAGATGTCTTCTACAGCCCTAAGCATAGGGCTGTAGTAAAAAGACAAAGGAAAAAGAGAAGACTTGATCAATCTTTTCTTTTACCTGCACAAACAGAGATGGCTAACGTGGTATGGAAAGAAGAATTCAATCCTTCTGAAGAACTCACAAAACTCTCTCAATATGCCGGGGTATATTCAACAGCCACTATGGATAAAGCATCAGAAGTAAGCAATTTACTCAAGGAAAAAGATCAGACAATTGTTTCATTGGAGGCACAGGTATCCAAAAGACAACAGAGAATAGAGAAATTAGAACAACAGTTAGCAAAACATAAACAAGTAAACAACCAACTAAACGAGAAATTGCTCAAGGAAAAGCAGAGAATAGTTCAAAGTGCAGTGTAGAAACAGAAGGAATTATCTTTAGCATTGACCAAGCTAAAGACAATGAATGAACAAATGAGCAAAACAAAAGATGAGCAAATCGATCAACTATCACAACATATAGAAAGGTTCAAAAGTTTTCCTCAACCAGCAGAGTTCAGGTCCGAAGATCTCCAGATCCATGAGGCATTGACTAAAAAATTAAATTTACTATGTCATAATATTTCCCTTGCTGAGCCCCTCTGTGAGATTGCTTCATCAATGATTGACAGATCAGTTGACGCAAGACAAAATTTGGAATAGGCTAATGAGACATTAACAAACTTTCTTGCCTGGAAAGAAACCAGTGAAGGGCAAGCTGCAAATCTTCCTAATATTCTAGAATCAAACAAAGAAATTCTTTTCCTAGAATGGCAATCACAATTGATGAAATTAGAAAGGGAAACTTCAAGATGTATATCAGTAACCGGTAATTTGATTGAGTTAATTAATGATACTCTTTATCTGTCCAATTTGACTTCACAGTGCACTCTAGGTAAATTGCCATCAGCCAAGGTATTGGAACAAACATGCAATCAAGAATTGGAAAAGAAGGAGAGATTAATCACAGGAATCCAAAGTTTAACTTGGGACACCTTTTGGTTCTTCCTAGTTAAACCATACAGTCAAAGGGCAACACTCAAATGTTTAACTGATGAGATTGGTTACATGATTCCCGAAATTCACGATGCTATGTATTCAGCCCAACTGCATTCACGTCTGAGTCACCCTCCAGAATTGCAACCAATGCTTGCTATCTTCCAGCTCAAGCCAAAGGATGATCGGCCGAAACAGTGAATCATTCTACCGACTGCAAGCAGGCCTATTTTAAGGAGATTTTCATGATTTGGTTATACCACCTAATAGCATTTTTATTTCATAATCAGTTAGCTTAGATAGTATTTATAAACCCTTTCATGTATTTAGAAAGGGTCCTCAATTTTTGTATAAAACTTGGATCGGGAGTCACATTATTGTGCTTTTGATATATAATTTTATGAAGTTGCGCCTATATTCTGAATTTTAATGAAGAATACTTTGATGAGATATGCACTACTGCTTTTTGTGAGAGTATTTCTGAGTTATAAGACGTAATCTGAATGCGATTGATATCGGAAGGGATCCAAATTACACATGGTACTATTATCTATGTCTTTGCTCCACTTTTTTATATGAATCAGCATTTATCTAATCTTGCTATCATTGGATATATGTATGTGTTTTAACAACAGTCCTTATACTTATCACTATTGAATGTTTAAGGAATGTTATTCTTTCAATCATATTTATGTCAATGATATATGAAGAATAGTGTAATAATGTTTTAATGATTACTTTGTTCAACTATTTGAACAAAGTAATTATCATATGAATTTGTGAATAAAGATCATCAAAAGTTACACTAAAGTGGAAATTTCCCGGGATAGATTAGTTGTTTATAATTTTGAATTTTAGAATAAATCATCCATCATTATCATTAGATAATAGAAAATCAACCACTTATCCATCCTATTTACAAACCATTAGGAAACTGATCCCATTATATCCAGTCAGAGCCACCACACCAAACGGAAAAGGAGTTGCCTTTAAGGTCTGGACCGGGTGGTTTTCCCCTATGTTGATACAACTATTTTCGAAGGATCAACACAACCCCAATATTATATGTCGATAAACTAGGGCTCTTTAACCCCTAAAAGTGTTGTTTCATACCCTAAAGGATCATGTTCAACTAATTACATCATTCCCCAAAAGTTCCACCTGAAAAACCACTCGGAACTGGCCAAAACTGGACCATACTGACTGTTCAACTGTCAGGGGTGTGATGTATACTGACCCCTACCCTAGCCAGGTGCGATGCATACTGAAGAGGCCTTCTGTGGGGTGTGATGAGCGAGAATGGACAAATTTCTGAGACAATTTGCTAAGTGGATGCTCATGGAATCTTCTAGAAACTTCTCCTATGACACTTGCCTCTGTAAATTTGACCAGGGATGAGTAAGAGATCCAAGAAATCTCCAAGTGGAACCAAAAACAACAAGTGGAATGACACTAATAAAAAACCCAGAGATGACTCACACCCTTGCAGACATCTATAAATGGATCTCTCATCTAAGAGATCTAGAGGCTAGAATTTTGTAATTTGTAAGGAAGTGCTGATAGTTTGTATATGAGAAAGAGCATTGTATTGTTGGGTGATCTTGCTTTTCATGAGGTGAAGAGGGCCTTGATGCTAGGAGGATGATGCTAGATCAGACAGCTGGGTTGTAATTCTCCCTTCATATTTAATAAAGTTCTTTGAGTTTTCCTCCATACAATCGTGTATTTGTGAATGCCATTGTATGTTCATTGTATTTTTGATTCTGCATTGTTTATGATATAATAGATCTAGATGCTTTGATGGTGTTTTGTTATTTTGTTTCTATAAGTATTCTCTAAGCGGGATAAGTAGGAGAGAAGTTGCAAGCTCTGTCGAGGGGGAGAGAGATCAAGTAAGGAGTTAAGCGGAAGACCCAAGTTGGTTCCTTTGCCTTTCTCTTATCTATCATACATAGAGGAAATTGCAAATTGATTTGAATTGTTTGTTTCTAGGGTAGCTGCCAATCCTAGAGGGCTAGTCGATTGAAAAGACACTAGGTTTCCCAGAAACAAAATGGCGCTCCACTGGGGAACGAATAGATGTTTGTTTGTTGTTGTTGTTTGTTTTATAAACTATAGATGGAGCCTGAAGTTAGCCAGATAGCCTTCGAACTGCTCTTTCTCTGCAATTGCAAAGTAGATGAATGCTGCTTTAGTCAATCTCTGGTTTAGTTTATGAATTGTACATCTGACTTACAAGAATTTTAGGTGCCCTTTTGGTAGCTCAATAACCTCTCAAGATCATACCTTTGTACTTTGCTCTTTACTGTCCATCATAGCTCAGCTTAACTCACTAAAATCAGATGAAAATTTGAGCCAAAACCCATCTCATTTGCGCTCCCTGGTCCATCACATTGTTTGTCACTGTCAATCAATATGCATTGCACCTCTCAAGCTTGAAAAGTGCGATGCATCCTTGCTTTTGTGGAGCCCAGGTGCGATGACTGACTGAGCCTATTTCCCTTCTTGAAATTTGGGGTTTTTTGTCCTTGTTTTCAGCTCTGTTTAGTTGTTTTGCTGCTTATGAACAGTACCTCATTACTGAAGCCTCCTTGCATAACATAGATCAGCCTCCATTGATTAGGATTATTAAATGTTTTTGTGTATTTTTCCATCATTTATGATCCTTTGTCAAAAAGTTGCTTAAATTGATCTGTTGTTTTGGTACAAAACGTGTCGTAATTGTCGTTTTGTGTCAAAAAGAGAAGTGTCGTTGAGTCTTCCTTCCCTGGATAGTCGATTGAACTTTTTGTCATGTACTTGATTTGGTTTTATGATATTTGAAGTGTCGAAAGCATTTTCTATTCAAAATTGAAAACTGTCGTTCAGTCTTCCTTTCATTTTCAAAAAGAAATTGTCGAAATGTCGCTTTAAGTAAAAATATTTCAGATCTTTTCTCTACTTAGTTTTCCCTTTTGGAATTTTTCATATTAAGGGGAACCAAAAACAAATAAATGCATATGCATTTGCATTTAGACTGTGTGCAAAAAATGATTTAGGAAAAGTTCATTTAGTGTGTGCTCTTTGCTCCTTGTTTGAAAGAATCGTAATCTTCTTTCCTTTGTAGCTAGGATTTTCATTGCTCAAAATAAACAACGATTGTTTATCATTGTAGAATTCATATTTAGGAATTTTAAATCTACGCCACGCGGTGAACCATTGAAAGGCAAACTTTTAAAAAAGATCAACTCTAAAATAAATTTCAATGAACTTAACAACGCTTTGGAACCTAACGCAACACATCTAAAGGTCTAGGCTAGAGACGTGTTCCGGTGTCGTAAAAACTAGTAACTATCTTTTTCATTGAAAGTTGGGTGATTCCTCCTCTTTGATACGACAAGTGCTAGCATGGACTTGTGCTCCTTGTACCATTGAGTATATATTGGGAGACCATAATAGGCTTATATCCTTTATCCATAGGAAGTGTGTCTGCCGCCCTATTGATCACAATGCATTGAACACAGCATTCGGGAAGATTGATTGCCGTACATAAGTCCTTGGTAATTTCTCTTTAATTTATCACCAAGGTGTATATTGCAGTCTTGTGATTGGTTTGGTAATCCCTCTATCTAGATTTCCAGAGTAGTCACTTTCATTCCTTTTCAACTCCTTAAAAGAAAAGGTCCATCTGAGCACTTGTCACTTCAAGCTCATTAAAAATCGAAGGGGACTAGAGTCATCTTTAGCTTTTTCTCGACTCTTAAAAATTAAAAAAGCGAAGTTGTGTCAAAGCATCATCAAAATTTATTTAATTTGGAATAACATCCTTGTTCCTTCGTTGATCTTAGGTTGAGATAATGGAGTCCACCAATCAAGGAATCCCTTTCGAAGGGAATCATAGTCCATTTTCTTCTTGGGGAAATATTGGTGCTCCGTATATGGCCACATTGTCCCTTCTGGGAATAACAATTAGCCTGCCAGTATGGCTATTCTCAACCTCTGTCATTCAAAATACCGTGATTTCTCAGCAATTGAATCGGCAACCAGTTGATACTGAAGTTGACCCTTCACCTTCTACTTCATTTGTTTCTCCCTCCCCTTCTTCCTCTTCGCTTGGTGAAAATAATGATGCTAGTAACCAAGTGACTGAGAAGAAGAAGAAAGGGAAGGAGAAGAAGAAGAAGTCGATTAAGCAAGGGGGAAACCATGCAACATTTGGTGAAAATCCACACACTAAGCTTTTCAAACCTAGAGATCCATGCATAATTTGTAGAGGAGACCATCTTCATCGAGAATTTCCAAGCATTCCTTCGATCTTGAGAGAATGGTCCCCCCGTTCGCACCATTCGGTGTCATCAACCTCTGGTGATCATGTTGAAAACACACCATCAACTAGTAATAGTGAAGTTCACGAATAGAAAGGAAAGGTCAAAACTCAATGTAGACTATGTGAAGGGGACCATACCCTTACCTGTTGTCCTTTCTTGGATGAAGCCAAAAGAGTCTTGCATAACCGTCCTGCTTCACCGCAGCGGCTTCTGTCTAGATACAAGAAACTTTCCCCAAGTCCTTTACTAGTTGAAAATCTGACTGACATAACTCAATTGTCGGTCGAAGCGCCTATCGTTGAAAGTGAATCTTTTGAGTCCATACCGGACCAAAGTCAATAGGTCAAAATGGCAGTTGACCCCATTTTACCTTCAGAAGATCATATCCTTCCCAAAGAGAGTGAGAACGATACCGTTCAAATTCATTTTGTTACTTCAAAGTCCGATGAACTTGGGGGAAATCCAGCCATTCCTTCACAATAGGAAGAGAATCCTCTAGTTCTCGCTACTCAAAAGGTTAATTCTATCGTTTATTCGGTACCCCCTCCAAGTAGTCTAGTCACTTCCTTCGATTGGAATTGACTAGCAAGATCCCACCTTCCTTCTAATGTACCATTTCAGATCATAGTATGAGTTTACAAAATGATCGTGTCTGGAACTATCATAGATGAAGGGGATTTAGTGAGTATCCTTTCCTCAACTTCTTAGAAAGTGCTTGGTTCGTCATTGCTTATGCCTATTACACAAAATTTGTTAGGCTTTAACAAAGGAACTAGTCGACCGTTAGGGATCCTCCCTAAGTTATTGATAACTTTGGGAAGGAAAACCGTTCACTCGAACGTGATGGTAGTCCAAGGGCCATTAGATTACAATCTACTCCTTGGGCGTGACTATGTTTACAACATGGAGGCTACTGTTTCAACACTCTTGATGTGTTTCCCACATGAAGGAAAAATTGTCACTATTGACCAGCTTTCATTTCCGGGCTCAAGCATAGCTCCAAGTCGATCATCATCCCTAAATGGTCTTTTTGCATCAGGAGTGTCTCTTCAAACTTCATTCCATCCACCTAATTACCGCGAGTAGTCTGGTGAATGTAACGAAGCTTAGGGGGCATGTAC
Source organism: Pinus tabuliformis (assembly GCA_031772625.1). NCBI lineage: Eukaryota > Viridiplantae > Streptophyta > Pinopsida > Pinales > Pinaceae > Pinus > Pinus tabuliformis. Next base: position 919,095,544 of record CM062805.1, on the reverse strand, counting down.
CCTTGTTTATTTTGAGATGAACCCAGCTGAAAAGATAAGTTTCCTTGTAGGTTATGTGATTGGTCTGGAACACCATTCACCTTTGTCCACTAAGTGGACGAAGCCATGGAAGTGTTTTGTTACTGTGTTTTCCAAGGAAGTGTTTTGTCTAACCGCTAACAAAAACCATCTTGTTTAATCACAGTGATTTCCATATGGTTACTAAGAGACTCTCTTTTTCTCGATGCCTGGGGGCATGCAACCTTTTAAAAAAAAATAAAAAATTTATGCAAGTTAAAAACGACTAATTTCATTTTTTAAGCTTTTTAGCTTTTAACTTCTTAGGTTAGGTGATTGGTCTAAAACACCATTCACCTTTGTCTGCTCTACGGACGAAGCAAAGGAAGTGTTTTGTCTAACCGCTGATGAAACTATCCTACCTAACCTCAGTAGTTCCTTAGCTTTTTAGTTTTTCTAGATTTTTAGTTTTGTCATTTCTAGTTTACATAAAAAGAAAACTAAAACCTAAGTAATGTTATTGCATGGTTCAAGATCGTTAAAAAATAAACCTACCACCCCAGCAATGTTATCACATGGTTCAAGCGCGTTAAAAAATGAACCTACCTTCAGTAAATAACCTTTGTGATTGCATTACTATCAGCCTTTTGAGCCTCGGTTGTGTTCTTGCCATCACCTCCATCCTTTTGGCCGATCATACACTTCCACTTGATTTTTTACCTTTTTGAGGAACAGCTAGGATGAGTGGTCTTTTTAGTCGACCTCTTCACATCACCATGTTTTGAGAAGTTCCAAGCTTACCCGGAACCAGTTGCTACCCTAAACAACACTCATTCCTAAAAAACGAGTCTCCTTTAAACTCTTTTCAGACTCGTTAAATATGAAAATATTGTCGAGCTATTGGCCTTTCTAGCTCGTTAAAGTAATGGGAACCGCCATCCCTCCTGTATATTTTAATCTTTTTCGGGCCTGAGGGATTATCTCATGAAAAAGTTTGAGCGCTTGTCTTTTTCGGCTTGCTAAAGTGATCAAAAAGTCATCCCTTTCGTATTATTTTATCCTTTTTCAGACTTAAGGGATTATGCTACGAAAAAGAACTGCTGGAGTTTCCTTTTTGTCCCTTTTCAAACTCTCTAAACATGAAAAGGACCGAGTTATCTTTGTCATTAAAATCATTAAAACAATAGCGACAAACTTGTCCACCCAGACAAGAACGAGTTTCACTGTCATTAGGCTCGCTAAAACATAGCGACAGGTTTGCCCGAAGGGAAAATTATAGAACAAGCATATGTTATCCTTCTCAATCTTGACAAAATAAAGAGGTACTGGTCAACAATGACTGGGGAAAAAGGGAAGAAAACTTGAAGAATTTTATGGTAGCAGGTCGCTCTTGAACATGACACTTTCACTCCATCATAATGATTGAGTCGGGTTGGGTTATTCCGTTCACCGGTCATTTTACCGTTGGTTCTCCACACCATCCATCTTTTGGGGTTAACGCTACCAATCCATCTCAGTGTCGCTGATATTTCAAGAGAAGTCATTCAGTCGATAATTCACCATCCAGTTACTGCCTCATCCACTGCAATACCTTCACCCTTCACTTTTCATGGCCGCCATTCCTAAACCTTGTGTCGTCAGATCGTTTTTACCTCCAGAAAATCATTTGCTTCGTTTCATGTCGTTGATTTGGGATACATTAAGGCCCTCCTATGACAGGTCACTTCTTGTCGACATTAGCTCATTATCCAAGAATTTGACTTAGAAACAACCCTTTCAATACTTTGAAGCTTGCATGCCTCAATGGCAAGTTTCTCACTTCCGCCGATAGGTTGACATCAATGGCCTTTCGACTGAAAGATTTTGCGTGGTGTTCGACATCAGATCATATATTCACACCACGTGAATTGTACTATAGTACCTCGAGGGTCATTATCATTATCGATGATTCCTCTCGTGCCTGTTAACAACTTACATTATTGGTTGGTAATCAGGCGATGTCTATCCATGTTCGACTTCAGGACATCTTTTCACATGGATTGACTTGTACATCGGGTGAAGATTGAACGAGTTTGAAGAAGTCGGATCTAGTTTCATCCATCTGGGCTGCGATATATTCAGGAATATAAAGACATCAAATGTACACAAAAGCTGCACAAATGATCATCCAAGCCAGGGATGATGACTCTACATATGAAGAATCACCAGTTTGCAACTGCAGACGATTATCTGTCCTATGTACATGAAATGAATTTGTAAAGCTGAGCATGGAAATTCCCGCCTTAGCTAGATCATGAAAAAATTATATGATGATGATGTATTGTATTGTATCTTATATAGGTCACCTTCGAGTTTGAATACCTCGGATCCTCATGATAAAGCATTTCACCCGACATCAAAAGATTTATGACTTCATGCTTTAGGGGGAAACTGTTATAGACATATTTGGGCACTGCAACCCCAATCTTATATGTTGATAAACTATGGCACTTTAACCCCTAAAAGTGTTGTTTCATACCCTAAAGGATCATGGTCAACTGATTACATCATTCCCCAAAAGTTCCACCTGAAAAACCACTCAGAACTGGCCAAAACTGGACCATACTAACTACTCCACTGTCAAGGTGTGATGCATACTGACTCCTACACTAGCCAGGTGCGATGCATACTGAAGAGGCCTTCTGTGGGGTGCGATGAGTGAGAATGGACAAATGTTCGAGACAATTTGCTAAGTGGATGCTCATGGAATCTTGTAGAAACTTCTCCTATGACACTTGCCTCTCTAAATTTGCCCAGGGATGAGTAAGAGATCCAAGAAATCTCCAAGTGGAACCAAAAACAACTAGTGGAATGAAACTAATAAAAAACCCAGAGATGACTCACACCCTTGCAGACATCTATAAATGGATCCGTCATTTGAGAGATCTAGAGCCTGGAATTTTGTAATTTTTAAGGAAGTGCTGATAGTTTGTATCTGAGAAAGAGCATTGTATTGTTGGGTGATCTTGCTTTTCGTGAGGTGAAGAGGGCTTTGATGATGGGAGGGTGATGCTGGATCAGACAACTGGGTTGTAATTCTCCCTTCATATTCAATAAAGTTCTATGAGTTTTCCTCCATACAATCGTGTATTTGTGAATGCCATTATATGTTCACTGTATTTCTGATTCTGCATTGTTTATGATATAATAGATCAAGATGCTTTGATGGTGATTTGTTACTTTTTTTCTACAGGTATTCTCTAAGTGGAATAAGTAGGAGAGAAGTTGCAAGCTCTGTCGAGGGGGAGAGAGATCAAGCAAGGAGTTAAGCGGAAGATCCAGGTTGGTTCCTTTGCCTCTCCCTTATCTATCATACATAGAGGAAATCGAAAATTTCTCTGAATTGTTTGTTTCTAGGGTAGCTTCCAATCCTAGAGGGCTAGTCGATCAAAAAGACACTAGTTTTCCTAGAAACAGACACCATCACAAACTTTCATTTCAAGGTGGTGCCATACTTAGTCAAGGTTGCATTTCTTTCATTTAGTCAAAGATCCCTGCATCGCTAAGCACCTCATCCAACAATGCTTACAACATGATATGGGGGAGGTACTTGAAGTCAAAGAACTATGCATACTGCAACACCCTAGTCAACAATGGGTCACCTCTATTATATATAGGGGAACCATATTAAATCTATTTGACTAGGAAATGCCCTTGAGGGCGTCAACAATTATCATAATCAACTATGAGCATGTCAACTACCACAAGGTTAACTGGACAAAAAACCAGTCTTGTCCGACTGTAATAAGATATGGTTAGTCATCATAATGAGCATGGGACATGCCTGCCTCACATAGACATAGTTTTATTGTAGGTTTTCACTAGAGCATGGTTACCATTTATACTCAGTCAAGGGGTTTTTATTTATTCTTCTCCACAACAAATTATCCTCTCTCTCAAAAATTTGACCAAACTCTCCATCAGAAAAGAAAACGTGATGTATTTCAATTACACAATCCCTCCTAATCTCGTACATTAGAGGGAAACTATTAACACCAGAAAATCGTACCCTATTAGTACAATCCAGAAGACACTAAAATGTGTCAGGCGTAATGTAGAAGTGAACATTTTGTAGCTAAATACATCTTTAAGTTTAAAAAATCAAAGTTCTCCTAAGGTCCAAAGTTTATAAAGCAAAACAAATTAAGGTCGTGCGTCTATTTCTTCGATAAACGTGCACGAATGGAATATCGTTCAAAAGCCGTGCGATTTTAGAAAAGGATAACTCAGCGATTCAGGACTACTCTACACACTTGGGGATGATTATTTGACATGAGCTCAGTCTAGTACAACCGAACTCAAGTCGCCTTGAAGATATTACACCCTCAATGGAATCATCTTGTCCTACTCATGTGTCATTAACATGCATGAACCAAGAGGGGGAAGATGGATTCAAAAATTCTATATAAACAGGCCATGGGAGAGCCAAAATATGAGACATTTTATGCTAACCAAATTGTTGTTTGAGCAAACCACCATTGCAATATTGTTGAAGCCAAAGAAGGGAAGAGCACCGAAATGTTGGCCATATTGCTTCTAAGAAATCCATCATCTTAGTGAGAGAAGTAGAATCCAACATTGGAGAGTCTTCATACTTCTTTGAGAGAGAGGAAAAACTTGCAAAGAGATTGAGGAAAAGAAACCCCCTTGTTGAGGATTTTTTAGCACCATAGCTCAAATAATTCTATTCAAGTATCTAAGATTCATATATTGTATTCAACCTCTACTACTAGCAGTCAATAAAGAGAGATTTTTTTGTTATCTTATTGATTTGTTTGCTCCATTTGAGCATTGTTTGTGTATTTAACTCTTTGTTTAGTTTATGTATGCATTGTTTCCACTACTTACAATGTTGTGTTTATTTAAGTATGTCCACTAACAACACCAATTATGATTGTGATCCTTTGTAGGGAACAATCAACTGCTAAGGAGGTGTATTTTGGTACACCTTTGCCACAAAAACACTACCACACTGGTTATGATGATGATGCTTGATGATGATTATCAATCTGAACTCATCTTATGAGAATATTTCAATTTTAGATTGTCGTTGTATCCTATTGTGTAATTGTGAATACATCCTTAGTTAAGAGGGAGTGTTGAAAAATGTAATTAGGTTAAGTCTTCATAATTGTACTTGCATCAAAAAGTATTTAATGTAAAAGCAAAAAGAAGAATATATTACTATTATTATTATTTTATAGTCAAAGCATGTTATTCATGCTCCTAATGTTTATTGAGTAAATAAGAAAATTTATCATGAGTCAAAATCCCATTTTGGACTTCTTGTAAGAATTTTATTTTATTTTATTTTTTTTAATCAAAAGAGTCAATTTTGTCTCCACAAGACCAAGTCGACCTTCCAGATGGACGTTGGCCAACCCATAAGTTGTTTCTCTTTAGATGGTCTAACAACTATATATTGGAAACAATGCTCCACATTTTGGTACCCAATTCGATTTCTATGCAAGAAGAAGAATTTCAATGAAAGTCAAAGGAGAGATAGAGGAAAGTCGAAGGAAAGATAAATTTTAAGTTTTCTACCCTATATTTGTTCACACATGCGAATTTTTTTGAGGAATTTCAGGCCGAAAATTTCAGGAAGGTCAAAATTAGAGGGGCCAAAATTTCAGGAGGTGACCAGATTTTAGATTTTTGACCTGTGTAGACTCTGTTGACTTTGACTTGATGAAGAAGCTTTGAAGGAGGGCTGACATGGGTCTGTGTGGCAGTCTTTATTTTCACTTGGGTGTTGGATATCTCAATTTGATTTGATTCTCTAAGAATAGAATTTTCTTGGGTTTTCCCCCTTGTGGGGGATTTTTCCCTAGCTTGGATCCTATACCTTTGTGTTCTTTGTCTCTTGTGATCTTCATGTTATGAATTTTTGTAATTGGTTGATGAAGAAGATAACTAAAATTTAATAAGAAGCCAAAAACATTCACAAGTAATTATCATGATAGAGAAATTAACCCTAATCTACCAACATCTTAATTTCTCAATACTTATATTGTAGGGTCTTAAACCCTTTTTATCTCCTTCAATAGGTTTTCATGAGGTATTTACATATAATTACTTTTGATGTGTTAAAAATATGAAACTACGGTTAAAGTCCACTTTGGACAAATCACTTGATGGATATAATGATTGCATTGAATTCCTCTTTTCCAGAGGACCAAAAATGACGTAAAGATTACTCAAATAAGATAAAGGAAAGTCTATTTTTGAAGAAAATCCCACATGTGCACATTTGTCAAGGTCACCTCTAAAGCAAGGTGGACACCCTTGGAAGGCTATAAATACAAGTGACCTCTACCTCATTTGGACACAATCATGAGACACTCTTCTATCTTTTTTTTGTTGGCTTGCACAAGTTTGAGGCTCATCTGCAAAGGATTAGGTTTTCTTTGAGGTAAAATTGCCGGGTCCAAAGCTCGCATATTTGAGTTATGGTTTTGGGCCTCAGTCGTAGGCACAAGACATGAAGGATTTGGCCATAATCACTTACACAACATATCATCTATGTGAATGGAGCCATCTAGTCACATGCACAAAATTCCATCCATGCGACTGGGAGTTAGGGTTTCCACAGTCCAGATCTGACCCTAATCGTTCACATTCCAGGCTTAAGGGAGCGATTGGGAAGCTATAGTCACTCACATGAAACATATTCTCTTCGACCGAGACTTAAATGATGGAATATTAGTTGTCCAAAGATTTCACTCAGTGACTGCAAGGTTCAGTAGTTGACAGTAGACAATGACAATTCATTACAGACTTCAGAATCAGGGTTTTGAGTATAAGCATTGTTGGCTTCATTCCATGGATGTTGTAATGTTTTGTTGAATAATTTCATAGATGAAGATATGGATCATTGTTCTCTCTTTTTCTGAATCATTTGATGCCGATCTAATAAGAAGAATAATTTGAAAGGGTTTTCCCCATAGTGGGTTTTTCCCTAATCTTCGACCAATCCTAGTGTCTCTATGTGTGAATGCTTGTCTTCTATTGTTCCTTTATGTTCCACTGAATTGATGATGATGATATTGTTCTTTCTGTGTAGTTGCATATGTTGTTGGATAATGATGTAAATATTAATAATGTTATGATGTTATGGGGTGAAATTAATGTGTTAATGAAGAAATGCAATTATCAAAGCAAACAACAATACAACCTTAGGAAAATTAACATGGTATTAGAGATGGTCTTAAGAAAAGTCATGGAGATCACCCCTATGATGACACCATTAATGGAAGGAAGAAGAGGATAGCGGAGACCTAAAAGAATTCTATGGTTTGAAGAAAATTTTAGGCAATTTGTGTATTAGGGTTTGATGGATATTATGAGGTTAGGGTATGAGAGAAACCCTGATTTATGGAAAAGATATGATATATGAAACCTAACATGGTCAATGTAAAGATGTTCAAGTACTTGTATCCAATTTGATGGAGTCCTAGTCTCTAGTAGGCCAAGTCGGTGATAAAGTGGATGAATGTAAAGTGATGGCTCTTGAAGGTTGTTTCAAATGGGAGAGGATCACCTCTCATTAAAGATAAGTTCCTTTCGATTTATGGTGCTTCTTTATGTCCTTACTTTTGTTTAGACTTATTGATCTAATTATTGTTTTGATCATTACTTATAATTCTTGCATGTATATTTGAGTATTTGGATATTTGTAACCTCCTTATGAGTTGTGATAAGTGGATCCTTCTTGAGGATCATGGCTAGTGTAAGAAGATAAGAACTAGAAAATGAGGCACCTCATGAAAAGGTGACAAAGTGCTACAAGTTGCCTATGTAAAATGAGAAGGTGCAAAAGTATTTGAATACTACAAGGTATGTATGGTGTTATGTTTTAGCTGCAAAATTGGATGGAAAGGTAAGCCCTAAGGTATGATGAGAATGTCTCTTTCACAAATGGTTCATGCATATGAAAGTGATTTGGATTCATGGTTCTTATGATGAAAGGATGTACTTGATATTGAACAAGGGTCTTATGTTCTAGACATAATGAATTTCTTGATTCTATGAAGCTACTTGGAAATATTGATTTATGATATATTGGTATACTTGATGTTTGGGTAACTCCTATCATTTTGGATATTTTGATTCCATAAATAAGGATAACACCATGATTCTAATATTTGGTAACTTTATGCTACTGACATTGTTTGTGAAAAGCATGGTAGGCATGATGAGAGAAGCGTAACAATGAGATTAATAATCATGATATTTTGTTGACTATGGTTATGCTTTGATGTGCTTAGTAATTATGGCATATGGTAAAATTGAATGCCCTAACTTGATGGATTGAGTTATGTGACAAAGAAGTAATGTGGTGATCATGAATCTTGAAGTATACTCCTATTAGCACTTTGAAACTAACCCTTGATGAAAGATTTATGTCATGATGTAATGGTGAAGTAGATGATGCTAAAATATATGACCATGATGAATATGTAATATAGTACGACCTTATGATCTCATATCTGCTAATGCATGATAGTATTATAGACAAAATTATAACTTGAATGAATATGACTGAAGTGGTTTCGCATTCAGAGGGAGAATCTCTCCATAAGATCCTTACTCCTATTATCATTTGCATTATATGTATATTATTTAATGTTGAATAATGATTTATGGACATGACTAGACAAATATTTGACATTGTTGATGTGCAACAAAGTTTTGATCTAAGAAGAGATATTTTTCCCTTACTCTAAGCCTCAGTTGCATGGAAGCATGCTTACAGGTGTGACTATAGCCTTTAAGCCACATGGAAGTAAGGTAAAGGGTGCGAATTTAGCCTCCCAACCACATGAAGGAAGGCCTATGGGTGTGATTATGCATGTTTGACACAACAATGAAGTTTTGAGCATGAAATCAGATGTTCACCTGAAGGACGTCAGTCCTACAAGATGTGGAGAAGACAATAGAAAGATCTGTGAGAAGAGAAGTTTGAATGTTTTACTATAATGTGAATATGCTGATTGAAATTGTGTTTGCAGGTGACTGAGATATGAATATAGATATTTCATTATGATTTAATCATTGAATTTTGTGCTACTAGATTTTGACATGATTTGGATGATTGATATACATGAGCGGCATTTGAAGCTTTGACATGATGCCTGATAATAATGTAGAGCTTTGACTTGATGTTGAGATATGTTTAGATTTGACCTGATGACTAATGATTTGATTTGATGACTGGTGATTTTCCTTGATGACAATTCTATGTGGGCATAGTGACTTTCAGTGACTAATATTGGTATTCGATAATGGTTTTGTATTGGCCTCCTCGTTCCTAGAACATTGGTTGAAATATTGATAGTTTTGATTCAGTGTGAAGTAATCTGAAAATGAATGGATGAAACATTCATAACTTATTCTTGGTGAATGAATTTTCATCTAGTAACTTATATTATGATCATGAGGATGACTTTATGAAATTTGGATTGATATTGTTTGATAACTGACAACTTATTGGCATGATTATAGATAAATTCATGACTTGATGTGAGCTCTACCTATCACATGGTCTAAAGAAATTGATACAAATGATATTGATGAGTTTGATATTAGTTTTGATATGACAACATTGATTCATGTAAGGCTAAGAATATTTCTTTGGTAAAGTGTTATGCTTGTAAGAAGGTTTGTGTGAATCAAGCTCCCCGATCCAAATATGTCTGCATTGACAGTTATCTGGTGAAGCCAAGAAGATGTTTCAATCCAAGCGTCCACTTCAAAAGTGGACCAAGTTATGACTTTCATTTTGAATTTGGTTTTATCTACTGATTGTCTATTCTTGACAGGAAATGAGCCTCTGATGATCAAAGTAAGAGGAAGATGGCTTATGAAGCTCGAAATAATGAATCATGGCATGATAAATCAATTTTTGAAGTTTAGAAAAAAAAAAATCTATATTGCGAAGCTATTGAAGAAGTGGAAATACAAATCCTTGGAAAATCCAATTGAGTTTCAAGAAGTTGGAAACCAATAATTGATTGAAGCAGTGATGGTCCATTTTGAACACCCATCCGTATATTTATATATGATGTGCATATAACCTGAGTCGATTTGTGAATGAGCCACTTCATATACATTGATTTTCGCCAAGCATCCTTCGAGATACTTGCATCGGTTGATATATTGATGATGTTTGGGAATATTATTAATGAGCACGTCTGAGTGCTACCTTAGTATAAGATCTGCTAAGATGTTCTGGATGAGAGGTACGTAGCTTTAAGCATGATCGAGGTTGAATATGATGTTGCTAGCATGAATAGCTATGTGGAAGAATGAAGAAGCTTGTTGGAGAGCCATCTCAGCAGGATCTGGATATGACATGGATATATTATGATAATCAAGAGTGGGAACCGATTGGAAGAGAATCCCACATATAGTTGGGATTGAGTTACTTTCATATATTGAGACAGTGCCACTGTATGAGACAAGGTTAAGCTTTTGGTTGGCACCTCCTTGAGAGGGAGGATAACTATGGTATCCTTTTTGTGATATATATATATATATATATATATATATATATATATATATATATATTTGTTCTAATATGATATTTGATTTGATGTCATGTATGAACATGATACAACTGCTATTGAGACATGATGATTACCAGATATGAGTATGATGATATGTTGCTAATCTATAGAGAGTGACACAAGAGGTTGAAGAAAATGTGATGGTAGTCTGTAATTCGACTACTGGTTAACTTTGTAACCAATCAGTTGTGCACAAACGGATTATGTATGTGGATTTTCCCCTTGAGGGTCTCGCTTATCTAACCAATCACTGTCGGTCCCTCACTGACTTCTCCTTTTATCAAGCGCTTCAATCTGTGCTGTTGATCTCACTTCTCTAGATCCAACGGATATCACGTCGTCCACTCACCAACTAACCCGGACAATCTCCATCGTCGATGTGACCCATCCAATCGAATGACTATCACACAATCGCACGCAGATTGTTGCACAAATGATATCAGGTCGAGAGTGTGTGAGAAAAGTGGTTTTCTCGTGCTATGTGTCAACCACTAAGGTTGATTTCATGAATTTTCCAAATACCATTTATGACCTTTTGGGCGCGTGAGATACCGCTTCCCACTTATCAAATACAACCCATGTTCTTAATTCATACTTTAAGAAAGACACTTAAGGAAAGGTTTAGTGCTTAAGCTCAAAATTAACGCTTAACATTAATTGACTATGATTTATAAATAAAGTGTTTAAACAGAGAAAATACCTGATTAAGGTCTAGGACGCAGATACACAAATACGAATGAATTTCTGCACGAGGATTAACATGCAACACCACACTTAATCATTTATTCAACAAAATGGAAATTATAGAGTCTTGGCCCTCTTGGCTTGATTACAACAATTTTTCTGACCTCTGTTTCAATCTCAAGCCCTATCTCTCACTCAAACTCTCGCTTACTCACTCTATTCTTGATCAACTAATCTCTCTGTCATTACATTCTTTCCTCTTTTATGAATCAAATCCTATCCTAACCGCATTGACAATTTGATCCCTATTTTTATCAATCTAAAAATTAAATCCCTATTCTCAAGCTCTGACACCTATACTAACAACTTATCTCTTAATTCAAAAACAATACAGTGATCTAATTATTACAATAATTAAAGCAAATATAAATTTGAGAGATCCAACCCTCTCAACTAAAACTGATTTTTGACCACTCAGGTTAATGAAATTCATCTCTTGTTAGCCACAACATGTGAACATACAATCACATTGCTGGATAAGTCCAAATGCTCCTGCATTAGACTCCCGGGGAAGAAAATAATTATTCATCAAACTTTCAGGATTTACTCCATACTTCTGTAATTCCGTTGTTGTTATCCAACTAGCATCCTCCACTGGCTGTCCCTTCCATTTGACTAGATACTGAAAATAAACATGTCCTCTGGTTCTTTTGGATACTCTTTTCTCCAAAATAGCTTCCACCTCTTTCTTGACTGTCTTTGGCATTTGTTCTTCCCAATTTAAAGTTTGAACTTCATCTCCTACTTGTTCCTTTTGTAGCTCTGACTCTATCTCCTTGTATGGATACAAATATGCAACATTGAAGATAGGTGATATTCCAATCCATTCTGGAAATTTAATTTCATAAGCATTAGTTGAAAAATTCCTCACAATTATGCATGGTCCTATCTTTTTCATCTTTAGTTTATTGTAAGTCCCAATAGGAAATCTTTCTTTTCTCAAGTATACCATCACTAGATCTCCCACTTGGAATTCTTTTTCTCTCCTCTTCATATCAGCTCTCTGTTTGTATTTTCCACTGCTTTCCTACAATCTGTCTTTGACATCTTCTTGTAGTCTCTGCATATTCTCTGCAAACTCTTCAACTTTTGCGCTTCTTGTCTCCTGTTTACCCACATTTCTGAGTTCATACACACCTCTTAGGTTCATTCCAAAAACAATCTGAAATGGACTCATCCTAGTACTTTGGTTTGGAGTGTCATTATAAGAAAACTCAACTTGATCAAGTTTTAAATCCCACTGCTTAGAATTGTTATACACTAAAATTCTCAATATGTTTCCCAAGCTTTTGTTTCACTTTGGTCTATCCATCTATTTGAGGATGGTATGCTAAACTAAAACTAAGGTTGGCACCTAGTTTCTTCCAAAGAGTTCTCCAGAAATGCCAAACAAACTTTGCATCCCTATCAGACACAATACTTATAGGAAATCCATGTAACCTTACAACTTTTGCAAAAACAGATTAGCAATATGTGTTACATCACTAGTCTTTTTACATGCAATAAAATGTGCCATTTTGGAAAATCTATATACAACAACATAAATGGAATCATTCCCTCTTTGAGTTCTAGGTAACCCCAAAACAAAATACATACTAATTACATCCCATGATCGGTCTAGTATTGGAAATGGCTGGTACAATCCTGTATTTTGGCTTCTCCCTTTAGCATGCTGACAGATTCTGCACTTCTCAACAAATTTCTTAACATCAATTTGCATCTTTGGCCAATAGTAAAAAGCATTTACTTGAGCAAAGGTTTTGTCTTGTCCAAAGTGACCAGATAATCCTCCATTGTGTTTCTCCTTGATTATGTTTTCCCTCATAGAACATTTGGGAATGCACAATTTGTTACCTTTAAATAGTAAACCTCCTTAGATAAGATAATCTAACCACTGACTTCTATTATGAACTATTGGATTTTGTACAACTGCATAAATATCTTTGAATTCTGCATCATCTTTATACATATCAACCATTTCTTCAAATCCTACAACACCAACTCTTAATTCTTGTACAATGAAATTTACTCTGCTCAAAGCATCAACAACTTTGTTCAACTTACCACTTGTGCATTTTATCACAAAAGTAAAACTCTGTAAAAACTCTACCCACTTGGCATGTTTATGGTTCAATTTTGGCTGGTTGTTTATGAACTGTAATGCATGATTGTCAGAATACAATACAAACTCCTTTGGTAGAAAATAATGTCTCCATTTTTTTAAAGCTTGCACAATAGCATAAAATTCTTTATCATAAGAAGAATACTTCTTCTTAGCTTCATTTAGTTTCTCACTAAAGTAGGCTATTGGTCTATGTTCCTGACTCAAAACTGCTCCAATTGCAACTCCACTAGCATCAATTTCAACTTGGAAAACTTTCCCAAAATCAGGTAAAGTTAAAATTGGTTTCTCTTGTAATTTTCTTCTTTAGCAATTTAAAATTTCGGTCCGCTGCTTCTATCCACTTGAATGGTTGATTAGTCTCTTTGATTGTTTCAATAATTGGTGCACAAATTTGACTAAAACTTCTGATAAATTTTCTATAAAAACTTGCAAGACCATGAAAGCTTCTTACCTCAAATACATTTCTTGGAGTAGGCCAGTTCCAAATTGCTTGGACTTTCTCTGGATCCATTTTCAAACCTTCTTTAGAAGCTGCAAATCACAAATAGATTAATTCTTCTTTCATGAAACTACATTTCTTCATATTTATCAGCAGTTTCTCTTTCTGCAGAGTTCTTAAAACCAACTTAAGATGCTCCAGGTGTTCTTCTTTGCTTCTATTGAAAACTAGAATATCATCAAGATAAACAATGACAAACTTGCCTGCATATTCTTTCAAGACTTCATTCATTAATCTCATGAATGTGCTAGGTGCATTAGTGAGTCCAAAAGGCATCACTAGCCATTCATACAACCCACTATTTGTTTTAAATGAAGTCTTCCATTCATCTCCTTCTCTAATCCTTATTTGATGATATCCACTCTTCATATCTATTTTAGAAAAATACTTTGACCCACTTAAACAATCCATAAAATCATCCATGCGTGGTAAAGGAAATCTATACCTGATAGTAATCTTGTTTATGGCTTTGGAATCTATACACATATGCCATTCACTAGCTTTCTTTGGACTGAGTACTATTGGTACAACAAATGGACTAAGAGTCTCTTTGATTAATCCCTTATCCATCAGTTCCAGTACTTGTCTTCCAACTTCTGCATTTTCTTGAGGAGTTAACCTATATGGTGCTTTGTTTGGCAAACTTGCTCCAGGTATTAGATCAATATGATGACTAATACTCTTGATGGGTGGTAATGCATTTGGAAAATCATCCACAATAATATCAACAAAATCATTCAACAGAGTTTTGATTTCTTCAGATAGATCATCTAAGTTTGTGGAAGTTAAAATTACCTTGGGTCTCCTTATGACAACAAAATGCATCTGTTCATCCTTCTTGACTTCTTGCAGCAATTCTTTCCCACTCATCAGCATAACACTGTTTCCAGGCGCTTCTTTGCCTGCTTCATTCTTCAATGGAAACAGTGTGTGTTTATTTCCATCCTTCTCCAGAGTGTAAGTATTTCTTCTCCCATCATGAATAGCTTTCCGATCAAACTACCAAGGTATTCCCAGCAATACATGGCATACATCCATTGGCATTACATCACACAATATCACATCCTTATAAGTACCAATATGTATCTCTACCTTGCATTGTTCTGTCACAATAAGTTGATGTCCTTTTTGTAGCCATGATACTTTGTAAGGAGTAGGGTGTACTATTTTCACTAGTCCTAACTTGTCCACCATTTCTGTAGAAACAAGGTTATCAGTTCTTCCACTATCACTTATCACTTTACAACATTTTCCTTTGGACTTGCATGTAGTTTTAAATAAACTCTTTCTTTGAGCTCATTCTCCTGTCTCTTTCTCTGCCTTAAGAAATACCCTTTTCAACAAAAAGGATTCTCCTACTTTAGGTGATTCTTCCTTGTTTGCAATTTGACGTTTCTCTACCCTTGCCTCAGCCACATTCACATTCCTCTCATTTGTTACTTTATTACGAGGACAACCCCATGATCCATGTCCCCATTCTCCACATGTGTAACACCAAATTTCTCTTTCTCGACCTCTTCCTCTGGGTGCAAGTCTTCCTCTACTAAATTATCCTCTCTGTGGTGGTCTACTACTTTAACTTCCTGCTTCACCCTAAGGGTGATGAAATCTTGGTCTAGTAGTTCCTCTACCTCTTGCTAAACTTTTTCCTCTATTCCTCTGATTTTGCTTCCTCAACATCTTCTCTTCTACCTTCAAAGCTACTTGATAGGCATCTTCAATTGTCTTTAGACTCAGAAAGCTGATTTCATCCTGTATGTCATATCTCAAGCCATTGATGTACCTGGCTACCTTTTCTACATCATCCTCTGCATGTCCTTCTCTAATGCTCAGCTTATAAAACTCTTCTATGTATTATTTGACAGTCATTCCTTTTTGCCACAAATTTTGTAACTGTCTGAAAATATTTAAATGATAATATTTTGGCATATTTATCCCATTCTTTGATCTTGGACTTCCCCTTTCTTGCTCTGGATGTTTGTAATTCATCCCACTAGATAGATGCATGACCCTTCAATATGGTAACTGCAAATTTCACCTTATTTTTGTCATCAACCTCCTCCTCATCGTCAAAATACTTGTCTAATGAATTTATCTAGTCCATCAACTTTTCTACATTTAGATTCCCGTCATACAAAGGTATTTCCATCTTTGGTCTTCCACTTGCTCTGGCTAATATATTGATAACTTTGGCAACTTCACTTTCATCCTCTTCTTGTTCCTCAGAACATTCTTCTACAACACTGACATCTCCTTCATCAGGTGCTCTCCTCTGAGCAGTCTCCATTGTCTCCATCCTTGTACACAAATTTCAGATCTCATCTAGTAGAACTGCATTTGCTACAAGTCTCCCTCGACCTATGCCTCCTTCTCTCCTTGGTGGAATGCTTATTGTAGCAAAACTTAATCTCTGTGCTATAATACCAAAAATGACGCAGGAGGTTAACAAAAATGAGGTGGTAGTTTGTAATTCGACTACTGGTTAACTTTGTAACCAATCAACTGTGCACAAACGGACTCTATACGTGGATTTTCCCCCTGAGGGTCCCGCTTATCTGACCAATCATTGTCGGTCCCTCATTGACTTATCCTTTTCTCAAGCGCTTCAATCCACATCGTTGATCTCACTTCTCTAGATCCAACGGATATCACGTTGTCCGCTCACCAACTAACCCGGACGATCTCCACCATCGATGTGACTCGTCCAATCGAACGACTATCACACAATCTCGCGTGGATTCTTGCACCAATGATATCAAGTTGAAAGCATGCGAGAAAAGTGGTTTTCTCATGCTACGTGTCGAACGTTAAGGTTGATCGCATGAATTTTACAAATACCATTTACGACCTTTTGGGTGCGCGAGATACCGCTTCCCACTTATCAAATACAACACACATTCTTAATTCATACTTTAAGAAAGATGCTGAAGGAAAGGTTTAGTGCTTAAGCTCATAGTTAATGCTTAACACTAATTGACTGTGATTTATAAATAAAGTGTTTAAATAGAGAAAAATACCCGATTAGGGTCTAGGACGCCGATACACAGATACGAATGAATTTTTGCACCAAGATTAACATGCAACACCACACTTAATCATTTATTCAACAAAATGGAAATTAAAAAGTCTTGGCCCTCTTGGCTCGATTACAAATGTTTGTCTGATCTCAAACCCTATCTCTCACTCAAACTCTCGCTTACTCACTGTATTCTTGATCATCTAATCTCTTTGTCATTACATTCTTTCCTCTT
The DNA here is from genome assembly GCA_031772625.1 of Pinus tabuliformis. NCBI lineage: Eukaryota > Viridiplantae > Streptophyta > Pinopsida > Pinales > Pinaceae > Pinus > Pinus tabuliformis. The sequence continues at coordinate 919,078,321 of CM062805.1, read as the reverse complement.
TTATGAATCAAATCCTATCCTAACTACATTGACAACTCGATTCCTATTTTTATCAATCTAACAATTAAATCTCTATTCTCAAGCTTTGATACACACCTATACTAACAACTTATCTCTTAGTCTAAAAATAATATAGTGATCTAAATATTACAATAATTAAAGCAAAGATAAATTTGAGAGATCCAACCCTCTCTACTAAAACTGATTTTTGACTACTCAGGTCAATGAAATTCATCTCTTGTTAGCCACAACATGTGAACATATAAACACATTGTTGGATAAGTTCAGATGCTCCTGCATCAGAGAGCATCATTGATCTAGGACACTGAGCCAACTCTTCCCCCTTGTTTGAGTTCCCAGGGTGAGAAATGGGATAGGTTGAGTAGTAGCTCCCCTATATCACCCATTTCTCGATATGGGGTCATAGTATTAGCTCTCTTATGAGATTTTGGGTTGAGATACACTCCTCGACGTGGTTACACGTTGAGATGTGATCGTTGATGATATGCTCTTCGATGATGATGTGGGTCCTAGATTTAGCTCCTCACTGATATTCCCTGGTAGTAGCCCACTGGTAGAGATTCCAGGAAGTAGCCAACTGGTAGAGATTCTAGGTAGTAGCCCTCTGGCAGAGATTCCAGGTAGTAGCCTTATGAATAAGAAGGTGGTAGCTTAGGCTCCCCTCAAATGAAAAATTATTCTTATTTTAGATTCAAGAATATTCGACATATGGGTAGGGACAATCAAGAGTCAAGTAGGAATGAGTAAGAGATGAATTGATATGATCAGATACTTGAGATTGAATATGATTTGATGATAGTATACATGTGATATGATGCAAGTGGAATTCTCCCTAGTTGAGAGGGAGTGTTAAAAATATGAAACCGCGTGAAAATTCCACTTTGGAAACCTTACTTGATGGAGATAATGATTTCATTGAATTCCACTTTTCGAGAGGACCAAAAAAGACCTAAATATCACTTAAATTGGATAAGGGAAAGTATACTTATGAAGGAAAGCCTACTTGTACACATTTTTCAAGGTCGACCTTAAAGAAAAGTGGACACCCTTGGAAGGCTATAAATACGAGTAAGCTCTACCTCATTTGGAAACAATCATGAGACACTCTTCTATCTTGGTTATTGGCTTGCACATGTCTGAGGCTCATTCGTGGAGGATCAGGTTCGCTTTGAGGTGAAATTGCAGGGTCCGAAGCTCGCATGTCTGGCTTAGGGTTTTGGGCCTCAGTCAAAGGCATAAATCACGAAGGATCCGATTGCAATCGCTTGCAAATCATCTCATCCATGCAAAAAGAACCTTCCATTTGCATGTACAACTCTCCATCTATGCGACTGGGAGTTAGGGTTTCCACAGTCCACATCTGACCCCAGTCGCTCACATGCCAGGCTTAAGGGAGCAACTAGGAAGCTATAGTCACTTGAATGACAAATCCTCCATGTGGCCAGGAATTAAATGATGGAATATCAGTTGTCCAAATATTTCTCTTAGTGACCGTAGGGTTCAGAAGTTGACTGTAGACAATGACAGTTCATTACAGATTTCATAATCATGGTTTTGAGTATAATCATTGTTGGGTTCATTCCATGGATGTTGTATTTGTTTTGTTGAATAGTTTCATAGATGAAGATATGGATCATCGTACTTTTTTGTTGTTGAATCATTTGATGAAAATATAATAAGAAGAAGCATTTGAAAGGGTTTTCCCCCGGTCTCCAACCAATCATAGTGTTTCTATGTGTGAATGATTTTCTTCTATTGCTCCTTTATGTTCCGTTGCATTAATGATGATGATATTATTCTTTCTATATAGTTGCATATGCTACTGAATAATGATGTAAATCTAAATAATGTTACGATGTTATGGGGTGAACTTAATGTGTTAATGAATAAATGCAATTATCAAAGCAAAGAACAATATAGCCCTAGGAAAAATTAACATGATGATAGGTGGCTTGTTTATTTCACACACATTTGGCAGTGTACCTTGTAGATTAGACTATACTTGTTTGAAAATATGATATTATTGGTATTGACTATCTTATTTGGAAACATCCTTTATATTTTAGGAGTTATTAGTATGTTGCTTTCCATTGGTTGTTGTGCTTCATGATGGAGGGCGTACTCCTTAGGTTTTGGTGGTGATTCATAGTGATTCTAATAAGCCTATGGCTGCTTATTTCAAAAGGGAGACCCCTCTTAGCTCCTTTGATATAGATCTACTAATAGATCCACATGATGTATTCCACTCTATTTTATTTATGACTCTAGGAATGATTTATTACAAAATGATCCAGATCACTAAATGATAAAAAAAGATAAATAGGGTTAAGTCACATAAATGAAATCGAAGGAAGATACTCACATTAACACAATATATTATTATCAACAAATAACTAGTGCATATATTACAATGGAGTTCACTTCTTTATATGTGATTTCTCACTAAGTGAGTCATTCCCCTCATGATTGTGGGATAGTTTTCTCTAGAAAAAAAATGATTGAAAGCATAAACTATAACCTAAATTCACAAAGTGGCTTTATTAGAAATATAAGCCTATATCCTAACACCTTCTCTATAAGGATTACAATACTAAAAGTAAAAAATATTAATTGAATTTAAAACACATTGATTGAAAACTAAAACATCAAAACCAAACATTCATTAGAAAACTATTCTTTTTGGAAAGAAATGCTTGGACTCAGTAAAGCTCCATCAAGATACCTTTTAATCCTTGCAAAGGTGTAGCTCTCAAGTTTCTAGAATCCACCTCCTCGAACTATTGAATTATGAATCTCCCAAATTCGTAGACACATTGCTCCATCATGTTGTCTCACAATCCTTGAAAGGGTATAATACCTAAGATTCAAAAAATTTGGAACTATCTAAGAATTTTTCCATATTTAGTTTTATCTACATTAGATTCCTTTATTTTTTCAAGGTATAAACTACTTATAATGCATAAAATGTCATTTATTCAATAAGGTCATCACCAATATCAATATTTGGTGGATCTTCAACAATGGTTATGTTTGCTACATGTAATTTGTCTTTGACCTTTCTCTTGAGAACATCATTAGCTTGAAATCTACAATTCTAGGTTATGTGACCCATTTTCCTTCCGTAATGACATTCCATCTCCCATTTATCTTTACCGAAGTTTCTATTTTTTTTTTATTGAGTACAATGTCATCTAAGGTTTAGGATCACGTTCTGTGTCTCTTACAATGGTTCTCTTTTCTTTACGTAAGAGAGAAACAATCATATCTTCTAGAGTTAGAGAAGACATGATGATGATCCCTCGATCCATCTTCACACTCACATAGACTAGGTGGATATTAAACCATTGAAGTTGCAATAATGAAAACCTTGTATTTCAAAGTCTTGAAACTCATGATATGGCTCTAGATTGTCAGATACTTATTATTTGTATTAATACCATAATATAAAATGAGCTAGAGCACTAATGATTAAAGTCTATAAGTTTGATTCACATAATTAAGCTGAAAGGAAGATACACAATAATATAATAGAATATAATATTATTAATGAATAACTGGCGTGCCTATTAAAATGGGGTTCACTTCCTTGTATACAATTTCTCATTGAGAAAGTGATTTCCACTTATAAATGTGAGATACACTTCTCTACACAAAAAATGAACAAAAGCATAGACTATAACCTACTCATAAAGCAATTTGTTACGAATTTAAGTCTTATATTCTAACGTGATTCTTATAAGCTTCTTTAGTGAATCTACTTGGTTATCTAGATTTTTTTTCCAATATATGTTATTTGTCCTTATTGAACATATGCAATATTATTTGACGTTTCACATGGATCTTGTTTTTCCCCATTGTGATATTGGTTTCTCTTGGATGTACTTTCAATGGAACATTTAGATTTCAGTTTCATCAACAACTATGTTCATTGGTTCTCCTTTAGTGGATTAACATAGTTGAGTGGTTCTTTCCTTGACACTTCTATTAGAATCCCCACTCCAAGTTGTGGAATTGTGTTGGTATTGGTACTACTGTAATTTGGGAAGGTTATATCTTTTGATGGCCTATGTTCAACATTAAGGGAGAAAAGTGTGATCTAATGCTTTCTCTTCTAAGTTAGCATATTATCCATTTTCAAGGAGGATGTTTTCTATAGAGCTAACCCCATGTTAGGATAGATATTGATTCACCTTCTCACTTATTTTCATCTACATTGTGACCATATTTTTGAGTTGGTTATTTGTAGAACTCACTTGTATTTGAATACCTATATTCTATATTTTGGCCATAACTATTTTTTGTGAGGAGTTAGGTATTTATAAGAATACTCATATTGTATTTGAATTGCACTCTCTAGGTGCATATATGTTGGGTATTTATACACCCACACCCTTGTTGTAAACAAGTTCTCTCAGTAACTATGTTCAGGTTCTAAATTCATATTTAATCTTTATTTTTAGTTGTGCTCTCTTAAGTTTATATGTGTTGGGGATTAGGATCCTCACCCTCTCATTGTTTTACATCATTCATAACTAGTATGTTTGAAATTTTTTTAGATATATGGACTTGGGTATCGCTACTGTTGTTTCCACTATCAATTTTATTATTAGAATCATATACTACAATATCTACTCTCTTATAGGACATTCCTTCCAACACTTCTTTAGATGGATACACTATTCTTCTAGTAGATGTGTATTATGGCTAGGGTATCACAACCCTCCATTAGATGAGTAGGTTGGTGATAATGATTTCAAATAGATGAGTGGTTTGGTGGTAGCATTCTTCTAGTAGAGTATTGGGTACAAATCTTTATAGATTTGGATAATCATGAACCCTCTCTCTCTTCATTTAGCTATGTATAACTCTTCATTGATTTGGGTAGGCCCAATCACCTTGTATCTCTTCTATCTATGCCTCTTTGCAATGACATTCCTTTTTTTCTAGATATATAAAAGATCCTTTTTTTATAGATAAAGCACAATTCAATGGTGGCATTTTTTACAATAGTTGCATAGTTCTATGTGGATGATGGTTGGGTATTCATAAACCCTTCCACATTTGTATAGAGTTGGGTCATCTTAATCCCACTATGTTTTATTATAGTTAGACATACACACACTTGATTGATTTCCATTAACTCAAAATATTCATATATACAAAGTTTCATGACCTTTGGTTTCTTCCTCCACGATTTGATGGCTCTTCCTATTTTCCTAACTCTTCAAATTTCTCCCATTGTAAATATTTACAAAATATTTACAATTTACCATAATTCCTAAGGATTTGATGTCTAAAATTCCCCTCCTTAATCCAAATTGGTCTTTGTGAGTCCAAGCATCTTTTTAAACTTTTCTCTTCCAAGCACTTTGGCGAAGTTATTTATGATTTTCTCACTCGTGGATCAATGTATCAAATGAATAGTAGGCTAGGCCTCTATATGATATTGAATGTAATGTCCCTTATTAATTTTTACTTGCTTATACTACCAAATTTCTTTCCAAAAACTTTTCCAAATGTTTTAGACAAACATTTTCACAATTTACTTGTTCAAATTTTTGGCATACAAATAAAATATAAGTTTTACAATAAAATCAAGTGACCAATAACCATAAAATTTCCCAATAATAATTTCTTAGAAAAACCATGGTCGATTTTATTATACTAATTTTGGAAAATTACTTGCAATTTATTTTATTGGACCCGATAGCTGCTACGACAATGACATGGTTGGTTCCTTTTGGAATTAATTTGGTCTTCAAAGGAAATTTTCCCTCTTTAGAAAATACTCAGGAAATTAGATAAATCGTTCATCCTACAATAATTTGGATTCTCTTGCAATTCAACCCTCCTAGAGAAAGTTAGCTAATTCTAATTAATTTTGCCTACAAATTGCTTTAGCCCCAGAAAATATATTGGTTTCCACAAATTAATCTACCATCCAAAAGGTAATTCATTCTACACAATTGATTATGTCACAGAAGAGAACTCGACCAAGAAAATTGCCCCCCTAATTTTTTTTCTTTCCCAACAAGAATTTAACCTTCTACAATCAAAGTTGAGTTGTCCAGAAAATATCAGAACTGCTACAATGGATAATTTGATGTTGCCCTTTGGTTCCATGATCTCTAGAAAATTCGTCCTCATTAAATCTTTATGGAGAACCTGAGTGATCCTCCCCCTAGATGGGTTAGGGTGGATAAGTCTCATCACTAAAACTAATCTTAACCAACTAGGGTGGATAGTCTCACCACATGAACTAGTTTCTCACTAGGGCTTCCCCTTATACAACATGCCAAACGATCTTTCTAATTTCAATTCATAAATATTCTAATCATATTCCCAAAATGAGCTCCTATCTTCTTTTTTATAGATTTTCCTCACCTAAATACCATGGGTCAATTTATTTATATTTATATTTTATTATTTATTTATTTATTTATATTATTATTATTATTATTATTATAATATTATTTTATTATTTTATTATTATTTTATTATTCATTTATTTATTTATTATTATTATTTTTAATCTCATATCACTTCATAAATGATTCTTTCCCCACTTGGTGACATTAAATAATTAATCGATCCTGTTTTTTCAGACTATAGCCTACACGAATAAGTATAGGATACCGTAGTTGACCCCTCTACAATTAGTATTCAGAAAGGGACATTATAGTCCTCCCTTCTTGAAATTGATTGTCCTCAAGCAATTGTAAGCTGGGATGCTATAAGATCTAATCTCCCTCACATATGGCATATTCCATTGGAAAATTATTCCACTTGAAAAGTTATTTCTTGATTGTCTTGCTTCTCAAATTCCTTTCCTTGATATCCAAGCTCTCTTTTGGAATCAATACTTGCTACCCCTCATCATCCAGTGGGTTAACTTTGCTAAATTCATAACACGCTATTCCGGAGCTCTTTCAAGGCATGATACATGAAATACATTGTGAATCCTTATTTCTATTGATAGATCAAGCTCATATGCTACCTCCCCGACTCTTTGTAAAACCCTATAAGGACCATAGAAACACAATTTTAATTTTTATGCCCCGGTCTTCTTCTGTGAAGATAGTTTGCATGGATACAACCATAGAAAAAACTAGTTTTCATCTTCAAGAATGCATTCAATCCCATGCGTATTTGTATACATTTTATACTGATTCTGGGAAGATTGTAGGTTCTCCTTAAGATCCTTGAGAATTTTTTGGATATCTTGTATCCAATCCTTGGCTATGGGAGCTCCAATATTATCTCCAAAATCCAACTACAAAAATGAAGGAGCATCATAGCCATATAATGCATGGAATAAAGTCATAATAATGAACATATGATAGGTGGCGTTGTAACAATGTTTACCTAGATGTAACCACTTGATACAAGTGTTATTTTTCCCATACATGTAGTTCCACAAATATTATTCAATCCTCTTGCTTGAAATATTTGTTCGGTCATCTGTGAGTGGGTGATAGCTAGTGTTGGGCATCAATTGTTGAGAATTGTAGCAAGAAAGGTTCAATTTGGCTTAACCTTGGTCAAATTGAGAAAATTCAAAATTTCCACGTCAATAGATAACTTGGAGGTAGTTAATTCAGATGACATGGCTCTTTTCACTTAGTTAGCTTAGTAAATTCAAGTTAGAGGGCTTGGAGTTCAACTATGCATGTGTGATTGCTAATTTATAGCAATCTAGTTCAGTTATTTCCAGTTGTACTCAGTTAAACTAGTTCTAAAAATTAATAGAACTAGTTGGAGGTCAGTTATGTAGTCGGACAATAGTCTAACTAAGAGATCATCCAGTTAACTGATCAATCAACCAAAAATAGCTCATGCATTCAAGGAATCAATGTAATGTCAGTTGTAAACTAGTATTGAGTGTACATGTGTTGCATGCAATTCGTGATCAATCCTTAGGAATTGTGCAATCAATTTGGAGGAAATTCCTAAAGAATAGGGGCCAATTTCCTCAGGATTTGTGCAAGGACATATGAACCTTGGTGAGCTGATATTTGGATAAGCGTTGGCCATAGCTTATTCATTGAGAAGGAGAACAATTATTCTTTTGCAGGTTGAGCTTAGAGTTGGAGGTAGCAATTGTATTAGTTTCTCAATTTATTGATTAATGAAAAAATGCTTGAGGGGTTTTTCCCAGTTGGGTTACCCTAGAAATCATTGTGTATTTGTGGTTTTTCTTATTGCATGTCTATGCATGTTGTTCTAAATTGTGAATTTAATTCCACTAATCAGTAGAGTAGAATTGTGTCTCTTGATTTTAGATTAAATTTCTTGAGCAATTGCAATTATATCAAATTTCTACATGGTATTAGAGTAGGATTCACATTAGAACAAGAATTTCGATTTTGTTCCTCAGATGGTTTGAATTTGTAGCTTCAGTGTAGGAAAATTTCCTCAGAGTTGGGAGAATGGCCTTCTATGGACTAAGATTAGAGTATGCCTTGGAAGGCAACTCAAATTTCATTGCTTGGAAGGATCGCATGGAAGCAGTGCTTTATGACAATGGATTGCTGGATGATGTCAAGACATACATTCCAAAACTAGGATCAACTGATGTGCATAACCTAGCCCAATGGAAGAAATGTGTAGACATGGCGAGAGAATAATCCCGGAGGGAGTGAGAGACCACATTGTCTCATATCTCCATGGAAAAGAGACACCATTTTCCATGTGGAAGGTACTAAATAAGGTATTTGAAAATAACAGGTGACCATAGAAAATTGGCCTTGAAAGACAAACTTCAAAACATTAAGATGCAGAAAAATGATACTATTCCGTAGTATCTCACTAGATTTACACAAGTTCAGGATGAGCTTGGAGGGGTTGGTGTGAATGTTGTAGAAGATCACCTAGTGAGCCTAACTCTTCTAGGCCTTCTAAAATCCTAGCACATCTACTAGGACTCTATGAATGGAAGGGAAAATTACCGAATTGGGAACACTTATGGTCCGATTTGGTACAAGAATAAATTAGGCAAAAAACTAGAGATGGAGGTTAATCCAAGAGAGAGGATGAAGATAATTTTTCATTGGTTGGGAAGGAAAAGAAGGATAAAAGGAAGAAACCTCAAACCAAACCAGATTCTAGCAAAGGGGGAAAGAAGAAAGACTTGTCCAAAATAAAATGCTTCAATTGTCATTAATTTGAGTGTAACAACCCTGGTGAAAAGTTCATGTAATAAAAGTTAATAAAGGAAAAATAAGACCATGGGTAAGGGACACATATTCCAAGTTGAATGTTGGGAAAATATATCCTAGTGGGCATCACTGGATGTGTGTTTTGGCTAAGGAAAATTGGTAGAGGATAAGGAAAAAATGCATTTTGGCACATTTATTTATGAAAATAAAGGAAATTAGGAGAAAAGTAAGGTGAAAGGTCACAGGTTTCATGTGAGGAGGAAATTGAAGGAAAATAATGGAAAATGAAGAAAATAGAGGCCACATGCATAAAAAGGATTTTGAGGATTAGTTCATGGCTTTTGTCAAGTTCAAATTTGGAGCTCTCTCTCTCTCTCTCTCTCCCTCACTCTCTTGGTAACTTAGAGTTTTCTTGGAGAACTCTAGTTTGGAGCAAGGAAAGGAAAAGAAAGCAAAGGAAAGGAAAATCAAGCAAGGGTCAAGGAAAGGAAATCAGGATCAAGCAGTTTTAGTAGGAATGCTTGTAGGTAACCTTTTGCATGTGTAATTTCCAAGTTGGTTTGGAAATGCATGGCTTTGCATGTTGGTGTATGGTTCTATTGACGGTGTTGGACCCGGTAACATTCAGGGGATCACCCAGGTATGAAGTCCAAACAAGACCTCACATTGTTTGGTGCAGAAGTCCCATCCGGTATGATGGCTCGGTTGCCATTATCTTAAGGATTTTCCTTAACTCTTTCTTGTCAGCACATGAGAGTGGTCTTCTTTGTCTTTGGGAAGTGAGGTTCACGTGGCTGGGGAGTGTGAGTGTACTTGTGTCAATGGTTATTTCACTATGATGGGAAGAGAGTGAAGGTGAGTTCTAGGTTGAAAGAGATCAGTCCCAACTCAGCTAGGAACATACAACACAAAGGACATATACAGCTTCTGGGGGAGCAGTCCACTCGGATGTGGCTGTCGCAACATACAAGGTAAGATAACACGTACAACACTCACAGATCAGTCAGAGACGAGTGTGATAGTTGTTACAAAAAGGTTCATGTGAAATGTCTGTCAGATGTCCGACAGAGCAGTTGACATGGACAAGACATTAACAACATATACAACACATTTCCATTAATAGATGATGCCTTACAACAAATGAATCAGTTCAGATGTAGAACACATGGTTAAAGAAACATGCATTACAAGTGTTAAAGATCAGTCTTACAACAAATACAATACATGTATGAAAACGTGTTGGCCTGTTAACAAGCTTCTGAATTAAATGAAAGTTCTAAGACACATCGTTACACCATACATCACTAACCTCATTAGCAGGGCTTTGGAGCCACTACTTACTCCTTAAAGAAAATATTACAAAATCTCTTGGCTATGTGGGAGGAGCTGAGGTGAAAAAGTCCTTTCATATACAAATGAGGGGGGTATTTATAGCCAAGGGTGAAACTGACCCTTGTGGCTGTTCGACTACCCTCATGACCATTCGACTTCCATGAATTTCTGACTTACATCACTCTATATTCAACAAGTGGGTCTCTTGGACTTCCACGTTACATCACATTGATTGACAACAAGCCCATAGTGGAGATGTGGGCAACATGACTCATGACTTGACTCGACATGACTTGACAAGACAATGCTGGTACATTCATGTTGCTGTTGGAGTGCATGTTGAGCTACAGTGTTGATAAGTGATGGATGTCTTCATGGTGTATCATAGCTTCACCTTTTCTTGGTGAAGTGTGTGGAGTCTTCGATGGTCCTTTGTTTGCTTGGTGAAGCTCTAGCATGTTGTTCCTTGCTTTCATGTTGGAAGGCTTGATAGGTTCACTTGTTCGTGAAGGTGCATGCTCGTCATGTTTGTATGCTTCACATACTTCATTCATTCGTCCACTAGTGAACTTGTCCATCTGCATGTGCTCCCTTTTTTCATGTCGTTCGTCGTCTTGACATGTTTGTTGGTGTACCTGTACCTGCAATCACTCATGACGAGACGACATCAAATCCAAAACCTCCTATTCTACCATGACACACGATCATTCAGATGTGGGTGATTGGGAGAGGCAGTAGTGCTGTGATGCGGGATGATGGCTTCAGGAAACTGCTAATGAAAATTGTGCAAGAGTTACTGAAGGATGGAGACGAACAATCTGAGTCGATAGTAACTGACTGCAAGGTCTAGCTCGGCTGGGAGGCAACATTGCACAAATTTTGAGAGGGATAGTCCGGGCTGCTGGAAGGAAAGGTAGGCATGCTCTGCACATTTTTTGGAACGAACGGTTAGTAGGGGATAGACAACCAAATTTGTGCAAATTTCCATAGGAATGGGCTGGGCTACATGAGGGGACAACAAGCAGGAATTGCACAAATTTTCTGGGGAACTGCTGAGGAGACTAGCAACCAGATCTGCGCAATTCCTAAAGGGAACTACTAGTTGGCTGTTGGGGTCACTGGCAACTAGATCTGTGCAATTCCCAGAGGGAACTTCCATTTGCTTGTTGGGGTCACTAGCAGCCAGAACTGTGCAATTCCCACAGGGAACTGCCAGCTGGCTGCTCAGTCACTGGCATCAGAAACTGCGTAATACCTGGAGGGAATAGGCAATCTACTGCTGGGAGCTTCTGGTTGGAAAAATGCACTAAGTCTGGGAGGCCAACTTGCTGATCATCTTTGCATAATCTCTCAGCTGAGCTGACTGATGAGCAGTGGGAGACCTGCTCATGAGCACTGTGCAATTTCTGAGATGGACAACCAGTCGACTGACTGGGTTGCTAGCATGAGTGTTACTTGAGTTGCTTGCAGGCAATACAACTTGAAAAGACTAGCTTGGTGTTTCTGCATTGTTCTAGTTGATAGTCGATCAAGTCGAAAGCAGGGTGATGGTTTTGTTGTTAGTGAGGAGTCTGGTCGTCATAAATTCAGCAAAAATGAATAAGTGTGTGAACAGTCGAAAGATGCATAGGTGATCATACGAATACACACTCGCATGACTTGACGACGAAATGAAAAAACCATCCAGACACACATGTTCAACATGATTGACCGACGGTGCAAGTGAAAAGCTCGACACTCATGATTGATCATTCATGATCGAGAAGACGCTTGTGCAACATTGAATGTGACTCCATATGTGAGTGTGACAGATGCTTTCATGGCAAACACAACAACACATACAAAGGGAAGACTTTGAGCATAACTAGAACATGGTCACAAGCATGACTTAGACATCAACATGCAGAGACCTGAGTGCAATAGACAAGCAAGGTGAATGTAAAGACCCACACTAGCTCACAGAGTGAACCCGAGCATGTGCACTCATCAAGAAAAACTCTTCAAGGGAGGCTTTGAAATTGGTGTAGGCCAAAATTTTGGAGGGTGGTTGTAGTAGCTACAACACTTGGCGACACGCTGGTAAACTCTAGCTTCTCTATTTTGGTTCATTGCTAGCATAGGGCCTTGGTCCTTCGGGGAGTATTGAATTGCTGTGCAGGTTACCTCAGTTTCCCCACTTACCCCATGGAAATACATGGTTCACCCTTTGCCAACTAAATCAAACATAATCAAAAGTTCAACTTAGATCTCAGTGTTTCAAATTCGGGAAGGGTAGTTTAGCTTTCGAGTTGAAGATTTTCAAAGTATAAGTTTTCATCTCTGGTGTTGCTTCGCTACCACTAGGCCTGGACAGTACCTCGGCAAAGTCATGCAGGAACACACACATTGCTCCACTACTAGCGAGCCTGGTTAGTACCCCGGTGGAGTTGCATGCTTCACCTCTCTGTGTAGGAAGCCTTTCTCTTATTTTGCCTTTGTATTTTTTAAGAGAACTATGCATAGGCACTTATTTATTTTTGGGGTGGAAGAGGGATCCTGACTCATTGAGAGAATAAGAGGATGTTCCTACAGAGAAGGATGTAAGACCTTTGACATAGGTTTTCTCATTTAGATTTTTCCCCTTCTCCGTTTCTACTAATTGGATTAGCTTCAACACACAGAGCAGAAGGCTGAGTACAGGCATGGGGGTTCCCAGTGAGGACACAGGTTCATGGTTTGACCAAAGCTTCCCTTACAGATGGTTCGTATTTTCCATCATGACTTCATTGACCGAAGGTTGTAACTAAGCATAGAGAAAATGGACACAAGACTAGCCAAGTGTTGTAGTGTCACAAGTCTCTTCAAATTTCACCCACATACTCTATTCAAAAGCCAGAATGTGGTAGGTGACAACACTTATTTCCAGAAAAAAATAGTAATATATCAAACAAACAAAAATGCACGCGAACAAAAAATAGTAAGCAGAATCAAACAAAGCAAAATCAAAGATAATAAGCAAAACAAAACAAATGAAACAACAAGCAACAAGCAGACTATGTACAAAGCATGGGTGTGGCCCGACTTACTGAAATTTTTTTGAGGACTTGGCCTTTGATAGGAAGATTATCAATCCTCCCATCAAGTGATTGAAAATGATAGGTGTGTGAGCCAAGTTTCTCGTGGACCAGTGTCGGTCCACCGGGCTCCGCTACTGAAACCTGGTGGCATTCCAGAAGACCCTCAAGTGAAGACAACACCACTGTTTCAGGTATTGCATACAACATGGGCTTGGGTGATGGCACAGGGTAGTTGTTTTTACTCCGAGAAGGGTTCAAGTTTCTAAAGTCAATGTGTGAGCGGATCTTCCCAGATTTCTTATGTGCAGGATTTAAATCAAAACAACAAGTGTGATGACGAACTTTGCAAGTAATCCAACCACTTAAAATATTAGTCAATTTATTCGGTGAAAGGAGTGCAAACAACATATATGTGTTACATGTTCTTCGCTGTAATATCTTGTATTTTCCTTCACATGGAATCTCATGTTGGATTGTTCACATGTAGTGGGTACTCAATTCATCATCTACTCGTGTAAGCCCATCTTGGTACTGTTCGATCAAGCAGTCAATGATTGGTCGTTGTTGTAGTGTGAAACTTGTACTGAGATTAGCCATCTTCAGATCATGGTGGATTCCCAAGTTGCTCTGTTCATTCATAGTGTTGGTCCTCCTTGTGTTCAGCATGAGTGCCTCAACATCCTTGTTTGTGACTTCAAACTCCAAACATCTTGAAATCATGCATTGTTTATTGTTTTGGATGAATGAGATGCACTCAGTCCTTGAGTCATCATGTGTTCCTGATTTATCAAGACTCATGGTCCGCAACTTGTCTGTACATGGACTGTTTGGAATGCTGGTTTTGTTGCTACTACCACTGTTTCTACTACTGCTACTAACAGAAAAAGAAATTGTACAAGTTTCATTATCATCAGTTGGGCGAGGAAGGAGTCCCAACTGCTTGTTTGATGGGGTTGGGTTTGGCCAGGTAAGATAACGCTCCAATGTCTTTTCCAGGAAGTAGTTGCCAAACATGAGTTCTGCGAAGGCCAATGGTTCGTTCTCACCATTAAGAGGAGTGACATTGTGTTTCATATACCTCTTGGATAACACCCATATTTGGTTACATTTTTCCTTGTATAAAAGCCATAGGTGAGACCAATATGTAGCAGAGTATCCATCTAGCTTGCTGGACCAGCCTTTACTGACCAGTAGACCGTATGATTCCAGTATGTCCGTAACAATTATGTTGATGCACTGGTGGAATCGACTATCATGGGATAGTTGGATGATCACGTCTCATAGTTCACCAATGGTTGGTACCAATGTTCTATCAAGTTGGATGATTCTCGCGGATGTTTCGCTCCATTGTGCATTGATCTTATTAGCAATGGAGAGTGGCATGACATTGGCTACCGTGCCATAATCAACCAGACAATTTTCAACATTGTAGTTGAAAACTTCGAATGAAAGTAGGAATGGGGGGTAACCTGAGGTTGCTGCTTCCATTTGGAGTGTATTGGGCATAGTTGATAGTGATCCAGGAGTTGTGCATGCTCCCTTGCTTATAGAGGTTGTGCTGTCTGTTTCCGTTTGTCCCAATGCATGCAGCAAGATATCTTTTTGGCTCTGGAATTTGGCTAACTTGAACAAACTAATGTTCGCTCGAGTTTTCTTCATGTCTCCGACTATGTTGTAATCCAGAGGTGGTAGACTCACCGAGGTGTCTCGGGTGGAATGGATTATCTTGCTGTCTGGCGGATTGTTCTGTAACTTGCTTCTCATGAATGTGTTCTTACCCACTGTTGTCTTTCCGGACTTGCTTTGTGTTTGTTGCTTTGAGGTAGTTGGTGGATCAGCCTTCTTTATCAGCCATCTTACTTTCTCTTGCATCTCCTCAAGTGTCAGGGGAGCCCCTTTACTCCTAAAATTGTATCGATCATTTTGCTTTGGGGGCTGCTTCTCGGTGTTCATCTTTGATACTATTTTCAAGCACTAATATGCGTTCACCACATGCCTAGAACTTGGTGCTTCATCAGGTGCAACCTCTTCGTTATCATCGATGTCTTCCGGTTTCTCCTATACGATGCCATCCACATCGAGTGTATGAGTACAGAAATAGCTAACAACTCATTTCCAATCTGAATAAGAGTTCTCGAGATGAAATTATTCATGGAAGGAACAATACTTAGGATCAGCGCATTGATCGAGTTGGAACATAGGCTTGTGCGCAGATCTGGAGCCGAATTGACTGTTGCTTGATGAGCCGATTGATGAAATTCCTACTTGTCTCTGTCTGGACAGATGAATATATTGGAAATAACACTGAGAGGGGGGGGTGAGTCAGTATTAGCAAGTCAATAAT
Source organism: Pinus tabuliformis (assembly GCA_031772625.1). Classification (NCBI taxonomy): domain Eukaryota; kingdom Viridiplantae; phylum Streptophyta; class Pinopsida; order Pinales; family Pinaceae; genus Pinus; species Pinus tabuliformis. The sequence goes on along the minus strand of CM062805.1, from coordinate 919,062,410 downwards.
ATTTTTTTTCACAATTAGATTTGTATACGCTACTTCAGTTAATGAAACTTGCGTATATACGCAACTGTTGTTAAGAGAACTAGCGTATATCCTGTAGACTTATAATTTAGTTAATTCATTAGATGTTGATCTTTAATCTATGTATCAGAACCATATAACAGTAACCAGGTACAGTAAAAACAGAGCAGACAATCACACACAAGAACACAAGATATAAGGTGGAAACCCAATGTGGGTAAAAACCACCTGCTGCAATTCGTCAATATCTTATTTTAATAAGAAACTTCTTGTTACAATATTTTTGTATTGGTGTTGTCTTATACCAGTACGCAAGCTTCTACCTGCAGAAGGCTACAACCTTCTCTCATTCTCCAGCTTCTCCTAGAAGGGAGCTACAACCCCCTTAGCTCTTGTACTAGCTGATGTACTAGTACATAGATGCTGACCTACAGAAGGCTACAATCTTCTCTTTTCTTCTAAGGACCACGTTTCATAAATTTTCAGACTGTATCCATCAATAACATTAATCAAACATCAAATATATATGCATCAATCAATCTCCTTTGCACCAACCAAAACTGAATCAAACAATCACTTTTCTGAATGTTGTAACTAGAACACAGTGACAGTAACCAGAACCCAATGCAGAACCCAGAACACTGCAAGAGCAAGCAGAAGTAGCTAAAACATATTTTATGAGACGTATGCTACTTCAATGTGTCGAACCTGCGTTCATACGTTGTTATCTGAAGGCAGACCTGTGTATACATTGTTTTTAAATGCCGAACCAGTGTGTATACGCACCTTTTCTATACTGAACCTGCGTACAGATCTGTAAAAGATGATTTAACCTTTACAACTATTCAGACATCAGTTATACCTAGATCATCAGATTTACAAATTATGACATGCACCAATTATAAAAGATCAAAACCACAAAAAGATACTTCTCTTCAATCCTAAATATCTTGACCCATTAATAGAACTTATCCTTCTTCAAGCACTCAGGTTCCTCCTTGATTCAGATCCAGCTATGCACCATAACCCAATGACCAGTATTCTAGATCTTGCTCTTCATTAGATATTCAATGCTTGAGTGCCTTTTCCTAATGATCTCCTCCTCCTTTTATAGTCTTAGGCCTTACTCAATACCATGGTCCAAAACCACTTTAGAATCAATACCTTGGACCAAATACTTGGGGTCAATACTTCGGACAAGATACCTTGGACCAATACCAAGTTTTCCAACATGTACGCGCTTTTCCTTGTGTGAAAGTGCGTGTATATGCATATGCGCCTTTTGGTCTGCGAACCCGCGTGTATATGCGGTTTGGTCAAGGGGAACCTACGTATACCTCTTTTTCCTTCATTCTGTGATCTTGAACTGTGATCTATCATCTGAGTGAGTTTCCATCAAGGACAACACCTGTGTCATAGCGCCAAACCTGTGTCATAATGCCAACAATCTCCCCCTTTGGACTTGATGGCAACCCCAATTCATTCTCCCCCTTTGTCATCAAGGGAAAAGGGTTATGCTCCCCCTGAGTACATGCTGAATTCTCTGATATGTTGAAGTGTGTTGTTCATGCTCCCCCTGACTGTAAGCAAGGTCTGCAAAAAGATGTTCTACAAGAAGAACATGACTCTATACATCATAAATTACCACCCTATCACCAAAGACTCATACATACATCCATCTCCCAACCAATTGGGGATATACCAAGATTGGCTCCTCCAGCCAACCAAGTGGGGATACACCAAAATTTTATACATGATAAAACAAGAACATTACATCATCCATCCCAGGCATAGTGGGGAAACAAAATAGGTCGTTACATGACCTTGATAATAAAAGATATACATAACATAGAGACAAAATATCTAAAACAAGACTATGATAGTCATCAACAACTATCATCAACAACATCTGTCAATCACCATCTAGACCAGCAACCATGATCTCCCTCTGCACCTGTTCCACCTAAATAAAAAACAACTGTGAAATTGTACCAAGATCTTCTAAGGTAATGCCAACAATGCATTATTAGAAGTATATGCTCCCCCTGAACGTGTGCCAGATGATCACTGTCAGACCCATATTAGACTCTTTTCATCATAATTCTAGCCCACTGATATTCTTCAAACCAACATATACGCGGTTGTATCCACAGAAACTAGCGTATGTACATGGATACACTTCATGAAACTCGCGTACAACCACTATTCTATGAAATGGATAAGTGTCAACAATAAGATGATGCATCAACTACTCCCAACTTCTATCTGAGGTATTCAAATGTCTCTCTGGGCAGTGGTTTGGTGAATATATCAGCAACTTGTTCCTTGGAGGGAACATACTCCAATTTGACCTTTTGTTCAAGCACTTGTTCCCAGAGAAAATGATATTTGATAGGTATGTGCTTGGTCTTGGAATGCATGACTAGATTCTTTGAAATACTGATTGCACTTGTATTATCACATAGAATGGAGATGGGTGGAGTACATGTGATATGAATGTCTTGCAATGTTTGCATCATCCAAAGGAGTTGTGTGCAACAAGATGCAACAACCACATATTCTGCTGCAGCTGTAGATAATGCAATTGAACTTTATTTCTTGTTGAACCAAGACACTAATATGGAACCCATATAGAATGCACCACCGCTAGTGCTTTTTCTGTCATCCACACTTCCATCCCAATTTGCATCTGTATATGCATGAAGTGTAAGATCTGTATCTCTAGGATGCCATAAACCAAAGTTTTGTGTTCCTTGAAGATATTTGAAAATCCGTTTGACTACCTGAAGGTGTGATTCCTTTGGATTTGCTTGGAATCTTCCAACAATTCCCACTGCATGCATGATGTCTGGTCGGGTACCTATTAGATAGAGTAGACTACCAATCATGGATCTGTAGGTTAGTTGATGTGCTACTGCTGATTCATCATTTGCGCTGAGGCTGCATCCTGTTACCATAGGGGTACATACAGGTTTAGAATCTTCCATGCCATATTTCTTCAAGATCTGCTTGAGGTACTTGGTTTGTGATAAAAAAATACCATTTTTATTTTGTTGAACTTGTAAACCAAGAAAATATGTGAGCTCATCAGGCAGGGATATTTCAAATTCTTTCTACATTACCAAGGAAAAGTTTTGACTCGTGGCTTCTTCATTGCTACCAAAAATGATATCATCAACATACACAACAAGTATTAGCAATTTATCATTATCAATTTTTATATATAGATTGCTATCAGCTGATCCTTTTGAAAAACCTTGTTGATGAAGGTATTTTTCAAGACGATAATACCAGGCCCTTGGAGCTTTTTTTAGACCATAGAGAGCCTTTCTAAGTTTGCATATGAGTTTTGGATCATTTCCAAGGATGAATCCGTCTGGTTGCTCAATATACACTTCTTCTTCTAGGTCTCCATTAAGAAAGGCAGATTTCACATCCATTTGATATACTTTGAACTTCTGAAAACTAGAAAGAGCAAGAAACATTCTTATGGCTTCAATTCTAGCAACAGGTGCAAAAGTTTCTTCAAAGTCTATACCTTCTTGTTGAGTTTACCCTTTACAAACAAGTCTGGCCTTGTTTCTAATAACTTCTCCATTTTCATTCAGCTTGTTTTTGAATATCCATTTGGTTCCTATGACATTCTTATCATGAGGTCTAGGAACTAATTCCCAAGTATTATTCTTTTCAATTTGCTCAAGCTCTTCATTCATAGCCTTGACCCAACATTCATCTTTGCATGCTTCATGTACATTTTGTGGTTTGATGGAGGAAAGAAATGCTAGATAGCTTGAAGCTTCTGTAATAGTTCTTCTTGTCTGCACACCTGCTTCTTTCTGTCCCAAAATTTGAGTATCTGGATAATTTTTTTGAACATATCTGGATGAAGTCTTTTCTTCTGCTATGATCTACTCTTCTGGTGCTTCATTGGTTTCTTCTTCTTCAACATTAGTCTGATAATCCTCATCTTCTTCCCACTCTTTTGTTTTTACCTGCTTTGGATTTTTTCCTGCTTCATAAACCACAACATCAATATTTTCAACAATTTTCCTAAGTCTTTTATTATAACACTTGTATCCTTTACTCCGGGAAGAGTAACCAAGGAGAATTCCTTCATCTGCTCTAGGTTCAAACTTGCCATGTTTTTCATCAGTCCTTTTGATGTAACATTTGCTTCCAAAAACTTTGAAGTATTTTATAGTAGGAGTCTTACCATACCAAAGTTCATGAGGAGTTTGAGTGCTGTTTAGGAGAACATTCATTTTGTTGAGAATAGGGACGGCAGCAAATGCGGCTTCACCCCAGAAGGTTGCAAGAGTTCTAGATTCATCTAGCATAGCATGAGCCATTTGTTGAGTAGTTCTGTTCATCCTTTCTACCACTCCATTTTGCTGGGGAGTCCTTGCAGTAGAGAATTCCCTTCTTATTTCATGTTCTTCACAGAAGTCGAAGAATTCATCCGAGGTAAATTCTCCTCCTCGATCAGACCTGAGGCATTTGATTTTGTGATCTGATTTGTTTTCAACCAAAGCATTGAATGCTTTGAAATTTTCAAATGCTTCGTCTTTATGCTTTAGAAGTCCTATCCAACACATTCCAGAAAAGTCGTCAATGAACAATATAAAGTATTCTTCTCCACGAGGTGACTTTTTCCTTGATGGACCACATAAATCAGTATGGACAAGTTCAAGCGGCTTACTAGCTGATCCTTCCTTCTCAAGGAAATGTGTTCTGGTTTTCTTACCAAATTGACATGATTTGCATATTATATTTTCTGGAATTCTGATGTCAGGAAGATCGCGTACAACCTAGAATTTGCATGCTTTCCTTATCTAAGGGAAGCTTAGATGCCCCAATCTTCTGTGCCATAGCTAGTGTTCATCATTTTTTCTTAGATAGCATTGTTGTTGTCCTCCCTTGAGTATGTATAAATTATTTGGAGTTCTTATGCCTTTGATCACTGTTTCTCTTGTATCAAGCTCACGAAAAATACATCCATTTGATCGAAATACTACCTCATTTCCTTGATCACACATTTGACTAACACTCAATAGATTATGCTTTAACCATCAACATACAGAGCCTTTACCTTTTATGACTGCAGGGATTTCATCTCCAAATGAGACCTTCCTTTCCTTTTCTAAGGCACTATATGGCTGAAGTTTTTCTTTATCACCTGTCATGTGTTTTGAGCATCCACTGTCGATGTACCATTGAATTTATTGTCCTTCTGCATATAAGGCTATACCACATCTTTCGGTTTGTGGTTCTTTATTTTTCCATGTTTTGGGACCCAATGAAGCTTGCTCCTTCTGAGATGTTTGTCGAAATTTACTCCGGCATTCAGAGTCTTCATGACCGAAGTTGTTACAGATAGAGAATTCTATTTCATTTTCAAGAACAGAGAAGTTATTGTAGGTCATTTTCATGATCCCAATCACATTCCTTTGATTTCGTGCTTCTCTAGTCATGATGGTCTTGTAAGCAACACATTGAGCAGCCTTGTGTCCAAAGTTATGACATGAAAAACATTGGCCATTAAATAAATTCCTGCGATTATCGAATCTACTGACCCGGTGATTGTAGTTTCCATTGAAATTCATTCTTGAAGCAAATTGAGAATGATTTCCCTGTGGTTGGTTATAGCTTCTATTCATCCTTGAAGTAGATTGAACCCAATTTACCTGGTGATCTGTTTTAAGCCTCTGCTGATGATTGTCAACCTGTTCATTTCTCCTTGCTGCATCAAGATAGCTTTTGGAGGTTGATGGCTTCTGTGCTTGTGATGGTTCTTCAATATATCCAAGACCTGTCTTTATCAGAGGAGAACGTTGTACTTTGATAATTTCATCTAAAGTTTCTGATCCTTTAGCAAACTTAAGATTGAGAGCTTTTGTTTTCTCAATTTCTTTTCTTAGACCCACAATTTCACATTCTAATTTTTCATTGTGTTTTTCCCTTTCAGCAAGTTGGAATGTAAGAGTATCTATAATCATACTCTTTTCTACTAAACAGATTTTAAGTTTAGAAATTTCTTCATAGAGGCCATCTTCATCTAAAGCATCCAAGAAATCATCATCTTCAAAATCCATCAGAAGTCTATAATCATTACTATTTTCATCTTCATCACTATTTGATAAACCATCACTATCTTCATGCGTATAGTAGCTCTTCTTATTTACACTTTGTTTTTTATTCCATTTTGCTGATTCCTTACGTTTATCAAGCTTATCTTTGTGAGGACATTTGGCAGCATAATGACCTACTCTTCCACAAGCAAAACATTTGAAAGGTAGTTTACCTCTGAATCTTCCAGAACCCTGTTGAAGGTTCTTGAAAAAGTTTGATTCTTCCTCTCCTTCTGACGTATGTCCTGACTCATTGAGTTCTCCTTTTCCTAAAGCTTCGAATATGGCTTCTCTCATATCTGATGGACCCCCTTTTCTCATTTCGAAAGTAGTTAGGATTTCGTGTGGCTATGACATAGTGATACTCTAAAGATTCTGCTTTTCTTCTATGGTAGAAACTTTTGATTCAAACTTAGAAGACAAGGATCTTAGAACCTTTTCAACTAAAGTAACTTCTTTCATCATTGTGCATTCTAAGAGTTTCATATTGAATTATGAGAGGTTGTAGTTTTGCACGTTTTACGTGATCGTATCATTCATAGCTTAGAATGATCTTGTCCCATATTTCTTTGGCGGTTTTGAGTTGCATAACCTTGACGGATTCTGATTATGACAGACTCACTAGTAGAGTATTGATAGCCTTTGCATTTGTTTCATACTGCTTTTTACCTGCCGTGTCTGTAGGAGTTGCTAATGGAAATGTGTATCCTCCTTCCACGATATCCCAAACTTCTGTTCCAAGAGATTGAAGATAGGCTGTGGTTCTTACCTTCCAATATGCGAAGTTTCTCCCATCAAAGATTGGTGGCCTGATGGATGCCTCTCTTTTATAGTTGCTCATGATGATAGATCTTCCTTCAAGAGATCAAGCTTCTTCTAAAGGACCTGCTCTGATTCCAATTGTTGGAAATAATACTAAGAGGGGGGGTGAATCAATATTAGCAAGTCAATAATATTTCTTTTCACAATTAGATTTGCATACGCTACTTCAGTTAATGAAACTTGTGTATATATACAACTGTTGTTAAGAGAACTAGCGTATATCCTGCAAACTTATAATTTAGTTAATTCATCATATGTTGATCTTTAATCTGTGTATCAGAACCATATAACAGTAACTAGGTACAGTAAAAACAGAGCAGACAATCACACACAAGAACACAAGATATAAGTTGGAAACCCAATGTGGGTGAAAACTACTTGCTACAATTCGTCTCTATCTTCTTTTAATAAGAAACTTCTTTTTTACACTATTTCTGTACTGGTGCAGTCTTATACCAGTACGTAGGCTTCTACCTACAGAAGGCTACAACCTTCTCTCATTCTCTAGCTTCTCCTGGAAGGGAGCTACAACCCCCCTTAGCTCTTGTACTAGCTGATGTACTAGTACGTAGGTGCTGACCTACATAAGGCTACAACCTTCTCTATTCTTCTAAGGACCATGTTTCATAACTTTTTAGACTGGATCCATCAATAACATTAATCAAACATCAAATATATCTGCATCAATCAATCTCCTTTGCACCAACCAAAACTGAATCAAACAATCACTTTTCTGAATGCTGTAACCAGAACATAGTAACAGTAACCAGAACCCAATGCAAAACCCAGAACACTGCAATAGCAAGCAGAAGTAGCTAAAACATATTTTATGAGACATACGCTACTTCAATGTGTCGAACCTGCGTTCATACGTTGTTATCTGAAGGCAGACCTATGTATACGCTGTTTTTAAATGCCGAACCAGCGTGTATATGCGCCTTTGCTATACTGAACCTGCGTACAGATCTGTAAAAGATGATTTAACCTTTACAACTATTCAGACATCAGTTATACCCAGATCATCAAATTTATATATTACGACATGTGCTAATTATAAAATATCAAAACCATGCAAAGATACTTCTCTTCAAGCCTAAAGATCTTGACCCATTAATAAAACTTATCCTTCTTCAAGCGCTCAGGTTCCTCCTTGATTCAGATCCAGCTATGCACCGTAACCTAATGACCAGTATTATAGAACTTGCTCTTCATTAGATATTCAATGCTTGAGTTCCTTTGCCTAATGATTCCTCCTCCTTTTATAGTCTTAGGCCTTACTCAATACCATGGTCCAAAACCACTTTAGAATCAATACCTTGGACCAAATAGCTGGGGTCAATGCTTCGGACAAGATACCTTGGACCAATACCATGGACCAAAACCAAGTTTTCCAACATGTACATGCTTTTCCTTGCGTAAAATTGCATGTATACGTATACACGCATTTTGGTCTGTGAACCTGCGTGTATACGTGGTTTGGTCAAGGGGAACCTGCGTATACCTATTTTTCCTTCATTCTGTGATTCTGAATTGTGATCTGTCATCTGAGTGAGTTGCCATCAAGGACAACACCTGTGTCATAGCACCAAAACTATGTCATAATTCCAACAGACTATTCACGAATGTGTCCGTCTTCCGTTGCTTGAGTTCGGACATTTCAGTGGTTAAGTTCTTGACAAGGCGAGTGAGGGTCTCAATATCAGTTGCTTCCTTGTCTCTACCCTTGCTCACCATTACTTGGGGATTTTTTCTCGCATCCTTGGAGTCTTTCATTGATTCATCATCCTTCATGATTCCAATGGCGTGCAAGTCTTTCTCAACAACAATAGCCTCTTCACAGCTTTATAACAGTGTTGGCTTCCCAGCTCGCTTGACGAACTGTGTAATGGTGGTTGGCAGTGCAGATGTGTAATAGTCAATGATGATGGAGTCATGAGGTTTGGTGTCTGCTGCTAACTTGTTTAAGATACACGTAAAACCCTGATTGAAATCTTTAACTTTCTCTTTTCCCATCATCTTGAGGCTTCCCAATTCTTTGAGTAGCATGGTTGGAGTCTTGTCATCAACAAAATTTTCAACATACGTTTGAAAGAACCCCATTTTTGTATGGAGTTGGGTGGAAGGTTGTGATACCAAGTAGCTACCCAGCCATCCAAGGTACATGGAAACAGTCTACATGCTACGCCATCATAACGTACCTCAAGGGTCTGCAGCTGTAGGTAGAAGTTGTCTAAGTGGTCTTCTGCCTTCGCCATGCTATTCGGGTTAAACTTGATGTTCATTCTCTCCACTCGCTTCGGCATCTTATGCAGAACATCCGAGAGAGCCAATTATCCCTGAGTCATCCATTCAAGATTTGGGTCAGCCATCTCTTCATCTTCTTTGTCCTCTTCTTCTTCTTCCTCTCTGTATGAATCTGATGGTTTCGGATTTGAGTCTGTCGGTTTGTCTCCACCTCCACCTCCTCCGCTACCTTCCCCTCCACCTCCTACACTAGAGTTTGATCCCAAGACCACAAGAGTGCCTTGTTTGTATTTAAAGAATATTGGAGGTTCTTCTCCATCTTCAATAGCTTCTTCCAACCCTTCAAGAGTAGCAAGGACTGCTTCTTCCATCGATGATACAACCACTCCTGTGGGAGTAGCCTTTGGCTTCTTAGATGCGTGTGGAAGGTACTGTATGCCTGGGATCAATCCAAATACTTACGTGAACTGGCGAGTGATGGGATGGACAGAGCGAAGGTGTTGATATGGAATTTTGTGTTCAATTCTGGAAGGTGAGGAGCAACCAACTGCAGAGTCATGAGATAGGGGTTGCGAGTTACTGCCTTGACCAGATGGTTGATGAGTGAGTGTGAGGGGAATTTCAGCCATGTACAACTGGCTTCCCTCCTTCTAGCACCAGAAATGTTGACGGTGCTGGACCCGCCAACATTCATGGGATCACCCAGGTATGAAGTCCCAACTAGACCTCACATCGTTTGGTACGGGAGTCCCATCTAGTATGGTGGCCTGGTTGCCATTGTCTTAAGGATTTTTCTCAACTCTTGCTTGTCAGCATAAGAGAGTGGTCTGCTTTTTCTTTGGGAAGTGATGTTCACGTGCCTGGTGAGTGTAAGTGTACTTGTGTCAATGGTTCTTTCACTATGAGGGGAAGAGAGTGAAGGTGAGTTCCAGGTTGAAATGGATCAGTCCCAACTTGGCTAGGAACACACAACACAAAGGACATGCACAACTTCTGGTGGAGCGGTCCACTCGGATGTGGCTGTCACAACATACAAGGTAAGATAACATGTACATCACTCATGGATCAGTCTGAGACAAGTGCAATAGTTGTTACAACAAGGTTCATTTGAAATGTATGTCAGATGTCAGGTTGAGAAGTTGACATGGACGAGACAACATTAACAACATATACAACACATTTCCATTAATAGATGATGCCTTACAACAAATGAATCATTTCAAATGTAGAACACATGGTTAAAGAAACATGCATTACAAATGGTAAAGATCAGTCTTACAACAAATACAATACATGTATGAAAACGTGCTAGCCTGTTAACAGGCTTCTAAATTAAACGAAAGTTCCAAGATACATCATTACACCATACATTACTAACCTTGTCAGCGGGGCGTTGGAGCCACCACTTACTCCTCAAATAAAATATTACAGACTCTCTTGGCTATGTGGGAGGAGTTTAGGTGAAAAAGTCCTTTCATGTACAAATGAGGGGGGTATTTATAGCCAAGGGTGAAACTGACCCTTGTGATTGTTTGACTACCCTCATGACCATTCAAATTCCATGACTTTTTGACTTACATCACTCTATGTTCAACAATTGGGTCTCTTGGACTTCCACGTTACATCACATTGATTGAAAACAAGCTCATTGTGGAGATGTGGGAAACATGACTCATGACCTGACTCGACATGACTTGACAAGACAATGCTGGTACATTCGTGCTATTGCTGGAGTGCATGTCGAGCTACAATGCTACTAAGTGATGGATGTTTTCATGGTGTATCATAGCTTCACCTTCACTTGGTGAAGTGCACGAAGTCTTCGATGGTCCTTGGTTTGCTTGATGAAGCTCTAACATGTTGTTCCTTGTGTTCATGTTGGAAGGCTTGACAAGTTCACTTGTTCACGAAGGTGGATGTTCGTTGCATTCGTCCGCTTCACATGCTTTATTTGTTCTTCCATTGGTGAACCTGTCCATCTGCATGTGCTCCCTTTGTTCATCCCATTCATCGTCTTGACATGTTTTTTGGTGTACCTGTACCTGTAGTCACTCATGGCAAGATGACATCAAATCCAAAACCTTCTAGTCTACCACGACACATGATCATTCGGATGCGGGTGACCGATAGAGGTAGCAGGGTTGTGATGTAGGATGATGGCTTTAGGAAAATGCTGATGAAAACTGTGTAAGAGTCAGTGAAGGATGGAGATGGACAATCTAAGTCGACAGTGACTGATTGCAAGGTCTAGCTCGTCTGTGAGGCAACATTACGTAAATTTCGGGAGGGACAGTCTGGGCTACTAGAAGGCAAGGAAGGCATGCTTTGTGCATTTTCTAAAACGAATGGTTAGCAGGGGCTAGACAACCAAATTTGCACAAATTTCCAAATCAACGGGCCGAGTTGCATGAGGGGACAATAGGCAGGGATTGCGCAATTTTTCTGGGGAACTTCCCAGGAGACTAGCAACCAGCTGCACAATTCCTAGAGGGAACTGCCAGTTGGATGTTGGGGTCACTGGCAGCCAGATCTACCCAATTCCTAGAGGGAACTACCAGTTGGGTGTTGGGGTCATTGGCATCTAGAACTGTGTAATTCCTAAAGGGAACTTTCAGTTGGTTGCTCAGTCACTGGTAGCAGAAATTGCGCAATTCCTGGAGGGAATAGGCAGTCTACTGCTGGGAGCTGCTAGCTGGAAAAATGCACTAACGCTGGGAGGCTGGCCTACTGATCATCTCTGCACAATCTTTTAGCTGAGCTAATTGATGGGAAACGGAAGACCTTCTCATGAGCACTGCGTAATTTCTGAGATGGACAACCGGTCGACTATTTGGGTGGCCAGCATGAGTGTTACTTGAGCTACTTGTAGGCAGTGCAACTTGAAAGAACTAGCTTGGTGTTTATGCACTGTTCTGGTTGACAATCGATCAAGTCGAAAGAAGGGTGATGGTTTGGCTGTTAGTGAGGATTCTGTTTGACAAAAATTCAACAAAAATGACTAAGTGTGTGAATATTCGAAAGATGCATAGTTGATCATACGAACACAGACTTGCATGACTTGACGATGAAACAACCAAACCATCCAGACACACATGTTAAACATTACTGACCGATGGTGCAAGCAACAGGCGTGGCATTCATGATTGACCATTCATGATCAAGACGACACTTTTACGACAGTGAATGTGACTCTGTGTGTGAGTGCGACAGATGATTTCATGGGGAACACAACAACACATATGAAGTGAAGACTTTGAGCATAACCAGAACATGGTCACAAGCATGACTTAGACATTAACATGCAGAGACTTGAGTGCAATAGACAAGCAAGGTGAATGTAAAGACCCACACTAGCTCAAGGTGTAATGCTCTTGACCTGCAAGAAGATGCCAAAATACAAAATATACGAAGAAACACAACCCAGAACACAAAATAAAATGAGAAATAAGAGCATGTATTTTATTGTTCAGAGATGAAAGCAATGTTCACTTACCCCTTCGAGGGGGAAACCTCCAATAGAGTAGGGCTCGATTGAAAAATAAGACACGATGCTCGTCAATGGGGAGTCTCTATCCTTTATATAGGATTCATACATGCAATACCATGGGTCAGTACCATGGTTCTCTTAATACCATCTATCTAATACCATGGCCCGTTTGAAACTAACTGTGGTCCCTTTCTTTAAATACGAGTCAACCACTTACAATTATTAATATGGGCTTTATTGACTCTTTAACTAACTATAACTATGACTCGGCCCTATTACATAAGTAAGGGGGTTAGGGTTGGACCCTAACATGCCCTCCCCCATAAAAATAACCTTGTCCTCAAGGATGAAGCTGCGGAAACTGCTGAGGAATATTAGCTGATTCCTAGGTCACATCTTCTAGAGAGGTGTCTCTCCACTTGACGAGGACTTCCTTGATCGTGCGGTTGCACAAATGTTGTTCTTGCGTGTCGAGGGCCCGTTCAGTTTGGAGCCAGATTGAACCTTCTTCATACAATTCAGGTAGATTGGTTTGAATTCTGCAATTGTTCCCCAACACTTTCTTGAGGCATGATACATCGAAGACAGGATGGATTTTTGTAGCAAGTGGCAAGGCTAGTTGGCAAGCTACTTCTCTAATGCGCTGAAGTATTTGATAAGATCCGTAGAATTTTGGAGATAATTTCTGACAACCCTTGTCTTTGAGTGATATTTGCTTGTATGGTTGCAGCCTCAAGAATACCTGATCCCCTTCTTGAAATGTGCGCTCTAAACGATGTTGGTTTGCTTGTTGCTTCATGAGATTCTGAGCTTGATGGATATTATCTTTGAGATGGGCTACCATGGTTGCACAGTTCTGTAGGAGTTTATCCATTGCTTGCACCTTAGAGAATCCAGGGATATAAGAAGTAGGTGAAGGGGGGAGTTGACCATAAATTGCTTTATATGGAGTCATCTTGGTCGTGGCATGATAGTTTGTATTATACCACCATTCAGCTAGAGGTAACCACTGTACCCATTGATGTTTCTTTTCTAAAGTGAAGCACCTGAGGTAGGTATCCAAACATTTGTTGATTGCTTCAGTTTGGGGATGATAGGAAGTACTTAGTTGGAGTTGGGTGCCTTGTAGCTTGAAAATTTCCTGCCAAAAGTTACTGGTGAAGATCGGATCACGATCAGTCACAATGGAAGTGGGCATGCCATGCAGTTTGAAGATTTGGTCCATGAAACATTGAGCCACCAAAGTGGGGATAAATGGGCGGGGTAGGGTGCAAAAATGAGCATACTTAGAAAGTCTGTCCACAACCACCATGATGACTTACTTGTTGCCTGAATTTGAAAGACTTGTAATGAAATCCATAGAAACATCCGTCCAGATTGAGGCAGAGATGGGAAATGGTTGTAAAGTCCCTGGGGACTTCACTGTTTCTCCTTTGTGGTGTTGAAACACATCACATTCAGCTACAAAAGTGAGAATGTTAGTTTTCATGCCTGTCCAAAAGAAGGAACGACGAGTGCGAGCATAAGTCTTTTGAAAACCTACATGGCCTGCAGTGGGAGATGAGTGCAACTTTGCCAAAATGTTTTTTTGAGGGTGGATGTTGGTGATATCACTACTCTATCCTTGTAGTGAAAGAGTAGCACACTATGGAATTAGGATCTGCTCGCAAGTTATTAATGAGTTTTGAGAGAGAAGGATGTGAAAATCATTCCTTGCGGGCTTCTTCAATCCAATCTAGAATGGGAAGAGAGATTGCTAGAAGGGTGCTGTCCTCCTCAAATTGGCATGATAAAGCATCGCTACGATATTCTGCGCCCTTTCTTTTAAATTATCTCATAGTCATATCCCAAAATTTTGGCTAGCCATTTATTTTGCTATGGCGAGGATACTCATTGCTCCAAAAAATATTTGAGGCTTTGATGGTCTGTGTGGATTTGGAAACGCCGCCCCAATAAGTATGGTCACCAGGTATCCACTGCATGTAAGATGGCCATCATCTCCTTCTCATAGGTAGATTGTCCCAAATGTTTCCCACTTATTTGTTGGATGGTGAAAGCCAAGGGTCGACCTTCCTGCATTAAGATAGCCCCAATACCCATACCTAAAGCATCACATTCAATCACAAAAGATTTGGTGAAGTCGGGTAGTGCCAATACGGGAGTGGAGCACATGGACTATTTGAGAGCCACAAATGCCTGTTGTGCTTCATCACTCCAGAGGAATGAATTTTTCTTGAGAAGGTGAGTGAGGGGTCTAGAAATGCGACCATAATTGCAGACAAATTTGCGATAGTAGTCGATGAGACCCAAGAATCCTCTCAAACTCTTCAAGGTCTTTGGTTGGGGCCAATCCTACATTTCCTGGATCTTTTTGGGATCCACCCTGACACCTTCACACCCCACAATGTGGCCCAAATACTCGACTTCTTCCATGCCAAAATAGCACTTGGATAATTTGACAAATAATTTATGATTCTAGAGCAATTGCAAGTAGGTCTACATGTTGAAGATGTTTTTCCCAGGTGAGGCTGTAGATGAGAATGTCATCAAAGAAAACGAGGAAAACATTTTTGAGATATGGTTTGAGCAAGTGATTCATGAGGCTCTAAAAAGTGGATGGGGCATTACATAGACCAAATGGCATGACCAGAAATTCATAATGGCCTTCATGAGTTTGGAAAGAAATCTTGGGAATGCCTACTTCTTTCATGTGTATTTGGTGATAGCCCGAGTGAAGATCTAGCTTAGTAAAGAATTGAGAACCATTTAGTTCATCCAGAAAATCATCAACAACCGGGAAAGGGAATTTATCTTTGACTATGAGCTTGTTGAGGGCCCTAAAGTCTGGACACATGTTCCATTCCCCATCTTTCTTGAGAACCATGACCATAGGTGATGAATAATGACTGATGCTAGGATGAATGACACCAGCTTCTAGGAGTTCCTTGATGATTTTTTCAATTTCATTAATTTTGGGCAAAAGGGTATCTATATGGGTGCACATTCAGTGGTTGTGCCCCTGGGACCAAAGTGATGTTATGATCATGTTCCCCTCTAGAGGGTGGAATATCATTAGGTTTGTCAAAGACTTGCCGGTGGTTGTTTAAGACATGTTGCATCTCAGGATGAATATGAAAAGTAGTGGGCTCGATGGCTTGGATGGCATTAAATTGGGTGATAACTCCATGATGGCCCTTTTTTAACAACTTTTCCATGCAATGCAAGCTAATGATAGAAGGAGTACTTGCCTAGAGTCAGCGGAGGGTATGCATGTGGTCATTCTACTTAAAGCTCATATGTAACTCCTAGAGATCCATTCTAATTGGGCCTAGTGTGTGGAGCAATTCAACACCCAAGACAATGTCACAACCACCCATGGTGATGGAAAACATGTGGGTGTTTAGGTGGTAATCTCCCATCTAAAGTTTGATATTTTCACAGCGGCCTTCACATTTCATTGTCCCCACATCAACAATCTAGACCTGGAAATTAGAGACTGCTCTAACAAAAAAATGAACAACTTTGGCAACTCTCCGATGGATAAAGTTATGCATGTTGCCACTATTAATTAATACTACTATAGTGCGGTGTTTAATAAAACCTCTGATTTTGAGAGTTTGGGGAGAAGAAATTCCCGCCAAATCATGGAGCGAGATAACTGGTTCTTCTGGCGTAGCTGGGAGCTCATTGTCTTGTTGGGTGTCCTCATCTTCCTCCTCTAGTCCCACAAAGGGTGGGGCTTCCTCAGATGAAATCTGAGCAGTAGAACCAATTTGAAAGAATTTGGGCTCCTTGCATTTATGCCTCGGGGAGTATTTTTCATCACAGTAGTAACACAATCCTTGGTTTCTTCTTTCAATCATTTCTACGGAGGACACCTTTTGAACCTTAAGGGTTTGGGTAGTGCCCTGCGCTTGGGTGGGGCATCCCTTGGCTATGAAATTTGGACGAGGTGACTGGGCCGCTAAAGCATGTTCCACTTCGATAGCCTTTGTGCAAGCTTCCATCCATGTGGATGGGTGGTACATCTGGACGTGGGCTTGGATGGCTTCTTTGAGACCACTTATAAAACATTCCAAGTAGAATTCATCTCCGAGACCTACTGTGCAGAAGGCCAATGTCTCAAAGGCTATAATATAGTCATTTACTGTGCCTGTCTATCTAAGCTTAGTAAGACGACCCAAAAAATTAGATTCACAGTCAAAGTGGTCACAAATGAATTTTGTGAAAACCTGCCAAGTAAATTTCCTTGGATAGCATTTCTAATGCCACTGCCACCATTGCCATCTTTCTTGGTCCAAGTAAAGGCCTCCCACACGTATTTTAGTTTTATAATCTACGATGTTATTTAGATTGAAATATTGGTCCATTTGTGCTACCCATATTGCCGCATTAGAGCCATCAAATTTGTACATGTCTAGCTTGGGTGGTCGAGGGTGGGAATGTTGGTGATTTTCATGGAAGTGAAGATGATGGCTAGATTCTCCTTCAAGGTCTTCATTAAAACCATATGCCTTTGATTGTAATGACGACTTGCCCTTTGTGACTATGTTTGTTAATGTCTTTATCTGCTTCGCTAAAGAAGCCACATATTTTTCAATGGTCTTGATCTTCTCATTGGGTCACTTGTCGTCACTTTGAAAAAATTTGGGACCACCCAAAAGTTGAAGCTGACAAGTGAATGGTACCACCTCGCTCAGCTCATTGTCCTGATTCTTATGGGCTAAGTCTCTTATAAGTATCTCAGGAGGGCCTCAAACTCTTTTTTCTTTTACTTCGAAAGGAGTTTTACTCCCTGCTTATAATATTGCAGTGGCCACTTTCCAGAAAAGTTAATCCTGCCCAATGTCCTACGAGAATTTCCCCATGGTATAGGAGCCACAAGCCTCCCTACACAAATGGTCAGATCTATCTGTAAAACCCTCAACTTCTGAATGTGAGTTGGACTGTGACGGCGACAGAGCCCCAACTGCTAGATTTGAATGGTACTGTGGCGGTAGACCCTGAACTGGTGGATCAACAGCTAGATCTGATTTAGCAAAGAAGATAATGGGCGATATTCAAAGAGACTAGGGAACTATGGTCTCAAGGAGTGTCAGGTGCTACAGATCACAATATACATAAGGGTCCAATAGTAGTACTTGGCCCAATCTTACAGGGCACTAACTAAGGAGGATCAACCATACCCTTAGTCATACTACCCAGCTACCCTATCGTACGCATGAGTAATCTCCCTGAGTGTTGTTCTCGGTGTACTGTAGTAGCAAGATGGTCGATGATTTATCTATGACCAGGTTTCAGGTGAGCCTAGGGGCTTCCGATATACCCAGGGGGTACATGGAAGACAGTCTGTGCGCAGTTCTATCTAATGCGCTACTACTCGAAGGGGTACCCACAGGGGTTTCAAAGGAGTCCAACAAGTATGACCACCTCTTTTATTTCCTGCGTGCATGCCTCCCCAAATCCGCAGGTTTATGCGCTCAACAACAGATCTCGTAGTTTAAAGACGCTGGAACACGTCTCTAGCCAAAAACATTTCTATTAAAAATGGAGATACCACCGACCCTGGAAATCACTTTGATACCACTTGTTATGCTCTTGACCTATGAGAAGATGCCAAAATACCAAATATACGAAGAAACACAACCCAAAACACAGAACAAAATGAGAAATAACAACATGTATTTTATTATTCAGAGATGAAAGCAATGTTCACTTGCCTCTTCGAGGGGGCAACCTCCAATAGAGCACGACTTGATTACAAAATAAGACACGACACTCCTCGATGTGGAGTCTCTATCCTTTATATATAATTCATACATGCAATACCATGGGTCAGTACCATGGTTCTCTTAATACCATCTATATAATACCATGGCCCGTTTGCAACTAACTGTGGTCCCTTTCTTTAAATGCGGGTCAACCACTTAAAATTATTAATATGGGATTTATTGACTCTTTAACTAACTATAACTATGACTTGAACCTATTACATAAATAAGGGAGTTAGGGTTGGACCCTAACACATGGAGTGAACCCGAGTGTGTGCAGTCATCAAGCGAAACTCTTCAAGGGAGGCTCCGAAATTGGTGTAGGCCAAAATTTTGGAGGGTGGTTGTAGTAGCTACAACAGGTTCTGTTGTTGTTAGTGGCATGGTTTTGTTGGGTTATGATAGTGGATTTAAGCCTAGCCTATCCTTTTCCTAGATGCCATGGTATGTTGGGATGTTTATTTTGGCTTTAGAACTTAGGAATTGCCGGATGGATTTCGGATTTCGGGGTGAAGCTGGTCTCAAGATTCATTCCTAAAGGCCTAGGAATCCCTTGACCGGATTTTTCCGGGATACACGGTAAAGCCTAAGGGAGTAGTATCAGTTTAGGGCCTAGTGATCTGGGTTTGGATTATGGTAAATATTGAGAGACAAGGAGATGGAAAATTCCTCAAGGATAGTGATGGATTCCAGATGACATTCCAAGTTCTATTCAGTTGTGATCAGAGCATCAATTTTGGTGTGATCACGGTTTGATGAGGGTGGAGGTGGTTTAACCTCTGGATTCCCTTGGTTGTTCTTGGATTGTGTGTTTGTTATAGACATTTTTGGGCACTGCAACCCCAAGCATAAAATTTCCATAAACCAAGGGCTCCTAAGTCCCCAAAAGTGTTGTTCCAACCCCTAAAGGAACAAGGTCAACCAGTTACAGCTTCTCCCAGAAGTTCTCCATGAAAAACTACTCAGAACTGGTCAAAACAGGATCATTTCACCTGATCCATAGGCAAAGTGCATTGCATCTCACCTAAGTACACTCATTGGGTGCGTTGCATTTCAAAAATCCCTTCTATGGGGTGCGATGGGCGAGAAGAGACAAATGGCAGTGTCAATCTGTGAGGTGGAGAAGCATGGAATCTTCCAGAAACTTCTCCTGTGACACTTGCCTTTCTGAATTTGACCAGGGATGAGTAAGAGATCATCAATCTCCAAGTGGAAGCAAGAACTATCAGAGGGAAGACACTAATCAAATCACAAGCTAACTCATCTCCCTTACAGATATCTATATATGGATCCCTCATCCCAGAGATCCGGAGGCTGGAATTTTGCATCTTCTAAGGAATTGCTGTTGGTTTCTTGAGGCAACATCATAGTGTTGGGTGATCTAAGCTTTTTATGAGGTGAAGAAGGGCTTACTTGCTGAGAGTATGATGCTGGGTCAGAACAACTGGTTGTAACTCTCTTGGCTCTTTCTTGATTATCAATAAAGCTATTCAAGTTTTCCTCCATACTCTTGTGTCATTTATGTTTTATGCATTTGTATGGTCAATTTACATCTGATCCTAGATTGTTTATGATAGTAGATCCATGTTCTTGTATAGTGTTATGCTGCTTTTATTCTACAGGTACTTTGTGAAGCTGGGTATACAAGAAAGCAAGTAGCAAAGGACTATCAGAAGAGAGAGGAATTGAGCAAGGAGCGAAGCGCAAGACAGAGGTTGGTCTCCTTTATTCTTCTCTCATCTATCTTTCATAAAGGAAAATGAAAGTAGTTTTACTTTGTTTGTTTCTAAGGTAGCTACCCGCCTTAGTGGGATTAGCAGTTCTGTATAGACACTTTTCCCTGTAACAAAATGGCGACTCCACTGGGGAGCGGCTAGTTTGATTGTCTATCTACATTTGTTTACTTTATAAACTTACAGACGGAGCCTGAAGTTGAGCCAGGTAGCTTTCGAACTGCATTTGCT
Organism: Pinus tabuliformis; assembly: GCA_031772625.1. Lineage (NCBI taxonomy): Eukaryota > Viridiplantae > Streptophyta > Pinopsida > Pinales > Pinaceae > Pinus > Pinus tabuliformis. Next base: position 919,041,976 of record CM062805.1, on the reverse strand, counting down.
ATGAAAATGAAAAGTAGATAAATGTCGCTTCAGTCAATCTCCGGGTTTTGTTTATGAATTAAACAACTGATTTACAAACTCTCTAATTGCCCTTGTGGTGGCTCTAGTAACTTCCTTAGATCGACCCTTGTTGTTGATTTACTGATTACCACTATCTCGGCCAAAATCCTTGAACTGAACTACAAACTGTGACCCGGAACCCAAGCAAAGTCTCGTTTCTGATCCATCACACTGTCTGTTCTGTGAATCTCAAATTCAACGCACTTCCCGAGTGTAGTAGGTGCGCTGCATTTCAAATTCACTGTGTTACAGGTGCGTTGATCAGACTAGGCATTGTTTCTTAATTTTGGTTTCTGTTCACTCTTTTCAGATCTATTCAAGAATTTTGCTGCCTGTAGTCAGGACACCTCTGTTTGAAACCCCTTTCCTTGCTGTTATTCCGCCTCCATTGTGCAAAGAACTGTAAATGTTTTTGTGTATTTGTTGAGTCATTTTCAGTTCTCCTTTGCAAAAAAGTAACGTAATTGTACTGTCGTTTCTTGATTTGAAAGTGTCACAAGTGTTGTTTTCAGTCATAGAAGAGAATCTGATTGTTCTTGATAGTCGATTACCCTGTTACTATTGTATTTGATCTGAATTAGTAGTTTTTTCTAGTGTCAAAAGCAAGTTTTCATTTCCAAATCGCAAATTGTTGTCATTGTCTTCATTTTGATTTTGAAAAGAAACTTGTTAGTAATTGTCGCTTTGAAAATAATTCAGATTTGCACATTAGCTTTCTTTTATCATTCACATGTTAAGAAGGCTGAAAACAAATACATGCATGTGCATTTGCATTTAGACTGTTTGATTGGTCTGATTTAGGACAGTGCATATAGTGTGTGCTCTATGCTCTTTGCTGAAAGAATACAGTCTCTCTTTCCTTAGTAGCTAGGATTTTCATTGCACAAAGAAGATAAAACGACTGTTTATCATCTTAGATTGCATTTTAGGAATTGTACATCTACATCACGCGGTGAACCTGAAAGGAAAATTTGTTAAGCAAGACCAACTATAAAATAAATTTAATGAATCTAACAACGCTTTGGAACCTAACGCACAACATCTAGAAGTCTAGGCTAGAGACGTATTCCAGCATCGTAAAGCTTGGTAACTGTTGTTTTCACTGTTGGTTGGGTGATTCCTCCACTTTGAGACGATAAGTGCCAGTACGGACTTGTGCTCCCACGTACCGTCGAGTATATTTTGGGAGACCACAATAGGCTTAATCCTTTATCCATGGGAAGCCGTGTCTGCCGCCCTATCGATCGCAATGCACTGAACACAGCATTCGGGAAGATTGACTGCCGTACTGTAAAAAGTATTCTGCAATTTTGCGATTGGTTTGGTAATCCCTCTGCCTAGATTTCCAGAGCAGTCCCTTTCATTCCTTTTCAGACTCCTTAATGGAAAAGGTCCATCTGAGCACTTGTCACTTCAGGCTCATTAAAAATCGAAGGCGACTAGAGTCATCTTTTGTTTTTTCTCGACTCTTAAAAATTGAAAAAACAAGTTGTGTTAAAGCGTCTAAAATTCATCTAATTCAGTAACATACTTCCCCTTGATTTTTAGTTGATCGAGTAATCCGCAATCGTGGAAGAAAGTCAAGTGAAACCCCGTCGTTCGCGGAGACTTACGAGTCAACCGTCTTTGTCTCCGGAATCAAAACTATTACGGACAAAGTGAACTCATTTAACCGGTTCCAAATCTCCTCGTAAAGTTAGAACAAGTGTTCCAACAACATCAGATACTCCGGTTACTCCAAACATTTCTGGTATCCCTGCCTTTACAGAAGAAGTTCAGCAGCCACCGAAGGACAGTAGTATTGATCCTAGTCTGAGGGTAAACACTTGTGTTACTGAACCAGTTCCATCTACAACCGGTTCGGAGAGTGTTGTCCCCCAAACATCAGTCGCTGCAGATTCCATACCTTCTTTGGCACCAGAAATATTTTACGGACCTGACGGTCTACCTCTTCCACCTGGTCTGATTGCTATAGAAGAGATTGTGGAGGATCCTCCATCTAGTACTCCATCGCAATTTGGGGTCGGGATCACTCTGTATCCTTCTTCGTCAGAAATTAGTCTACCACCAGCGGAAGCTCCTGTAGAATCGCTAGGTAATCTTTTGGATAGGCTAGAAATGTCTGAACAACCGTCGACATCTAGGACTGTGTCATCCGACACAGCGACGACAGAACTTCCTGCTGTCACTCCAACATTGTTCGCCGGTATACCATCTGTCCCAACTAGCTCTCAATCGCTAGAAGGGGCCCACTCAGGGGCTATTTCGACAGTATGGTCCATTCCTGTTTGTTCATCCGGAATAGTATCCGGAAACTCTTATGTTGAGTCTCAACGAATTGATCCTTCAGGATGTCAATTTGGGCAGTCTGGTCCTCAAGGGAAAACCATTCCTTTAAGTACCGGATTACCGCCGTATGGGGGGCAATATACCCTTTCGTTGTCTCCTCCGGGAGGATAGTCATATGGGAGTTCAGAACAAAATTCAGGTTATGTTGGAATTACATCTAGCAGTTGGGTACCGATACTACCTCAACAACCAAGAGTTGTATATTCGATGCAACAATGTTTACCTATGTCAAACATACCAACTATGCCAGCTATTGTGACGGTGTCGCAAGTACAAGCGCTGCCTGTTGTATGCCAACCTCAGGTTTCTCAGGTTGTAATGCAACAGCCTCTTGACCCTGCAACTCAACCACAATCACTGACTGGTGGAATGACACAGGCCCAAACGGGTACAATTACCCCTCATCTTGGTCAAACAGTTAGTATCGGGCAATAGCACATGGCTTCACAACCATGGCTGGTGCAATACCAACAACCGCAATTCCAACAAGTATACCAAGGATCTGAGCAACAAATCTTTGCAAATAGTGGGCAGCCGTATATTCAAAATGGTCAAAATCAACCATTCTACAATGGTTATGCCCACCAACCTTACCAAAGTTACCAGCATCAAATGCATTATGCTGGTATTCAAAGACCAACTACTCAGGTGATTCCATCTTATCTTGGGTATGCTTCGCCTAACCTGAATCAACAGTTACCCTTCGTGGCGACTTTAGAGTTACCGGACCTAAATCGGTTAACAAACGATCCAATCTCTTATGCTCCTTGGTGGCCAGTGATTCCGCATAAACTTCCGTCAGATATTCCTAAATTTAATGGAAATTCGGGTGAAGATCCGTCGAATCATGTGATGACCTTTCATCTATGGTGTTCATCAAACACCCTAAACGATGATTCAATTAGGCTTCGCCTTTTTCAGAGGACGTTAACTGGTCCAGCAGCAAAATGGCATATCAAATTGCCCAGAGCTTTGTTTGAAAACTTTAGTACCCTAGCCACAACCTTTTTAACCCATTTTTAGTTACCGATAAGGTACGAAACGGGAACGGAACTTCTTACAAATTTCAAACAAACAACGGCCACTCACATATCTGATCATATACATGAGTGGCGACGTCGTCGTAGAATGGTAAAAACGTATGTTCCTGATCAGCTTTTAGCTGAATGGTTTATTAAGTCATTATTGCCTTCCATCGTGGAAGATGTGGCAAAAGGGGGAGTTGTCACCGAAGAGCAAGTTATCGCTTGTGCACAATATTTAGACTTGATTTACACTCAGTCTGGCACGCTCTACGATAAGATACCTGACGCTCCTAGACCAGAATTCTCAATCCCTCCTCCTCCTAAATCAAACAATGACTCTCATGCCAGCGATGGCGTGATTGGCACAACAGACACGAGATCGACAAAGGCTACATCTAAAAAGGCCCGTAAGATTTCCAGTCAAAATGCAAAAGAAGAACTTCTTTCCTCGGAAGTAAATGCCGTATCGACAGATAAAGGCAAAGAAACCAAACAACCAAGAGGCAAGAAGAAAATCAAAGGGAAGAAGAAGAAACAGGAAGAATCATCGCCTGAAAAATCTTCTACAAACGCTCCTGGAAATAGGAAACCAAAAAATCCATGCTTTATATGCGATGAGGATCATTGGACATCAGATTGTCCACACAGAGCTGAGATTAAAAAATTCTTCAAGAATTCAAAAACCTCAGCAGTGTTAACTGATCCATTTCCGAACCCAGGGGCAAATCTGGTTGACAGTGGAAATGCTTCCTCGTCTCAAGTGCTGATGTTGTCGGTTTCCAAACAGAAAAATGATGCTTTGATATCGACAAGGAACAAAGATTATGGGAATCCACAGCTGTCGAACAACAAGGATAAAGATCAACCTAGTAGTTCGACAAAAACTTCAACAGAAGTTGCGCCGCCCATCATTCCTGAACTGACAATAAAACCGCCAAAGGGAGTAGTACACAAGTCGACATTTAATCCTCGTGCTAGAGCAGCACAACATTATAATATAGTGGAAGATCTGGCCCAATCGCCATCCGCTATGTCGACACTTGAAGTACTGCAAAATTGCCCATCCCAAAAGCAGGCTTTATTATCAGCTATCGGTGGGATAGACCCAAAGGATTCCAATCTTGTATCCTTTAATCATAAAGGATACGATCCTCAGTTACCAGCTCAACTAGCTTTCCTCGTTCAAGTGAAAGCCCTCAACAAAATTGTTCATCGAACAATTATTGATGAGGGGGCATCTACATGTATTATGTCGATGAGTTGCTGGAAAACTTTAGGATCTCCAACCTTGTCGCGATCTTCGACGACATTAAAAGCATTCGACGGACGAACATATACCCCATATGGTATTCTAAGTAACTTGCAAGTTGAACTAGGGGGGAAAATAGTAGAAATAGATGTTGAAGTAATCGACGAAAACCTCGATTACAACATCCTACTGGGAAGACCATGGATATATGCTATGGCAGCTATTGTGTCGACCTATTTTAGGAAGATTGCATTTCCCTTTCAAGGAGGGATTACAATCGTCGATCAACAAACTTTCCTCCCCAATGGTTCTCAAGTTACGGGAAGCATTCCAATGATCCATGGAAGCCCCCATTCGCTTCAAAATATCAGAGTAGGCCTACTAAAAGACCCTATATTAATGGGAACTTTTGCCCTTCCACCTCCAATAAATCTGGCGGAAGTAGCATCAATAGGAACTTGCAATATGATATCTTCGATTAAAAAGATCTCAGAAAATGATATAAACATGGATCATACAAAGGTATTGCCTCCAAGCCAAATGGAAATATTATAGCAATCAATGTTCCTAGCATGGGAGGCAAACCCAAATCAATGCTCATCAAGCGTTTGGATAGATAGGTCTAAGGAATATGGCACCCCTTCAGATCCTTGGTCGCGAGTGCATTAAACCGACGAAGGAATTGTTCACTCAATGGTAATTGAAGGGGCACCATGGGAAGATTACCACCATCGTTCCCTTCTTCCAGATTGTGAAGAAGATAATTCTGATGACCTTCATCATCCCTCAGTTTTTGATTTCCTATCAAATACTGTAAGCATGGTGGATTCCGAGCGAAACTTGTCCAACATTGAAGAGACTATCGCCATAAATATCTCGACCAAAACAGATGTTGTAGAGAATATTTATGTTGGCAAATGTTGTTCTCCTTCAGAACTAGGAATATATAACGCTCTTTTTCACGAATTCAGAGATGTCTTTGCTTGGTCATATAATGAAATGCCAGGCATTGACTCGAGTATTGTTGAACACGAAATTAAGATGTATCCAGATGTCAAACCAGTACGCCAATGGCTAAGGCAGGTGCACCCCAAGAAAGCCGTTGCCATCAAGGCAGAAGTTGAAAAACTTCTCCATGCTGGCTTCATTTACCCGGTTCCTCTAACCAATTGGGTATCGAACATTGTTCCTGTTATGAAAAAACAAGGAACGATTAGAGTGTGCATCGATTATAGGGATGTAAATCAAGCTTGTCCAAAAGACAACTACCCTACACCCTTCATTGACCAGATAATTGATGAATGCGCCGGATGTGAAACTTTTTCATCTATGGATGGATTCTCCGGGTATAATCAAATAAATATCTGCCCACAGGACCAGTCAAAGACTGCATTTATTTGTCTGTGGGTCACATTCGCATATCGAAAATTACCCTTTGGTTTAAAGAACGCAGGGGCAACATTTCAAAGGGCAATGAATTATGCCTTCCATGACATCAAAAACATCGTTCAACCATATCTCGACGACCTTCCGGATCATTCGCGAAAGCGGACTGGTCATCCGCAGCATTTAAGAGCGATATTTCTACATTGTCGACACTACAAGATACGACTCAATCCACACAAATGTGTGTTCTGTGTTAGTTCTGGTCGTTTACTTGGATTTGTAGTCTCAAAGGACGGGATTCATCTCGACCCATGTAAGGTTCAGGAAATCATAAATTTGCCTCCACCTTCGAATTTGCTTCAGATTCATAAACTCCAAGGGAAAGCAAACTTTCTAAGGAGGTTCATTCCAAATTACGTCGAACTTGCTAAAGGTTATACACGTCTATTGAAAAAGGAGGTGCCCTTCGTCTGGGATAAGGTTGTGCAAGCTTCCTTTGATGCTTTAAAAGAATCCCTAATGAAAGCATCATTAATGTACGCTCCCGATTATCAAAAAGACTTTAACCTGTATCTGGCTGCAGCGGATACAACCATCGTAGTGGTTTTAGTTCAAGAAGACAACGGAATTGAACATCCTATATATTATTTGAGTAAGAACTTAAATGATACAGAAAGCAAATATTGTTATGTTGAAAAGCTAGCGCTAGCAGCTGTTCAAGCGATACAGAGATTTCGACACTATGTCCTCTTTCAAAAAACTACCATTCTGTCAGATTGCAACCCCATGACTTATATATTGTCACGACAGTTGCTGGGGGGAAAATATTCAAAATGGATAGAAATTCTACAAGAGTTTGATCTGGAATTTGTAAAATCCAAGTCAAAGAAAGCCCTTGTTTTCGCAGAATTATTATGCGATCTCCCATCGTCATCCAACGATGAAACATCCGAAGAAACCATCGTGGATGAATCTTTGTTTCTGATATCTTCAAGCAATCTATGGTATGGAGATATAATCATTTATCTCCAAACCCATAGGCCTAATACCTCCCGCTCCGAACAAAAACGTATTCGATACCAATCAAAAGACTACATGATCGTCGGTGATACACTTTACCATCGTGGGGTCGATACAGTTTTGAGGAGGTGCCTCACCCATGAGGAGACCGAAAAAGCCCTGAATGATTGCCATTCAAGCGCATGTGGGGGGCATCAATCTGGTTACACTACAATGCAAAAATTTTTACGAGCAGGATACTTCTGGCCAACAATGTTTAAAGTTTGTGTAACCGCAGTCAGAAGTTGCCATGCCTATCAAATTTTCGATAGCAAAATCAGAAGACCACCCGCACCTTTGCAGCCAATAGTTGCTGTTGGGCCGTTCGCAAAATGGGGCATCGATTTCATGACATGTAACCCCACCTCGACCAGGGGGCATGGGTATATCATAGTCGCAGTTGACTATTTTACCAAATGGGCCGAGGCAATGCCTATATTAGATAACACTGGTGAAACAACTGCCCTCTTCTTTTTCAATCATGTAGTCACCAAATTTGGCGTCCCATAGGCCATAGTCACAGATCATGGATAACATTTTCGCAATCACATGATGGTCGAATTAGCTGCCAAATTAGGGTTGTCACATGACAACTCCTCCATATTACCCGCAAGCCAATGGACAAGTTGAAGCAATCAACAAGGTCCTGAAGCGCATGCTGCAAAGGATGATTGGAGTTCACAAAAGGAGTTGGCACCTGATCCTGTACTCAGCCTTATGGGCATACCAAACATCGGTAAGGAATGCGACCGGGTTTACACCTTTCCAACTAGTGTATGGCCTAGAAGTAATCTTACCAGTTCAATGTGAAATCGCATCCCTCAAACTCGCAATCGACCTTCTCCCCGGAACTTCAGAAGAAGAGGCTCGTTTCTTGGAACTAATCCAATTGGATGAAACCCGTCGTGATGCCACTTTGGCTAACGAAGCCCATAAGAAACGAGTCAAGGCGCAGTTCGACAAGAATGTCAAACTCCGTGTCTTCTCAAAAGGTGACTTGGTCTTGCTTTATGACCAAGAATTCGATAAATTGGGAGCAGGTAAATTCATGTCTTTATGGATGGGCCCCTATATTGTTAAGTGAATGTTAGCAAAAGGAGCCTACGAGTTAATGGATTATGACGGGATTCCATTGGCACAACCTCGTAATGGGTTGTACCTTAAGTGTTACTATGCATGATTCAGTGTGGTAACATATATGCTTTTGTTACATTTTTGTTTTCGCTTAAGTATTTGTTTTGGTCAAGTAAATCCGCTTTTTACATTTGTTGCAGATGTCGAACCTATTGGAATCATTTGTTGGATATGCCGACGGAGCGAGTCGTAGTTCGCAGAACCTATCTTCTGCGGCCTGGGCCATTTTTAATCCAAGCGGCGAGTTAGTAAGTTTCAGAGGGGTATGTATTGGTCGATCAACGAATAACATTGCTGAATATATCGCGTTGATAGAACTTCTCTCTGATGCCATCACACATGGCATATGCCGACTGGTCGTCAGGCTAGACTCACAGCTCGTCATACTACAGCTCACTGGTATCTACTCCGTCCGAAATCCAGCTATCTATCGCATGTTCCTAAAGGTCAATATTTTGGAAAGGCAATTTGATTTTATTCAATATCAGCATATTTCCAGAAGCCTAAACACATTAACTGACTCATTGGCAAATTATGTGTTAGATAGACATTTGCAACATTTATAAAAAGAAGCATCTCATCAATATTTGCACCAGGATCATGTAACTTAACGAAAATAAAATTTCGAAAATCAAAAATATATATATAATTGTTTATGGTTTACACATAATGTTCTGTAACCAAGACAAAATTGGTCAAATGACCCAAAACTCAAAAACACTAGGGGGAACCCTAGTCTAATGATGCTGGTGATAACAAGTCACCGCCTGTGTAATCATGCGTAAAAGCCTAGTCCACCGACTTGGCACGCCAGTAGTATGTCGCTACAACCTCAAAGGCAGCTCGTCAATCCTCACATATGGAATACCAAGAGTGAGGCCCTCGACCTGATCCTGTAATGCTGAAAGAGTCTCGGCCACATCAAGGTCGCGAAGGATAGCCCTTCCCACAGCCTCTCCTGCTGGAGCGGCAGCTGGCACTCTCAGGCGTACTACTGGCCGAACGGGACCAACATCTGCATAAGCACATGAGTTTTGATTAGTCTTGACAGAGTAAAGCACAAGGACATTATAAAAGAAAAACGATAAACAGGAATATGGTCAAAGAATTTACCAATGGCACCCCACTATTCGCCAGCCGACAATACCAAATCTGGGTCACCCTGGAAGTCCATACTAGCATATGGATACTCGGAATAAACCATCTCCTGACGATCAAACCACCCGAAGAAGGTATCAGAAAAGGAAATCTGAGACTGACCAGCATGCCTAGACATATGGTCGACCCATCTCTGCATACGTGGTTCAGTCGGTGGAGGTAAACCGAGTGCAATATACTGTGGCTGCATCAGTGGTATATTTTCCAAGGCGAAGGCGGTCAAAATAGAACCATATCCAAAGTTCTTCAACCTCCCGCTTTTCACCTTGGTCAACTGTTCTTTCATCACAAGGAGTACTGCGTCACACCAGTTGAACACCTTCGGTTCGAGGCATTCCAAGGCATACTACATATAAGATCGGTTGGCCACATGAAGAGCCGCACCACCAGCCATCCTACCAAAAGTGAACAGAATGGTCCTCAAAGACCTGTCAGTGACATCTCGGATGATGATCTTGCCGTCTTTACTCGGCTGAGATCCCTCTCTGCAATACCTACGAACATAATCTCTCACAGATTCACCTCCACGGGCCGAACCTGATAAAGAGATGGGGGCACCCCGCCTCGATAAGCCGATCAAAAAATAGATGTCCACTACAGTCAAGGGGATGGATTTGCCCCTAATCTGGAACACCTGGCTGGTAGGATCCCAAGCATCGAGAAAATACTGCAGCAAGTTGATTTGTTGTCTCATGCTAGAGATGCGGAAAAAATTCAACAGGCCACAGTTCCGTAGTGCGTTTACTGTAACCAGATCATGTAAAGCAAGCATGTCATCTTCTTCATGCTCACGCTCTTGCCATGTAATGGTCATCTTGCTCCAATGAATCTATGAAAACAAACAAGAGAAGAGTTAGATCCTGATTTGGTGAGAAAAAAGCAAAAATTTCCATTGAAAACTGTGCATAAATTTCCTTCCTTGCGCTCATCGCACCTACAGTAGTGTTCTGGGTGCATTGCATGTCAATTGGCCAGTGGACAGGCTAACATCCAACGCACCTTTCGATGCATAAAGGGTGCGATGGAGCCAGGGCGAGTTTTTCAAACCCCAGAGGCTCAGGAAAACCAGAAATCAGGCTCAGAATGCAAAATGGAAAGGATGAAATGAAAGAGCTCAGGTTTAGCTCCTACTTGATCCGGACGGCGCCGAAAATCGTCCACAGAATCTCCCAGAATCAGCTGATGAAAATCAAGGGGGAAAAGCACCTCCAAAGCTCCAACAAGCCAAATTTCAAATGAAATGGTAAAATGAGAGGTAAAAGCACTTTTAAATTACTTTTACGTAATTCGAGTAAAATATTAGTGTCTTAATTCATTTTTCAAACATGTATTGTTCATTTCTAACTAGTTTGATGAAGCAATTGAGCATGCAGTACAATCTTTGAAAGAACAAAGCTATTAATGGTAAAGTCAAAAAATGACCATCACATTGAGCAGTTTTAACGCGGACTTCATGCTCGTTAAAAAATAAACATAAGCAATGAGCAAATGTTTCCCCTAGCGTTTAAGCTCAATAAAAAATGAACCAATTTCTAGTAAATAACCGTCGTGAATGTAGTACTTCAGCCTTTAAAGCCTTGGTTGTGCTCTCATCATCACCTCCACTCTGTATTGTCCAATCATTCACCTCCATTTGATTGTTTACCCCTTTTGAGGAACAGCTGCGAAGAGTGATCCTGTTAGCCATCCTTGTAACACTGCCGTGATTGGGAAATTCCAAACCTTACCTGGAATCGGCTGTTACCCAAATTTATCACTCGTTCCTCAAAGACGAGTCTCCTTTAAGCTCTTTTCAACTGACCGTTAAAGGGACCGGAAGTGCTATCCCTCCTTTAGATTTTAATCTTTTTGGACCTGAGGGATTATTACACAAAAAGATCGAGCGCTTGTTTTATTCGGCGCGTTAAAAGTATAAAAAATTCATCCCTTCTGTATTGTTTTATACTTTTGCGGACTTAAGGGATTAGATGACGAAAAATGATTTTTGGAGTTTCCTTTACGTCCCTTTTCAGACTCTCTAAAATTGAAAAAGACTGAGTTATCTTTGTCGTTAAACTCGTTAAAACCTAATAGCGACAAACTTGTCCATAGCAGACAAGAACAAGTTTCACTATCACTAGGCTCGTTAAAACATAGCGATGGGTTTGCCCGAAGGGAAAATTATAGAACAAGCATATGTTATCCTCTCAAGCTTGAAAAAAATAAAGAGGTACTGGTTAGCAATGACTGGGGAAAAATTGGGAAGAAAACTTGAAGAAACTTTGTTGGTAGCAAGTCGCTCTTGAACATGACACTTTCGCTCCGCATCCAAGTCGGGTTGGGTTGTTTCATTCACCAGTCACATCACCATGGTCACATCACACCATCCACATTTGGGGTTAATGCTACCAATCCATCATGTCAGTGTCGCCGATATGTTCAAGAGAAGTCACTCAGAGAATTCGCCTGTGTCTCACCCGCTGCAATACATTTACACTCCATTCTTTCATGACCGCCACCCTGAACCTTATATCACCAGACCGTTTTCATCTCCATTAAAATCATTTGCTCCGTTCCGTGTCATTGATGTGGGATTCATTAAGGCCCTCCTATGACGGATCTCTTCTTGTCGACATCAGCTCATTATCCAAGAAGTCGATCTAGGGACAACCCTTTCAGTACTTTGAAGCTTGCATGCCTCAATGGCAAGTTTCTCACTTCCGGCGACAGGTTTACATCAATGACCTTCAACCGAAAGATTTTGCGTGGTGTTCGACGCCAAGTCCTTTATTCACACCACGTGAATTGTACTGCAGTACCTTGAGGGTAATTATCATTATCGGTGATTCCTCTCGCGCCTGTTAACAACTTACATCATTGGCTGGTAATCAGGCGATGTCTTTCCATGTTCGACTCCAGAACATCTCTCACATGGATCGACTTGTACTTTGAGTGAAGATCGGAAGAGATTGAAGACCCCAGATCTAGTTTCATCCATCCGGGTTGCGATATATATTCAGGAAAATAAAGACATCAAATGTACATCGTTGCTACACAGATAATCATCCAATCAAAGGGATGATGGCTCTACCAGAATCATCAGTCTACACTCAGATGATTGTCTGTCCTATGTACATGAAAATGAATTTATAAAGCTGAGCATGGGAATGCCCGCCTCAACTAGATCATGAAAATATTATGAAGATAATGTATTGTATTGTATCTTATTACAAGTCTCCTCCCAGCTTGAAAGAACTTCGGATCCTCATGATAAAGCATTTCACCCGACATCAAAAAAGATTAACGACCTCATGCTTTAGGGGGCAACTGTTATAGGCATTTTTGGGCACTGCAACCCCAAGCATAAAATGTACATAAACCAAGGGCTCCTAAGTCCCTAAAAGTGTTGTTCCAACCCCTAAAGGAACAAGGTAAACTGATTACAGCTTCTCCCAGAAGTTCTCCATGAAAAACTACTCAGAACTGATAAAAACAGGATCATTTCACCTACTCCATAGGCAAAGTGCGTTGCATCTCACCTAAGTACACTCAGTGGGTGCGTTTCATTTCAAAAAGCCCTTCTATGTGGTGCGATGGGCGAGAAGAGACAAATGGCAGTGTCAACCCGGCGAGGTGGAGAAGCATGGAATCTTCCAGAAACTTCTCTTGTGACACTTGCCTTTCTGAATTCGACCAGGGATGAGTAAGAGATCATCAATCTCCAAGTGGAAGCAAGAACTATCAGAGGGAAGACACTAATCAAATCACAAGCTGACTCATCTCCCTTACAGATATCTATATATGGATCCCTCATCCCAGAGATCCGGAGGCTGGAATTTTGCATCTTGTAAGGAATTGCTGTTGGTTTCTTGAGGCAACATCATAGTGTTGGGTGATCTAAGCTTTGCATGAGGTGAATAAGGGCTTACTTGCTCAGAGGATGATACTGGGTCAGAACAACTGGTTGTAACTCTCTTGGCTCTTTCTTGATTATCAATAAAGCTATTCAAGTTTTCCTCCATACTCTTGTGTCATTTATGTTTTATGCATTTGTATGGTCAATTTACATCTGATCCTAGATTGTTTATGATAGTAGATCCATGTTCTTGTATAGTGTTATGTTGCTTTGATTCTATAGGTACTCTGTGAAGCTGGGTATACAAGAAAGCAAGTAGCAAAGGACTATCAGAAGAGAGAGGAATCGAGCAAGGAGCCAAGCGCAAGACAGAGGTTGGTCTCCTTTATTCTTCTCTCATCTATCTTTCATAAAGGAAAACGAAAGTAGTTTTACTTTGTTTGTTTCTAAGGTAGCTACCCGCCTTAGTGGGATTAGCAGTTCTGTATAGACACTTTTCCCTGTAACAGTGTTCTATGAGATCCCACATTCATGCTTGGAATTTGGCACGAGGGTGACTGGCTGAAATAGAGATTTGGTTTAGCCATGTCTATGGTTGGGTGGTACGTGGAAGTCCTAAACCTAGTTGGATTTACCTATGATTAATAAAAGCTAATTTCTCTTACCTTTTTACTAATTTATATATGGATTTAATGGTTTTCATATGTTTGATATTTTTATGGTTTATGTTGATTATAAGCATGGTTGAATGACTGGTTCATGTCATGGTTATTTCATGTATTTACTTGTAACTATTAAATGGATGGATGCAAGACCTAATTGATGATGTAGTAGTTCAATGTGGAAGGAGGTGATCCTTCTGGTTATGTTTCATAAGTTGTTTCAGTCATTTATGCTCTGTCTTGTATCATAGACCTGTAGATTGCATTGATTCCAAGTGTTTGACAGAATTTCAGTCTCTGTTGGGGATGCTCAAGCCTAGTCATGAGGGTGATTTTTGATTGATAAACATTGTTATTATGTTTTTAATGAATTCTGGAAGTTATAATAAGTTCTGGGAAAAGGCCAGGATTTTGGGCTAGAAAAGTGGCTTAAATCCCGGGGCCGCTGGTGCATAAATACCAATTTTGGTCCACAATCACTTGCAAGCAGGCCTGTGATAGTGACTTTGGGTCTTTGGCCGCTTGCTTGCCCATAATATGAGATAAACTATGGCCTAAGCGCTGCAAAATAACATTGGGACCCAAGGAAAAACTATTTGAGTGGCTGACTTATCTCCTGAAGGTTCTGTTGATGATGTTGGATGAGTGTATGTGATGTTTCATTGATTCCACTTCCTTAAGGTGACATAGGAGGTCAAATTTGACTGTAGTAGCTTCTCTCCTCATGTTTACCTCGGTTGGCATGGTTACTTTGGGTAGACCTAGGAGGGGGTGTTACATATTGGTATCAGAGAATGGTTGTGCTCTCTTAGGGTCATCTGTGGTGTTATATATATGGGTGAATGTGTTGGTCATGCATGCATGTGAGTTGCGTGTGTGGCTCTTACACTTGCGTTCCATGTACTTATTGCACTGCATCATATCGATCATGGTAGTAGTAAGGTTATCATGAGGAACTTGATGTCGATTTTATGGAATGCATTGTCATGAGTATATGACTGGTTATACAATTATATGAAACTTGATTACATCCTTGTATGTTGGGTTTCATTCTTGTTTATTTGATTAAATGCATCAATATTGTAGGTTGATTACAAGAATTGATCGCTTATGCTCAACTACATGTAGTTACACATATGTGTAGTTTATTAAGCATTGCTTACGCAGGTGGATAGTTGCACGAGGCAATGTGTATACTGGAGTAATGGTTGTTGTCATGCATGAGGTCATAGCATGCATTTTTGATATGGCCTTGCATTGATCACTAGATCCTAGTTATTATGATGGTTATGTGTTGATGCACTTATTGATATATGTCTATATGTTATTATGGTTATGTTGTACATGCATCATGCTAATTTGATGATCTTGCAGACAAGGTATCCTCCCTGAGTATGCTAAGGTATGTTGATTTATGGTGATTGGTTTAGCTAACATAATATGCCTTGGAGGAAAGAGATCAAATGGATAACAAGGTGATAGACTACATATAATATCCCTATGCATCAGATGGGTAGCGTGGTGTGGGGCACTCTTCTGACTTGGTAGACACATTGAGAAGCCAGAAGGAAGAAATAAGGAGTTGCAAAGTAGACAATGACAAAATCATGCATGCATAAGAGAAACAAGCATAGGTGAATGCGATATTACTTCAAAGTTTGTCATATTTGCAGTGACATGGACCTCTTCGGATCAACCATGGACATGAGGACATAACTAATGGGGCATATGGCAACAAGTCTCATAGTATACATAGGCCAGATAGATATAACACTATCAAATATGGCAGGATGTTGGACACTCCGGATAGGAGGGGTGACAGACATAAGTATTACTCTAGTTTTGGTTTTGATAGACATCATGATCAACATAATTATCATCTGTACAAAAGGAATGATAGGGGATACTTGCTGGATGAGTTCAAGCAGGAAAATCCACCTACCTTTGATGGAGAGAAGAATAAATTACAAGATGCATAGGCTTGGTTTCTTGGCATGAGGAAATTCTTTGGATTTAATGATTACTCAGAAAACATGAAAGAAAGGATAACCCTTTTCAGTCTCAAAGGTAAAGTGGATATTTGGTGGGAATTCGTGAAGAATGTCAAGGACATACATGAGGATTATTTGAATTGGCATGGATTTGAAAGGCTCTTCAAGAATAATTAATTGTTTGATAGGTATTATGATGACAAAGCTAAGGAGTTTTATGAGTTACGGATGGGTTCAATGGCATATGAGTATACTAGCAGATTTTTGGAGCTGTTGAGATATGTGCTGATGAGCCTCGGTATTGCAACAAGAATGCTGCAACTCCCAAGGCTACCAAATTTAAATATCAACCTGGGGTTCATACAAACTTAAGAGGTATCGACACTATGTGTGCAAAATACATTGTGTCCTTCCTTCACTATCATGATGTAATGGGGTGAATGTAATGAAATCAAATCCTAAACTATTTGTAGCAAATGAAATGATTGAACTGGAAACCTTAACCTATTGAAGGAAATAAAATACAAGGAAATAAAACCTATTCTAATTTCATAAAGAAAACATCATGAACTAAATATCAATCATTACATCTCAAAGAGTTTAGATCCATTGACAAAGTTCATTGGATGAGGAAATCAATAAAATCATCATTTTATTCCCATTTCATAAATCTGTCCATTAACCCAAATCATTGAGATGTTTTGCATGGGAAAAAAGGAAATTCCTAAGTTGTATTTATTCCTCCTCAACCATTTATTTAGAGCCTAGGGGTCATGATTCAACCCTAAGGGATGAAAACCAATCTTTATGAGCAAATTTGGGCAAGTATATACATGCTGGAAGAGTGCTACAGGAAACTAAAGGATGCTACAAGATGTTATAATTCACCTAAATGACCAAGAAAATAAAATCAAAATTGGATGGGACAATTTTTTTTTATTGAATAGGATGTATTAGGTCTCCATTCCAAGTGGAATCACTCAAAAATACCCATGTTAACCCATGATAAAAATAACAGAAAATTACTAGTCTAAAATCTAGAAATTTGAGAACTAGTGAGTCAGTAAATATACCAAATGCCTAACCTAATAAACTAAAAATGAAATGGGGTAAATTTTTTTATTACCTAGAATGTTTTTTTGATCTAATGCAAGTGGAATCAACTTGATTGAAGCTTGTTAGCATGTTATAAAAAATAACATAAATTTACTGGTATTTGCCACAAGGGACTTCCATAAATTTAGATTTTGGAATAAGAAAACTAATCTAACTATCTCAATTATTACTATGACCTTCCAAAGCTGTTCCAAGGATGATATTATGCTTGTGATCCTGAAAAATAACTTACTTCAACTATTTAAACCAATCATACAACAAGAAATCATCAATACTAAGTGCATAAATAGAAAAAAAACAAGGACAAAAGAAGCATGTAAATAAGAATTGAAAGGATTAAAAGTAAATGATACAAAAGGGCTCTGAGGGTCTTGGGATGGCCAAGCCCAAGGAAAATCAAAGTCCTATGAAGGATACCATTATTTAAAAGTTGAACATGGCACCAATATTCATTATTTCCATCAATACAATTACATCCCTGTAAGAAATGACAGTGGAGCTACAAAAATACGAGTTCTCTCTCCAAGAATAATAAGAAAAATCAACCCCTAGAGGCAAATTCGACTTGGTGCTTATATAAAATGATTAGGAAGAATTCCCCATGAAAGGAGGAAACTTTCTCCTCCAAAATTCTTCAATTAGTGGATCTAGTTCCCAACACTAAGAATCTGCATTAAATGACAGGGAACACATCCCTATATTTACTCAATCATTGGAGCTCTAGAATTTGTGTAGTAATTTCATAATATATTGTTAATTTATCATTCAATATTGATCCTCCTGTAGTAGGGAACAAGTCCCTAAATTATCTCCTCCTCCAAATCTCCATAATCTGCACAATATTCCACAAAAATAAATAATATTAGGCACAAATATGCAATTATCCATAAACCTTCCTAATGAACATATTAAAGTTAAAAATATGTTATCTAATGCAAAAAGAGAGGTTTAATGTGCTGAAGGATGGTCATATGGGCCTTAATTTATGTCTAATTTGGAGGCCCATCATACCCCTCTGCTGAAAGTGTTGCTCATCCTCTGAGCAACTTAGTGACCTCATTGTGCCTCATTCATGGCCTTGGTGGCCTCCCTGATTTGTTTTATAGTTGCTCAACACTTTCTTGTAGCAACTTTCTGCCTTTCTGTAGAAATTTTTTTCCTTCCTTTAGTAGGGCATATTATTATTTTAGTTGTTTAGTCATGGATCCCTTGGTGTTTGGCTTCTTTTGAGAAGCTTGGGGATCCTTTCTTTTGGATTGGAGGGAGGTTATCTCTTCAGTTTGATTCTTATTCTACTTTTATCCTTTGTTCTAATTTGTTTTCTAGGCACTTTATCTTATGTTTCAACATTTTATTTTTCTTTTCCACCCTCTTGTTATTATGCATATCCATCCCTGACTATATTCTTAAGTCCAAAAAATCTTCTCTATCCATGTCAACAACATTTGTCCATTTATTCTCAAGGTTTGTGCAAGGGAACCCTACTGCAAATTGTCAATTTCATAACACTCATAATTTCATCTTATGGAAAGAGGAGGAGTGCTTCCCGTGGACGAGTAAGGTGAATAATGGTATGTCAATCTCAAAACAAGTTTATTCTCTCATCATAATGCTCATCCTTACAAGAAAACTCCACAATTCAAATTTTTTATGGTTGTGCTACAAGATGTTCAATGGAGGAGTTTTGCAAAAAATTCACATAATTTTTGTTTGCAAGAGGTGATAGATCAAGTACTTACCCCTTTTTTGAAGTCTACTTCAAATTTCTAGGGTTTTGTGGCCAATAATCCTCAATATAGGGCCCATTTTTTCTTTTGGGGCAATCCTGTAGCAAGATGACTGTCTCTTGTAGCAACCTTGTTTTTCCTATAGCAACTCCATTTTCTCCTATAACAAAGCAGGTTGTGCCTTGAGATTCTTAGTTATGGTTGCTCTATTTCTTGGCCTCCTCACAAGTGTCAAAAATTTCTTCCCTTCCATTAAATACTGCACCCATTTCTCCTGGTGCTCCTTCTCGGGATTTTTTATTTTTCGCATTTCTGTGTATTTCTTCTCTGCCCTTCATGGTATTTTACTATTGTTGTTGCTATGTGTGCATGTCCTTTATTGCTGACCAAGGTTCTACTATTGATGGTGGAGAGTCCTACATGGAGTGGTAGAGTGCCTCTTAACTTGGTATCACCCCCCTACTTGATGGGAAAGGGGAAAAGAATGGGATTATGGCTTGTTGTAATGGTTGAACAAGCTTTTATAGGAGGAGGTTTTCTTCCTGTAGCAGTCCTTCCTTCTCTTTCAGGGCCTTCTAACTGTATGGGAGTGATGAGAAACTATGTAGAGGGTTTGGAGGATGATTCTAGGGCTTAGAGGGAGTAGTGTACGTTTGTGACAATGGAGAGGATGTGCTCTGTGTGTTTTTTCAAGAAATTTTCAGGGTGAGACAGAGTGTAGGGTTTGTTCTTGAAATATATTAATTAATTTTTTTCTTATGAAATGGGATGGATGAATGATGAATATATAGTGGATATGAAGTGGATGGAGAGCTTGGAGTGCTTTGGTGCCTTGGAATTTGCAAAAATTTCATCTTTTAACTATTGTCCCCATTCCTCATAATCATCACCCTTCCTAATTTGGCTTTTCCACAATGCATGAGTGAGGGAGTTGGTTGCAATTAACTAGTTGAGGGTGGTTGAGACTGCTAACCCATCCTTAGCTTATAAAGACTCACCTCTCATGCATTGAAAACAAATTTCTAACTATAATATGCTCAAGATAAGAGGTCAAGAATATTTCATACCTGTACCTACCTGATGGTTGTTGGAGAGGCATGCATGTTGCTACTGAGTTAATGATCAATCCATGGTCCTCTGGAGGTGATAATTTCATTTATTTTATTCTACACAAGTCTTCATAGCTTGATGATTCTTTGATTGATAATGTTGTTGTGTGCAAGTTTCTTTAGAGTTCCCAATCCACTTCTAGTGGAGTTGATGGATGCCAACCCATATTCTAAACCTCTGTCTTTCAGTTACTGTGAGCAAGCTATCTTAGTCAAATCTGGTCATCTTGGAGTGATGGGCTTGGCCATGGGTGATTTTCACCTTACCCACACTTTTGAAAACTATCATACACCCTTCCAACACTTCATCTCACCATTATTTTCCTCCAAAACCCCTCAGCCAACTTCATGTAGCAGTTTAGGACATCCTGTAGCAGTTTCCTATAGCAGACTTGTTTTTCCCATATCTCCCAAATGGTATACTGGATTGACCTGAAATTTTCTCAGCATTTTCCCATCATCTTATGAACCTCCCCATAAAAACATCTTGGCCAATGGATGCATGAATCTCGAGAAAAATAAAAAATTTCTGTAGGTGATGGAGGTCGATTTATCGAAAACTGTGCATTGGAATTTGCTAAAATTTCTTAGGCATGTTACCATCATCCATATGCATCTACCAATGAAACAATTTTTCAAATGAATGCATGAATATCGAGAAAATTTAAAAATGGTTATAGGTGATGGAGGTCAATTTCGCGAAAAGTGTGCACTAGAATTTGCTAAAATTTCTTGGGCATGTTACTATCGTCTGTGTCCATCCCCCCATGAAACAACTTGGAAAATGGATGCACATTTTCTAATATATGACAAAATTAATTTTATTCTCTGTGTATTTTTGTTTCCTATAGAAAAACAGAGTCTTCCTGTAGCAAAACAGAGTCTTCCTATAGCATGTTAGGACAACAAGGAAAATGAGTGGTAAAAGCTTGGGAATGATGAGTGGATGGTGGAAATAGATGACGGTGATGGATTGGTATGGACGTGGTCCTTCTGGAGCATCTAAGTAAAGGAGGAGAATGTCCAATCTTGATTTCCTTTGACTAGGCTTTTGATCAACTTTTCTTTTGGTGGCTAACTTTTTTTTGTTGCTTTGCAGAGGTTGGAGAGAACCCACATTTATGAGACAAAGATACATGGAGGAAATATTTTTTTCTTTTTTTTTTTCCTACTAGGCCTACTAGCCGCCTCAATGAAGTTTTCAACTAGTAGGTCTACCTAGGCACCTCAAAGGAGGTTTTCACCTAGGATCTTTTCTTTTTTCTCTTTTTTTCTTTTTTCCAACCCATTGACTGCCTCATGGAAGTTTTCAATCAATGGGCCAATCTCAATCACCTCAAAGGAGGTTTTCACCTGAGATTTTATTTTTTCCTCTTATTTTTCATTTATTTTTTTATTTTTTTAACCCTACTCTACTTGAAAAATAAAATCCCTTTCAAGTATAAGAATAATTCCAATGGAGCCATGTGAACACCAAGATGACAAATAAACTGATGTGTAGGCTTGAAATATATGCTTTGACATGTACCTAAATTTCAGAGACCAAATGATTTGATTGAGATGCTATCAGGAATTGTTGAAGAATAGTGTGTGGTTGCAACTTACTGATTGTCTAGAACCATATTTCAATATAGTTTTGATGTATATGGTCAACTTGCTGATTTGGATCATCTTGGATGTCTTCTTCTTCCATGAAATTCATATCTTCTTCTTTTTGCTAATTATTCTCTTGAACACATAGATGATCTAATGGTAAACATGAGGGAACTTTCTCAATCTTTGATTCTAATGTTTGCTCTTTATCAAGTGTAGCCCATGATTCTTTGGTGTTCTTATTTGAATCTTCTTCTTTGGATGTGGTCCTTCAATGACATCAATAGAATCTCATTTTGCAATACCTTTCCTGATCTAAGATGAATACCATTTAGATCAAGAGGATATGTTTGGAAGTGTTTTGCATCAACATTGTAAGTGGGTTGAGCTACTTCCTTGTGTGGGTTCAAAAATGGTGGTACATGTAGTTGAGTGGGAGTGGATATTTGAGATGGATGTAGTTGGGGTTGTGGTTGTGGTGGAGGTGAATGGTAAGGATATAATGGATTTGGGTATGGAGGATATTGAGGAAAATATTCAGGATATTGTGGATGACTCCCATAAGTTCCTTACCAACCTTGTTGCCAACATTGATTTTTCAGTCCACATGGCTAAGGTTGCCAAGGAAATGGCGTGTTCCAATTACTTTGAGATGGATGTGCATAAGCTTTAAATTGTGAATTAGGCTCTTACATCATATCAGGTTGAATAGGCTTCCATGGTCCTCTTGGAGCTACATAACATAGCTTCATTAGAAATTAACTTGCTCCATTGTCCTCTTGGTAAACTTCCTTCAGCCTTGGTAATGAGGGGAAATATTTAACATCATGTGATTTTGCATGGACAACACAAATATCAACATCTTCTTTTTTCTCATTTGTATTCTTAACATTTCTACTTGTTCACTTAGATTGCTAATAATTTATATTTTAAAGTTAACAAGCAAATTTTGAAGTTTAGCTTGACTTACTAATCTTGATGTTGATTGACTTACTTTTTCCCTTCCTCTTGATATGTGTTTGCATGTTTCACAAATTTATTCAAATGATAATTGGTATACATCACCTCTACACATGAGATCAAGAATATCAATCCACTCATACCTAATTTTTCTAAGTAAGAGGGTTTTTAGTGCGTCAGATCCTGTTATAGACATTTTTGTGCCTTACAGCTCTAAGCATGAAATGTCCATAAACCAAGGGATCCTAAGTCCCTAAAAGTGTTGTTCCGACTCCTAAAGGAACAAGGTCAACAAATTACAGCTTCTCCCAGAAGTTCTCCACCAGAAACTGCTCAGAATCAGTCAAATCAGGATCATTTCCGCTGCTCCACTGGCTAGCTGCGTTGCATAGCACCAAAATACACTAGCTAGGTGCGTTGCAATGCACCTAAATGCACTACCAGGGTGTGTTGAGCGGGAAATGACAAATGGCAGTGTCATTCCGCGAGGTGGAGAGACAATGGAAGCTTCCAGAATCTTCCCCAATGACACTTGCCTCACTGAATTCGACCAAGGATGAGTAAGAGGCTCTCAGTCTCCAAGTGGAAGCAAGAACTGATAGAGAGAAGACACTAGTCAAATCATAAGATGACTCATCCTCTTTGCATACATCTATATATGGATCCCTCATCCCAGAGATCCAGAGGCTGGAATTTTGTACATTGAAGAGAATTGTTGTTGGTTTTGAGATAGATATCAGAGTATTGGGTGATTTATGCTTTGTTGGAGGTGAAGAGGGGCTTCTGTGCTAGAAGGTTGATGCTGGATCAGGAATCATCGGTTGTAACTCCTCCTGGATCTTCTTGTTATATCAATAAAACTATTTGAGTTTCTCCTACATGCTTGTGTATCATTGATGCTTGTTACATTGGTATGTTTAGCTTAAATCTGATCCTAAGATTTTTATGAATATAAACCCATGTCTTTGTATAGTTTCCTTCTTCTGTGATCTTGCAGGTGTTTGGTGAAGCTGGGCAAGTAAGGGAGCAGGTAGCTGGAAGTTGTCAAAGAGGAGAGAGATTGGATCAAAGGACTAGCGCAAGACACGGGTTGGTTCATCCTATTCCTCTTTGTTTATAGTTCATAAAGAAGAATACAAAAGTAGTTTTCTCTGTTTTTTTCTAAGGTCACTGTCACACCTTAGTGGGATAGGGTCGTTCTGAATAGACACTTTTCCCGTTAACAAAATGGCGACCATACTGGGGATTTTGTCTAGTTAGTTTGTTTGTGTTTCTCTTGTTGTTTGTTTCATAAACTTAGAAGTAGCAAATCGAATTGCATTTGCCATTAACAAATGCAAAGTAGACATCTGCTACTTCAATCCATTCACTGGATCTATTTATGATTTGAACAGCTGATTCACAAATGATCTGATTGCCCTTTGTGATAGCTCTTAGACCTTCTTTAAATCTACCCTCTGATTGTGCATTACTGATTGCTTTTACTCGGCCAAAAACCAAAGACTAAACCGTAAACCGTGACCCAGAACCTGGATAGAATTCGCGTTTCTGCCCCAGCGCAGGCTCTGTGAAGAGGTTCTGCATTTCAATGCACTTCCCGAGAGGGCTACCTGCGCTGCAATGCAATTTCTCTGTGTAACAGGTGCGCTGATCAGCCTAGCCTTGTGCAGCTGAGGTTCTTTGCTTCATTTTTTCAGTTTTGTCTCTGATTTTTGCAGCCTGTGATCAGTGTATGTGTCTGTTTAAAAACCCCTTTTCCTTGCTGTAATTCCGCCTCCTTTGTACAAAAAAATTGTAGATGTTTTTGTGTGTTTGTTACGTCATTTACAGTTTTCCATTGCAAAAGTAGAATAGTCATACTGTCGTCCTTTGATTTAGATCTGTCGCAAGTGTCGATTTTGATCTTAGGAGAAAGTTTATTTGCTGTTGACAGTCGATTATGCTTTTACTTTTGCCTTTGGTTTGAATTTGTGACTTTCTAGTGTCTAAACGAGTATTTATTTCAAAATCATAAAGTGTCGTAATCATCTCTACCTTTTGATTTCGAAAAGAAGCTTGTTTGTGTTTGTCACTTGAAAGCAAATTCAGATTTGTACATCAACTTTCTTTTTAGGCATCAATATTAAGAAAGTGAAAAACAAATACATGCACATGTGCATTTGCATATTGACAGTCTGTTTGGCTTGATTTAGGAAAGTGCATTTACAGTGTGCTCTTTGCTCTTTGTGAAAAGATTGTGTCTTTCTTTTCCCCTTGTAGCTAGGATTTTCATTGCTGAAAAGAGATAAAAAGTTTGCTTATCATCTTTAGATTGCATTTTAGGAATTACATCTACATCTCGTGGTGAACCCAAAAGGAAAACTTCATAAGAAAGATCAACTTAAAATAAATTCAATGAATCTAACAACGCTTTGGAACTTAACACACAACATTTAGAGGTCTAGGCTAGAGACGTATTTTGGCATCGTAAAGCCTGGTAACTATTGTCCTCACTGATGGTTGGGTGATTCCTCCATTTTGAGACGATAAGTGCCAGTACGGACTTGTGCTCCCACGTACCGTCGAGTATATATTGGGAGACCCCTATAGGCTTAAATCCTTTTATCCATAGGAAGCCGTGTCGGCCGCCCTACTGATCGCAATGCACCGAACACAACATTCGGGAAGATTGACTGTCGTACCGTAAAAAGTATTCTGCAGTTTTGCGATTGGTTTGGTACTCCCTCTACCTAGATCTCCAGAGCAGTCCCTTTCGTTCCTTTTCAGACTCCTTAACGGAAAAGGTCCATCTAAGCACTCGTCACTTCAGGCTCATTAAAAATCGAAGGAGACTAGAGTCATCTTTTGTTTTTTCTCGACTCTTAAAAACTGAAAAAACAAGTTGTGTCAAAGCATCTAAAAACTTATTTTAAATGGAATATTCATTACCCCTTTCCTACGTTGATCTTAGGTTGAGAAAATGGAGTCTACCAACCAAGGAATTCCCCTTGGTGGAAATCCTAGTCCCTTCTCCTCTTGGGGAGATGTTGGTGCACCCCATATGGCCACATTGTCGCTTCCAGGACTGACAATTGGCTTGCCGGTATGGCTCTTCTCAACCAATGTCGTTCAGAACACCACTATTCCTGAACAATCGAATCAGCAATTAGACGAGCCCAGAGTTTCCCACCAGCCTTCTACTTCCTCTAATTCTTCCTCTCCTCCTTCCTCTTCGCTTGATGGGACTGGTAAAGCCAAAAGCCAAGTTCCTAAGGAAAAGAAGAAGAAAGAGAAAAAGAAGAAGGAGCCAAAAGCGAATGGGGGAAAACGAGTGTCGTCTAACGAAAATCCACACACTGCACCGACCAGGCCTAAATCGCCATGTGTCATTTGAAAAGGAGACCACTTTCATAGAGATTGTCCTTGCATCCCTCAGATACTAAGGGACTGGTCTCCTCGTTTGCACAATCTGGTGTCCTCAACCTCTGATAATCATGTTGAAAGCACACCGTCAACTAGCGAAAGTGAAGCCCCAGGACAAAAAGGGAAAGCTAGATTTCCTTGTAAACTGTGCGAAGGCAATCATGCCATCCACCGTTGTCCCTTCTTAGACGAAGCTAAAAGAGTTTTGGATGATCGTCCGGTTTCACCGTTACGACTTCCTCCTGGATATAAAAAACTCTTGCCGAGTCCGTCGCTAGTTGAGAATCCAACTGGCCCACTCAGGTGGTCGGCTGAAGCACCTATCATTGAAGATAAACCAACTGAATCCATACCAGACGAAAGTCAAAAGGTCGAGGCGGCAGTTGACCCGGTCTTGCCTTCAGAGGTTTTATCTTCGGATGATACAGTCACTGAAGAGAACAAGGATGACACCGTCCAAATTCTCTTCATAAACACAGACTCCGACGAACATGGGGGCAATTTACCCGTTCCTTTACCGCAGGAAGGAAGTTCGTCAGAGCCGTACCTGGCCGTCTATTCGGTCCCACCTCCAAGCAACCTAGTTGTTTCCTTTGACTGGAATCAACTAGGTAGACCCCGTTTACCAGCAAGTGTACCATTCCGAATTATCATTCAAATATATAGAATGGTCATGGCTGGTACCATCATAGATGAGGGGGCTTCTGTGAGTATCCTTTCCTCTACTGCTTGGAAAGCGCTTGGTTCGCCATCGCTTTTGCCTGAGATGAGAAATCTGACAGGCTTTGATAAAGGAACCAGTCGACCTTTAGGGATCCTTCCCGATGTGCCCATAACATTGAGAAGGAAGACAGTTCGCATGAACGTAATGGTAGTTCAAGGACCCTTGGATTATAACCTATTCTTGGACGAGACTATATTTATTGCATGGGAGCCATCGTCTCCTCACTCTTTAGAGTAATGTGTTTTCCGCACGAAGGAAGAGTGGTCAAGCTCGTGGACCAGCTTTCATTTCCCGGATCACGCATAGCAAATAGTCATATACCGTCCCTAAATGGTCTTTTCACGCAAGAAATGTCTCAATCCCCAGTCCGTCCTCCCAATGAGCGCGAGTAATTCGGAGGGATATGACTGAAACCCAGGGGGCATGCATCCTGGTCTGCTTCGGCAGGAAAACTTCGGGTATAGAGTAGGTTTCCGCGGGAGAATATGCCTAGTCTGTACCCCCGTCCGTGAGTGGAAGAGGGGGTTATTCTAGTACAGGATTCTCTTGTCAAAGTTATGTCAGGGATGGTCTCACTATATCATCCGTTCACCTTTGTTTATCTCGGTAGACATCGCCGAAGAAGTGTTTTGTTTGCTGTGTGAATAGAACAATCTTTGGGTAACCTGTAAGAGGTAGTACCCTTCCTGATAAAACGAATGTTTTGTCAACTTGAATAAAGGGTGACCCTTCCTGATAAAACGAATGTTTTGTCAGCTTGAATAGAGGGAGACCTTGAGACTCTGTTTTATACCTGGGGGCATGCAAACCTTTTGGAGTGCAAGCGAGGGGCGGCTATTTATTTTTTAAATTTTTAGGACCTCTAACCCTTTAAACTCGTAGGATTAGTCGTCACCTAACTTGCATAAAGAAAGGATGTGGGGCAAAAATCTAAAAGTTGTCGTTTTATATGAGACGTTCTTATCATATGACTGGATTAATCAAGCAGTTTTAGCACATAGTTCAAGCTCGTTAAAAAATAAACATAAGACATGAGCAAATGTTTCCACCCGCGTTTAAGCTCGTTAAAAAATGAACTATTCCCCTGGTAAATAACCACCGTGAATGTAGTACTTCAGCCATTAAAGCCTTGGTCGTGTTTGCACCGTCACCTCCACTTTTCCATTGGCCGATCATTCACCTCCATTTGATTGTTTACCCATTTTGAGGAACAGCCGCGAAGAGTGATTTCACTAGCCATCCTTGTGACACTGCCGTGATTGGAAAATTCCAAACCTTACCTGGAATCAGCTGCTACCCATTTTATCACTCGTTCCTCAAAAGACGAGTCTTCTTTAATCTCTTTTCAACTAACTCGTAAAATATGAAAAGATTGCCGAGTCCTTGGCCTTCTAGCTCGTTAAAGGGACAGGAACTAAGATACTGGAAACGGCTCCCTGGTAGGCAAAAACGCCGTTTTACGTATCAGAAACGTATTCAGCCCAAAAACGGCAAAAAAAACGGCTGAAAAACGTTTTTTTTTTTTATTTGGAAACGTATCAATTTTTTTTTTGCCGTTTTTCAGGCATTTTGAAGGAAAAAACGTCTCGTTTAAAAAAAATTGATACGTTTCAGAGAAATTTAAAACGTATTTCGAAATTTTTAAAACGTATCTGCAAAATCGTGATTCGTATCTAAAAAATTTCAATACGTTTTAGTCGCTTTCACTTGCCCGCCGGGAACAGATTTTCAAAATCTGGCATTTTAGGTTTTGAACTTCACTTTACGGTATTCAATGTTCATTCTAGTCACTAGTATAACTATCTTACCTAACCTAATCCCTAAACGACAAGTATGAAGAGTGAGTGCCGCCGCTGAGTTCACTGCCCAGTGCCGCCGCTGAGAGTTTTCAGTTTCAGTTTTCATTGCGTGGAGTGACTGGTCACTGAAGTTTGAAGTTCCTGCCGGCATCGTTGGACAACTACAAGGTACACGTAACACAGCTTATCACTGATCAACGTCTATTTTAAATTTTTATGATTTTATCGTTCGATTCATACTACTGGCATGGTAATTCTGCTGTCGAATCCATAGTCACAGTTTTACTGTTTTAATAGCTTTGCTTGGGTTTTCATAAAAATAAGTTTGGGATTTATAATATATATGCATCATATTTTGACCCGATCCTATGGCCCGATTCAAAAACCTTTGCATATATGCATTACAACCCTCTAAGAGATGGGAGAGTACTCCCATTAAGCTCAAAAAGGTAACAATAGCAAATGATCAGATACGTGTCAGTGACTATAGTAAATTTACAAACACATATTATATACTGGTTCTCGCTGCTCAGTTATTCCTCATGTAGGCCCTGGCCTTGACAGACTTGGATCATTAGGTGAGTTTCACATCAATCGATTATTGCACAGAAATTATACCTTTCCTGAAACGTATATGATCAAACTCTTTCCAACCAATAAATGAACAGGTTGTTCTTCACCTAACTCATCAATCCCTTCAAGAAGTCTCTCATTGATGAAAGTATTTCAATAATTCAGCGTAACTTTCTTACTAATAAAGCTCTTCTGTTTATTTCCAGTCTTTCAGATAAAACAATAGCGTGTTTCTTTGCACCCCTAGTGAAAGCTCTTCTGTTGATTTCCAGTCTTTCAGATAAAACAAACAAGGTACATGGAAGTATTTACTATTGCTACACATTTGTTCGCCAATGTGCTGTCAGAAAAGGAGATCTGTAAAACATGGAAACATTACATGTATAATTTAAAACACAACCTTTTATTCGATGCTATTGAACGACTTTACCTATAAAATAAGCTCAGAAATAGTTATCATTAAAACCAGTGCACCAGTACCACAAACAGAATGCAATGGAGGCCTCTTAGCTCAGGAGTCAGCACTTGTGAAAGACAATACAATATTATGGGCATTCATAATTACTTATCAGACCCTCCCTGAATTACAGTTTAGTGTCAGCCTTCAGGACTCAGTACTTGATATCTATTTCAATGACACTACTGCTGAAGCAATCCGTTCAAGAGTTCATATAGAGTTTCAGGCTTTACCCTTCAGGCTTCACATAATTCCAGGACTATCTCAGCTTCTTCCTTTTACACAGTTCCATGCAAGATCCTTCACATATAGTTCCAGACTCGAAAAATATGATCCCATAAGCCCAACTTCCACCAGCATCACAAATTACAATCCTTCCAACCCTCGAAAAATATTTTTAGTTAATGTTGATGTTTCCTGTTACTCATATTTTCCTTTTATTAAATTGTTAATATTAAAAGTTGAACTGAAAAACCCATTTCAGAATGTTTGATGATGGAATCACAGTATCCCACGAATTCTCTCAATCATTTCTTCAATTCGATGGAATCTTCATGTTGAGTTTCCCCAACAGTGGCTGTTGTTCTAAGAACAGTGTTCTTGCTTCAATGTTCGCTGTCATTATGAAACAGAGTAAAGAGAAAGGCATATAATTTTATAAATAAATGATGACATAATTTTATTAGCATCCAGAAATGACCAAATAAATTTTTTTAAATAGTAAAATACATATCTGAACTTGAAGACTGATATTTGTCAATTTTCTTTTTTCAGTTTCAGACTTCAGTGAATGTCATCATCATTCATGGCAACTTCAAGTTCAGCCATTCATGAGGCAGAGGAAGTGGCACAGGACACTGAAACAACCCAGAAAGTTGATCCAAAGTCACCACTTTGGAAATATGTCACTACTGTTGGGAAGATCCAAGGAGGTGGATCATTGGCATGGGTTTGCAGTGAGTGTAAAAAGGAGTTTAAGGGGTCATACACATGGGTTAAAGCACATTTTCTTGGGTTAAAAAACAATGGGGTTCGAATATGTAGTGGCCCACCTAAAGAGAATGGGAAAGATGGAAATGGTTTAAGCAAGGTAAAAATTGCAAAATATCAGAGAGAACAAGAAGAGGCAGATGCTAAAGCAAATGAAGCAAATCCTGCCTCCCATTTAAAACACTCAACAAGGTTGGGAGCATCTTCATCAAAGCCTCCACTTTATTCTCATGGAATTGTTGGGTCAAAGCGGTCAAATTTGGGACCGCTTGAGAAGAGTTTTAATAATGATGCTCGAGAGATAGCAGATGCAGCTGTAGCCCAATGCATTTATGCAAATGGCCTTCCCTTTAACCTTGTGCGATCTCCTTACTGGGCAAAGATGGTAAAATGTTTGAATGAAGCCCCAAGAGGGTACAAGAGCCCTGGGTATGAGAAGATACACACCACATTGTTGAGTGCTCAAAAGTTAGATTTGGAGGCTAAATTAGCCCCCATTCGTGATTCATGGCTCATTTCAGGGGTGTCCATCATTTTTGATGGATGGAAAGATCAAAGAAATAGGCCTTTGATCAATGTGATTGCTCAGAGCCCACATGGGGCAATGTTTTTGAAGGCAGTGGATTGTGAGGGGTAGGTGAAAGATTCTCAATTCATTGCTAACATCTTGATTGAAGCAATTGAATTGGTGGGGCCTGAAAATGTTGTCCAGGTAATAACTGACAATGCAACGGTGTGTAGAGCAGCAGGCCTAATTGTTGAAGGCAAATATCAACACATTTTTTGGACCCCTTGTGCTGTGCATTCATTGAACCTCATGTTGAGCAAGTTGGGGAAGCAAATTGGGTGGATTCGAAAAATATTTGAAGAGGAAAAAGAAATTCAAGCCTTTATCACAAACCACCACATGTCCCAAGGCATCTACAGTGAATTTGCTAAGTTGGAGCTCCTTAAGGTACATATACTTAAACTTTAAAGTTTAAAGTTTATTAAATATTTGACTCTAAATTCAAATATCTAAATTGGATTCTCAAATGTCATGATTCGTGAATCATAATAGGTTATTCAATCAAATTATGATTTTTTATTTTCAAATTGATTGAAATTTGAAACATTGGCAATTTGACACCTGCAGGTCGCTGAGACTCGATTTGCTTCTCACATCATAGTCTTAACAAGGCTCATGCAGGTGAAAGATGCATTACAATCAATGGTATGCAGTTCTCTTTGGAATCAATGGAGGCAATCCCAATCTGATAAAGCACAAGCAATGAAACGGTTGGTTGTTGATGATGAATGGTGGGATAAGGTGGAGTACCTCTTGGCATTTACTAAGCCAATTGTGGATTTGCTCCGTATGTTTGACACAGATATGCCTAATCTGGGAGAGGTGTATGAGGGCATTGATTCCATGATAGAGAAGATAAGGTTGGTTATAAATGCCAAGGAGAATGACCCAGATGAAATCTTTTACAGAGAAGTAAAAGATATATTGACCAAAAGGTGGAACAAGATGACCACTCCATTGCACCTTTTAGCCTATGCACTGAATCCAAAATATTATGCTGCAGAGTTGCTACGTGATCCAGAAAGAAGCGCACCAAACAAAGACCCAGAAGTCGTAGAAGGATTTAAAAATGCTTTTAGAAAGCTTTTTGTAGATCCTGAAATTGGGCTTCGGATTTGTGCACAGTTTTCTCATTTTGTGGGATCGGAGGGTTGGGGTTGTGATATTGAGTGTATGCGGGACAAGAGCAGATTAAGTCCAATTGAGTGGTGGAACTTCTATGGTGGGGCACTTCCACATATCCAAAAATTGGCCATCAAGGTCTTGTCACAGGTTGCTAGTTCTTCTTCAGCAGAAAGGAATTGGAGTACATACGGCTTCATCCATTCAGTGAAGCGAAACAGATTGGGCTCTAAGAAGGTTGAGGAACTAGTGAATATTCATTCAAACCTTCGCCTTCTGTCACACAAGAGAGATGAATACAAATTTGGGCCCACCAAATTATGGGACGTGGAACCAGAGTTGCCTGACTTGGATATGACATTGAATGCCATGTCTCACATGAGTTTGTTTGATTCGGAGCCATCACTGGGAATAGGTGCATCTTCAAGTGGACATGGAAGCAATGTTCCCAGTGCCACTTCTAGAGAGGATGTGGAAGTGGAACATTATAGTGGCATGAATGAAGACATATTTGATGATATGTAAAATTTGTAATTTATGATGGTGTTTTAACTTTTAACTTTTAACTTTTAAACTTTTGAACAACCATATGAATTATGAGTAATGATATTATGATAGTAGACTGCCAGTCATAGTTCATTTTGTACTTTCATAGTATGTAGTAATTAGTATGCATTATTAATTTTGGTAATGATGGTGTTTGTGTAACTTGTCATGTTGATAACTTGATGTTTGAAATTTGAAACAAAAACTTGATGTCTGATGATATGTTGAAACTTGAAACTTGAATCATGAATGTTATAATAATCGTTAATGATGATGGCAATGTTGAATGTTTATGCCATATGGCATATGTTGAAAGTTGAAACTTGAATTGATGATGATGAATCATGAATCATGATAGATCATAGATGATAATTTAGATTCTGAAATATGAATGGTAATATGAATTTTTTATTTTTAATATATATATATATATATATATATATATATATATATATATATATATATATATAGAGATAGATAGATTTTAAATTTTAATATATTTATTATGTGCCGTTTCCTGCCGTATCGTATCCAGATTTTTTGAAAATTTGTCGTATCCGTTTCAAA
Organism: Pinus tabuliformis; assembly: GCA_031772625.1. NCBI lineage: Eukaryota > Viridiplantae > Streptophyta > Pinopsida > Pinales > Pinaceae > Pinus > Pinus tabuliformis. Next base: position 919,008,815 of record CM062805.1, on the reverse strand, counting down.
CCCCGTACCCGTATCCGTTCCCGTATCTGTTTTCTGGTAACTTAGGATAGGAAGTGCTATCCCTCCTCTAGATTTTAATCTTTTTGGACCTGAGGGATTATTGCACAAAAAGATCGAGCGCTTGTTTTGTTCAGCTCGTTAAAACTATCGAAAATTCATCCCTTCTGTATTGTTTTATACTTTTTCAGACTTAAGGGATTAGATGACGAAAAATGAATTTTGGAGCTACCTTTACGTACCTTTTCAGACTCTCTAAAAATGAAAAGGACCGAGTTATCTTTTTCGTTAAACTCGTTAAAAAGATTAATAGCGACAAACTTGTCTTTAGACGAGAACGAGTTTCACTATCGCTAGGCTCGTTAAAACATAGCGATGGGTTTGCCCGAAGGGAAAATTATAGAACAAGCATATGTTATCCTCCTCAAGCTTGACAAAAATAAAGAGGTACTGGTCAGCAATGACTGGGGAAAAAATTGGGAAGAAAACTCAAAGAATCTTTATTGGTAGCAAGTCGCTCTTGAACATGACACTTCCACTCCGTGTCCGAGTCGGGTTGGGTTGTTTCATTCACCGGTCACATCACCATGGTCACGCTATACCATCCACATTTGGGGTTAATGCTACCAATCCATCACATAAGTGTCACCAACATGTTCAAGAGAAGTCATCCAGAGAAGTCACCTGTGTCCCATCCACTACCATACCTTATACTTCATTCTTTCATGACCGCCATCCTGAACCATATATCATCAGATTGTTTTCACCTCCATCAAAATCATTTGCTCCATTCTGTGTCATTGATGTGGGATTCATTAAGGCCCTCCTATGACGAATCACTTCTTGTCGACATCAGCTCATTATCCAAGAAGTTGATCTAGGAACACCCCATTCAGTACTTTGAAGCTTGCATGCCTCAATGGAAAGTTTCTCACTTCCGGCGACAGGTATACATCAATGACCTTCGACCGAAAGATTTTGTGTGGTGTTCGACGCCAAATCCTTTATTCACACCACGTGAATTGTACTGCAGTACCTTGAGGGTCATCATCATTATCGGTGATTCCTCTCGCGCTTGTTAACAGTTTACATCATTGACTGGTAATCAAGCGATGTCTTTCCATGTTTGACTTCAAAACATTTCTCACATGGATCGACTTGTACTTCGAGTGAAGATCGGACGAGATTGAAGACCCCGGATCTAGTTTCATCCATCCGGGCTGCGATATATATTCAGGAAAATAAAGACATTGAAATGTACAGCATTGCAGCACAGATAATCATCCTACCAAAAGGATGATGGCTCTATCAGAATCATCAGTCTACCATCAGACGATTGTCTGTCCTATGTACATGAAAATGAATTTATAAAGCTGAGCATGGGAATGCCTGCCTCAGCTAGATCATGAAAATAGTATGAAGATAATGTATTGTATTGTACCTTATTACAGGTCTCCTCCCAGCATTGAAAGAACTTCGGATCCTCCTAATAAAGCATTTCACCCAATAAACGGCCTCATACTTTAGGGGGCAACTGTTATAGACATTTTTGTGCCTTACAGCTCTAAGCATGAAATGTCCATAAACCAAGGGATCCTAAGTCCCTAAAAGTGTTGTTCCGACCCCTAAAGGAACAAGGTCAACAAATTACAGCTTCTCCCAGAAGTTCTCCACCAGAAACTGCTCAGAATCAGTCAAATCAGGATCATTTCAGCTGCTCCACTGGCTAGCTGCGTTGCATAGCACCCAAATACACTAGCTAGGTGCATTGCAACGCACCTAAATGCACTACCAGGGTGCGTTGAGCGGGAAATGACAAATGGCAGTGTCATTCCGCGAGGTGGAGAGACAATGGAAGCTTCCAGAATCTTCCCCAATGACACTTGCCTCACTGAATTCGACCAAGGATGAGTAAGAGGCTCTCAGTCTCCAAGTGGAAGCAAGAACTGACAAAGAGAAGACACTAGTCAAATCATAAGCTGACTCATCCTCTTTGCATACATATATATATGGATCCCTCATGCAAGAGATCCAGAGGCTGGAATTTTGTACATTGCAGAGAATTGTTGTTGGTTTTGAGATAGATATCAGAGTATTGGGTGATTTATGCTTTGTTGGAGGTGAAGAGGGGCTTCTGTGCTAGGAGGTTGATGCTGGATCAGGAATCATCGGTTGTAACTCCTCCTGGATCTTCTTGTTATATCAATAAAACTATTTGAGTTTCTCCTACATGCTTGTGTATCATTGATGCTTGTTACATTTGTATGTTTAGCTTAAATCTGATCCTAAGCTTTTTATGAATATAAACCCATGTCTTTGTATAGTTTCCTTCTTCTGTGATCTTGCAGGTGTTTGGTGAAGCTGGGCAAGTAAGGGAGCAGGTAGCTGGAAGCTGTCAAAGAGGAGAGAGATTGGATCAAAGGACTAGCGCAAGACACAGGTTGGTTCATCCTATTCCTCTTTGTTTATAGTTCATAAAGAAGAATACAAAAGTAGTTTTCTCTATTTGTTTCTAAGGTCACTGTCACACCTTAGTGGGATAGGGTCGTTCTGAATAGACACTTTTCCCGTTAACAGATCCTAAATGACGTAATGCTCCCCTTTTAACATTGTACATGAACCCCTTTATGAAATCCTCTAGACTCTCATCTTATTTTTGATTCATTCTAAAGATTTCTTTTTTAAGATCATGATCTTTATATTTTTCTAGAAATAGATTTTGCATATCATTCCAAGATATTATTGAATTAGTCCCTAAACTCATGAACCATTTGAGAGCTCTATCCTTCAATGTTGCTGAAAACAATCTTAATTTTTGAGTGTTTAAGAAATAACCATAAGATCTACAAACAATTTCAAATTCGAAGAGAAATGTTTCTAGATCCTTTGACCTTTGACCATGAAAGTTTGGAAGAAAATATGGAGGGATGTTCTTCATGTGCAGACTAACATCAATATATTGAATGGGAAATCCAAGAGGATATTCTTCATTGTCATCATCTCCATCCATTTATTCTACCTTCTCTGTCACCTCTTATTCTTCTACCTACAAAAATGAATGGTGATGTGGCTTTTACTGCACCATGTGACCAAATGTGGGGTGGGGGGGTTGTTGGTGTTGGAGAATTTGTTTTTGAATAGGAATGTTAATGCAATGTAATTTTTTGTTCTTGAAATGAAAGATGCCTAATGCATTTTTTTTTTTTTGTGGAAAGTAAAAATAAATGAATCAACTAGGGTTGAAAACAACGCATACTTTGACACCTCCCCAACATTGGTGCCGAAAAGTGACGAGCCCCGGTATTGCAACAAGAATGCTTCAACTCCCAAGGCTACCAATTTTAATTATCAACCCGGGGTTCATACAAAATTCAGAGGTATCAACACTATCTATGCAACATACATTATGTCCTTACTTCACTATCATGATGTAATGGAGTGAATCTAATGAAATCAAATCCTAAACTATTTGCATCAAATGAAGTGCTTGAAATGGAAACCTTAACCTATTGCAGGAAAGAAAATACAAGGAAATAAAACCTATTCTAATTGCATAAAGAAAATATCATGAACTAAATATCAATCATTACATTTTAAAGAGTTCATATCCATTGACAGAGTTTATTGGATGTGGCAATCAATAAAATCATCATTGTATTTCCATTTCATAAATATGTCCATTAACCCAAATCACTGTGATGTTTTGCATGGTTAAAAAGGAAAGTCATAAGTGGTGTTTATTCCTCCTCAACCATTAATTTAGAGCCTCAGGGTCATGATTCAACTCGAAGGGATGAAAACCAATCTTTTTGAGCAAATCTGGGCAAGTATATACACACTCGAAGAGTGCTACAGGAAACTACAAGATGCTACAAGATGTTATAATTCATCGAAATGAACAAGAAAATCAAATCCAAATTGGATGAGACAATTTTTTTTATTGACTAAGATGTCTTAGGTATCCATTCCAAGTGGAATCACTCAAAAATACCCCTTTTAAGCCATGCTAAAAAATAACAGAAAATTACTAGTCTAAAATCTAGAAATTTGAGAACTAGTGAGCTAGTAAATCTATCAAACGCCTAACATAATAAAGTGAAAATGAAATGGTGTAAATTTTGTTATTAACTAGAATTTTTTTCTGATCTAATGAAATTAGAATTCACTCTATTGAAGTTTGTTAACATGTTCTAAAAAATAACAGAAATTTACTGTTATTTGCCACAAGGGACTTCCAGAAATTTAGATTTGGGAATAAGTAAACTAATATAATTAGCTCAATGATTACTATGAACTTCCAAAGTTGTTACAAGGATGAAATTATGCTTGTGATCTTGCAAAATAACTTACTTCAACCATTTAACCCAATCCTACAACAATAAATCATCAATACTAGGTGTAGAAATAGAAAAAAAAAGAAGAACAAAAGATGAATGTGAATAAGAAGTGAAATGAAGAAAAGTGAATGATATAAAAGGGCTCTGAGACTCCTGGGATGACCAAGCCCAAGGAAAATCAGAGTCCTATGAAGGAGACCAAAATTTAGAAGCTGAAAATGACACCAATCTTCATTACTTCCATCAATACAATTACACCCCTACATGAAATGACAGTGGAGCTGCAAAAATATGAGTTCTCTCCCCAAGAAGACTAAGAAAATTCAACCCCTAGAGGAAAATTCGACTTGGTACTTATAAAAAATGATTAGGAAGCATTCCCCATGAAAGGAGGAATCTTTCCCCTCCAAAATCCCTCAATTAGTGGATCTGATTCCCAACACTAGGGATTTGCATTAAATGACAGGGAACACATCCCTAGATTTTCTTAATCATTGGAGCTCCATAATTTGTGTATTAATTTCAAAATATCTTGTTGATTTATTATTCAATATTGATCCTTCTATAGTAGGGAGCAAGTCTCTAAATTATCTCCTCCTCCAAATCTCCATAATTTGTCCAATATTCTCATAATATTCCACAAAAATAAATAATATTAGGCACAAATATGCAATTATCCATAAACCTTCCTAATGAACATATTAAAGTTAAAGATATGTTATCTAATGCAAAAAGAGAGGTTTAATGTGCTGAAGGATGGTCAAATGGGCCTTAATTTATTTCTAATTTGGAGGCCCATCATGTGCCTTACCTCAGAGAGGAGGAGGCCAAGGTTCAAAGATTCATCAGTGGATTGCCAGTTGCATACAGATAATAGATTGAGTTCAATGAGCCTAGATCGTTCAAGGAAGCCATATGAAAGTTGAAGCATTGTTATGAGCAGTTGAAGCACAAAATTGAGCCGAAACATGACTTGAAGAGAAATGACAAAGCTAAAGGAAAATGGCCACCAAAGCGAAGAAGACCTCAAGATGCAAGTGAGAAAGATAATGCAGTTCCTTACAAGAGATTCAATATAGCTGAGAAGGGACATGGAGAGCAACAAGATAGAGGCGGTGGTAGGGAACCATTATAGTGTTGGATATGTGGTAAGGATCATCGCAAGAGGGATTATCCACAGTATCAGAGTGGTGGTATAACCTAGATCTAGATTGCTCAGGAGGCGCATACAGTTGGTGATGTTGGTCATAACATTCCTCAGATTTATGCAGCTATGGAAAAAAGATAGGTGGATCATTAGGCAACGATCATTGAGATGGGTGGTAAGCTTTGTGATCAAGTTGTTTCTATTTTGATTGATCCTGGATCTAACTATAGTTATATTAATCCTGACCTGGATGATAAGTGTGGTTTGATAAATAAAGTGCATGCATAATCTTGGTTGGTGTAGTTGGATACAGGTACAAAGAAGCGAGTTCATCATTGGGTAAGAGCTTGGGAATTTGAGTTAAATGGTATGCCTATATCAACGCATTTGAATGTATTTCCATTGGGATCATATAGTATGATTTTGGGTATGGAATGGTTATCCCTTCACATAACCAAAATGGATTGCATCGACAAGGCCATTGAGTGTGTGGATGAAAGTGGGGAAAATAGGACCTTGTAGGGAAAGAAGAATCCTACATCAATGAGGATGGTTACCATTATGTAGGCTAAGAGTAGTTGCAGAAAAGGTTGTGTGATGTTTGTAGTACACATTTCCAATGACAAGCATAAGGAGGTGGAGGACGCCGATGTGTTGAGCAGGTACCCAGTATTGCAGTAGTTTCAGGATGTATTTCCGGAGGACATTTCAGAGTTGCCACCTCACGGGGAGGTAGAATTTTCTATTGATTTGGTCCAAGGGGAAAATCCAACATAGAAAGCACCTTACAGGATGAGCACACCTAAGTTGGTAGAGTTGAAGTTGGAGCTAAAGGAAATGTTGGACAAAGAATACATCAGACCCAATGTATAACCTTGGGGTGCACCAGTGTTGTTCGTAAAGAAGAAATACGATACTCTTATATTATGCATTGATTATAGGCAGCTGAACAAGGTAACGATCAAGAATAGGTACCCATTACCAAGGATTGATGATTTGTTTGATCAGTTAAATGAAGAAACAATGTTCTCTAAGATCGACTTGAGATCGGGATACCATCAGATACGTATCAAGAAAGAGGATATCTTCAAGACCACGTTTAGGATGGGGTACAAGCTTTATGAGTTTGTTGTTGTTCCATTCGGTGTGACTAATGTTCCAACTACATTCATGTGTTAGATGAATAGTGTGTTGCATCCTTATTTGGACAAGTTTGTTATTGTATTCATTGATGACATACTGGTATATTATAAGAATGAGGAAGAACATGCCGAACATTTAGCATCAGTGTTGAGATTGCTAAGAGAGCATCAGTTGTATGCTAAGCTTAGAAAGTGCAGATTCTTTCAGACTGAGGTACACTACTTGGGACATGTTGTCTCAAGGAAGGCATAGAAGTAGATCCAGAAAAGATAAGGGCCATCATGGAATGGGAAAATCCTAAGAATGTATATGAGGCGAGATCATTCATGGGATTGACAATTTACTACAAGAGGTTCATGAGAAACTTCTCATGCATTGCATATCCTATCACATCATTGCAGTGGAAAGGTAAGAAGTTTGAATGGACAGAAGAATGTGAAGATAGTTTTGAGCAACTTAAGAAGTTGTTGTCACATGCACCAGTTCTAAAGGTTGTAGATCTAGATAAGGAGTTTGTAGTGTGTACATATGTTTGCAAGAGTGGACTTGGTGGAGTTCTCACGCAAGAAGGACATGTAGTGTGCTACGAGTCACGAAAACTGAATGAGCATGAGCAGAACTACCCAATGCATGATCTTGAGATGGCAGTGATTATACATGCATTGAAGATGTGGAGACATTATCTTCTCGGCAGTAGGTTTAAATTGATGAGCGATCACAATGGGTTGAGCTATTTATTTGACCAATCGAATCTAAATGCTAGAAATGCTAGAAAAGCTAGATGGTTGGCTACCCTTAGTGAGTTTGACTTCGAGATCAGATACATCAAAGGGAAAGAGAATCAGGCTACAGATGCTCTTAGCAAGAAGCTACAGGTAAATCATATAACAATATAAGATCCTATGGGAGAGAGTTACATGATAGGATCTTGCAGGAAAGACAGTGGGATGAAAAATACATGGAGATCATGAACAGGTTACAACAGAGTACAGGTAAAAGTACAAGGAATCAGGACACAAACTATTGTCTCATTGCAGATGGCTTCGTGAGGTTTCAAGACAGGATCTATGTGCCGAATTGTAGTGAGCTCAAAAAAATTATCTTGAGGGAGTTTCATGTGAAATCGTATTTGGGTCATCCAGGATATCATAAGACATTCACGACAGTGAAGAATTTTTACTATTGGTTGAATATGAAGAAGGAAGTGGCGGAGTTCGTGGCTAGATGTTTAGACTGTTAGTAGGTAAACATGGAATGCAATCCTTTTGTGATTCTAGAATGGAAATGGGAGGCCATTTCCATGGATTTCATCAGAGATCTTCCGAGCACAGTGAAGTAACATGTTTCCATATTGGTCATGGTTGAAAGGTTAAGCAAGGTAGCTCACTTCATTCCGGTGAAGACTTCATATTCAGCCAATGAGGTAGCATAAGTGTTTATCAAAGAAATAGTGTGACTACATGGTGTTCCAAAGAAAATTGTGTCGGACAGGGATGCAAAGTTCACTTCCAAGTTTTCAAAGGAGCTATTTGTAGGCTTAAGTACAAATTTGGCCTTTAGTACAACTTATCATCCACAAAAATATGGTCAGACGGAGAGGGTCAACAAGATCTTGGAAGATATGTTAAGCATGTACATGATGCACCAGTAGAGGAAATGGGGGGAGTATCTTCCATTGGTGGAGTTTTTATATAATAATGGTTATAAAGGGTCCTTGAGGATGATTCCTTTCGAGGCTTTGTATGGACGAAGTTGTAACACTCCCATCAGCTAGAGTGATCCAATGAACGAGGTACTTATTGGGTCGTGCATGTTGACAGATATGGAGCAGGAAATGCAGGTTGTAAAGAAGAATCTAAAGGATGCACATGATAGACAGAAGAGTTATGAAGATCAACATAGGGTATTTAAAGAGTTTCAGGTTGGGGAGCATGTGTATTTACGCATCAAGCCCAAGAAAAGCTCTTTGAGGATTGGTTCATGTGCCATGTTGGCACCACAATATTGCAGGCCTTTTGAGATCCTTGAGAGGATTGGATTAGTGGCATATCAACTTGCACGACCTCCAATAGTGAAAGTTCATGATGCTTTCCATATTTCATTGCTTAAGAAATATATAAAGGATGTTGATCATGTTATTGATTGGTTTGTATTGCAGGTGGAGCAAGAAGGAGAGTTCCAACCAGAGCCTCAGTGCATATTACAACGGAAACATCTCATGCTTAGGAATAGAGCCATAGAGAAAGTTAAAGTGCAGTGGAAGTACTTTGGGCCTAAAGAAGCTACATGGGAGATGACGGATCAGATGCAAGCCCTATATCCTTCATTGTTTGCTGATTGAGGCAAAGCAGTTTTGGTTTGATGTTGGTTTATGTTTGGCATATGTTTTTATGATGTTTTGATATTTATATATGTATATGTATATGGATGTAAATACCTCCATGAGCTAAGTTATAAAGCTCCAATAAGTGGTATGGTAATTATCTCGTCATGTTGTCATGATGTTTTCTTTTTGAGCAAGTTCTTCATTATAAATACTGCAATGAGCTAAGTTATAAAGCTCCATAAGCAGTATGTTTGCTTTTCAACAGTTTTGATGAGGTCTTATTGTGGTTTAACATTGAGGACGGTGTTCCCCAAGGGGGAGGATTCTGTAACAACCTTGGTGAAAAGTTCATGTAATAAAAATTAATAAAGGTAAAATAAGACCACAGGTAAGGGACACGTATTCCAAGATGAATGTTGGGGAAATATATCCTAGTGGGCATCACTAGATGTGTGTTTTGACTAAGGAAAATTGGTAAAGGCTAAGACAAAGGAATTAAAAGGAAAAAAGACATGTTGGCACATTTGTTTATGAAAATAAAGGAAATTAGGAGAGAAGTAAGGTGAAAGGTCACAGGTTGCATTTGAGGAGGAAATTGAACAAAAATAATGGAAAATAAAGAAAATAGAGGCCTCATGCATAAAAAGGATTATCAGGATCAGTTCATGGCTTTTGTTAAGTTCAAGTTTGGAGCTCTCATTATTCTGTCTCTCTCTCACTCTGTTGGTCACTTAGAGTTTTCTTGGAGCACTCTAGTTTGGAGCAAGGAAAGGAAAAGCAAGCAAAGGAAAGGAAAAACAAGAAAGGATCAAGGAAAGGAAAGCAGGATCAAGCGACTTCATTAGGAATACTTGTAGGTAACCTTTTGCATGTCTGATTTCCTAGTTGGTTTAGACATGCATTGATTTTCATGTTGGTGTATGGTTCTTTTGCTGTCGATGGCATGGTTTTGCTAGGTTTTGATAGTGGATCTCAACCTAGCCTAGTCTTTTTCTAGATTCCATGGTATGTTGGGATGTTTATTTTGGTTTTAGAACTTTGGAATTACTAGATGGATTTCAGAATATGGGGTGGTGGTGGTCTCAAGGTTCATTCCCAAAGGCCTAGGAATCCCTTGACTGGTTTTTGCGAGATACATGGTAAAGTCTAAGGGGGCAATTTTAGTTTAGGGCCTAGTGATCTGGGTTTGGATTACAGTAAAGCCTGAGAGACAAGGAGATAGAAAATTCCTCAAAGATAGTGATGGATTCCAGATGGCATTCTAAGTTCTGTTCGGCTGTGATCAGAGCACTGGTTTTGGTGTGATCGCAGTTTGATGAGTGTGGAGGTGGTTTAACCTCTGGATTCCCTTGGTTGTTCTTGGATTGGTTGTTCTATGAGATCCCACATTCATGCTTGGAATATGGCACGGGGGTGACTGGCTGAAAGAGAGGTTTGGTTAAGCCATGTCTATGGTCGGGCCATATGTGGAAGTCCCGAACCTGGTTGGATTTGCTTATGATTAATAAAATCTAAGTTCTCTTGATTTTTCACTAATTTATATGTGGATTTAATGGTTGTCATATCTATGATATTTATATGGTTTTATGCTAGTTATAAGCATGGTTGAATGACTGGTTCATGTCATGGTTATTTCATGTATTTACTTGTAACTGTTAAATGGATGGATGTAAGACCTAATTAATGATGTAGTAGTTCAATGCAAAAGGAGGTGATCCTTTTGGTTATGTTCCATAAGTTGTTTCAGTCGTTTATGCTCTATCTTGTATCCTAGACCTGTAGGTTGCATTGATGCCAAGTGTTTGACAGAATGTTAGTTCCGGTTGGGGATGCTCAGGCATAGTCCTAAGGATGATTTTTGATTGATCAACATTTTTATTATGTTTTTAATGAATTATGGAAGTTGCAATAATTTTTGGGTAAAGGCCAAGATTCTGGGCTAGAAAAGTGGCTTTAATCCCAGGGTCACTAGCACACAAATAGAAATTTTGGTCCACAGTCGCTGGGAGGTAGGCCTATGAGAGTGACATTGGGTTTCTGGCCATTCCCTTGCCCATAACATGAGAGAGACTATGTCCTAAGAGCTCCAAAATAACAGTGGAACCTAGGGACAGGCTGTTTGAGTGGCTGACTTGTCTCCTGAAGGTTCTGTAGATGATGTTGGATGAATGTATGTTAAGTTCTTTCGATTCCACTTCCTTAAGGTGACATAATATGTCAATTATGGTTGTAGTAGCATCTCTCCTCATGTTTACCCCAATTGTATTGGTTACTTTGGGTAGACCTAGGAGGGTGTGTTACATTGGTAACTATGCTACAAAGTTTCTACACAAAAAGTATAACAAGAAGAACTCAAGAGGAGCAACAGGTGAAGTATTGCCTTCACAGTTTGAGTTATCATTCACCCCAATCATATGCATGGACAACATTGTGATCGCAAGTGTGTGGTACTTGGACTTAGTTGCCTCATTCCACATGATAGGGTGTAGAGAGTTTTTAAGTGACCTGGATGAGAAAGATCTCCAGATGCATATTGAGCTTGGGGATAAGGAAAGGTACAATGCTACTGGGATTGGTACAGTAACCTTTAAGAGGGATTCAGGATACCCTCTTCGCCTCAAATATGTCATGATGTTTGTACTAGGCATGAAGCAGAACCTCATCTCAATAGCAGTTTTGGAAGATCGTGGCTATGATGTTATTTTTAGTAAAGACAAAGCCTTTCTGGGACTCATAGTTACTGAGTAGGTGAAGAATATTGGGGTTTGTGTGAGTAACCTATAAAAAATTGATGTGGAAGATTGCTCCACATTAAGTATTAAGGAAGAGAAAGTGCATAGTCAAGATGTTGGTAAACTCTGACACAAAAGACGTAGTCATTTGCACCATGACGCCCTTAAAATTATGCAACAAATAACCACTGGACTCCCTAAAGGATCACTTGAGTAGAAGGATGTATAAAAGGGTTGTACCTTGGGGAAGTATGTAAAATTCACATTCCATGATCGATACAACAAAGAAAATTCATCCTTGGAGAGAGTCTGCTCTGATGTTTGTGGACCCTTCTCCATAACCTCCACAGCGAGACATAAATTATATGTTATTTTTATTGATGATTTCTCAAGAAAGTGTTTGATCTTCTTCATGCGGAAGAATGATCAGACATTCTCAAAATTTGTAGAATTCAAGGCGCTATTTGAGAAAGAGACCGAGAAGAAGATGAAAGCTCTCAGGAGGAACAATGGAGGTGAGTATGTTTCAAATGAATTCAAGGAATTTTGTGCCAAAGAAGGAATTTGAAGAGAACTGACATCACCCCATAACCCACAACATAATGGAGTAGCTTAGAGGAAGAACAAGAGCATAATAGGAGCAGAAACAGACATGTTACATGATCAGGGGCTACCATTACATCTATGGGCGGAAGCATGCAACATCACAGTCTACTTGCAGAACTAGAGTCCTCATAGGATACTTGGTATGGTCACACCATAGGAAGCTTTTTCAGGGAGAAAGCCTGATGTGTCTCATTTTAGAATTTTTGGAGCCTCTGTTTACTACCATGTCTCCAAATATTAGAGGAAGAAACTTAGGCCAACAATAGAGTTGGGATTTTTTGTGGGTTACACCGAAACTCCACATAATTACACGGTGTAATTACCTTCCCTTAGAATGACAGTTGTGCGAAGGGATGTAAAGTTTGATGAGGAGAAAGAAATGAGATGCTCCCTTGAGAGGGAGCTTCAAATCCCACTAGAAGAGGATATTTTAGCTCTAAAGGAGGAGCCTCATGAAGTTATGGTGAAACCACAGATGGAGGAGAAAAGAGGAGGAATAATAGAGACATCCACTCGAGTAGAACCATATAGAGAAGGAAAAAAAGGAACCAGGGAAGCTGAAAGACTAGTGCATAATGGGAGGGAGAATGTGGGAGCTCCTTCAAATTTATGTAGGAAAAGGGTGTCACTTGATAGGTACACTAGCTACATGGATCTAATGACTGAGCTTGTAGAGACCGAGTCATCCTCTTTTGACGAAGAACTTGAGCAACTAGTTTGGGTTGATGCAATGGTGGAAGAATATGAATCCATCATAAATAAAAGTGTTTGGGAAGTGCTCCCAAGACCGACATAAAAATAAATTGTGGGTTCAAAACGGATATTCAAAGTTAATAATGCAACAAATGAAATAATAGAGAAGTATAAGGCTAAATTTTTGGTGAAAGGATTCTCTCAAGTTGAGAGAATTGACTATGAGGAAAAATTTGCTCTTGTAGCAAGGTATTCATCCATTTTATACATTCTTGCACTAGCTGCGCAGACGAGGTGGAAGATCCACCAGATGGATATAAAAACAACATTTCTCAATAGTTTTATTGAGGAGGAAGTGTACATAGATAAACTAGAAGGTTTTGAGACATTTTATCGAGAGTCTCATGCGTGCAGACTTATCAGAGCATTGTACGATCTCAAACAAGCATCCCGAGTTGGTACACTCTGATTGATAGTTATGTCATTGGATGGATTCAAAAAAAGTGAAGGAGATGCAAACCTCTATCACATTTTGGTAGAAGGTGAATTTATTATCATTTTTTTATATGTTGATGATATAATATTGACAGGTGATGATCAACTAATCAACTCTTGTAAGGAGGACCTTGCAGGGGAATTTGAGAAGAAAGACATGGGTCTCATGCACTACTTCCTTAGGATAGAAGTATGGAAAGGTGATGGGGAATTGTTTGTGTTTGAAGGAAAGTATGCCACATAGATATTTCAGATATTTCACATGGAGAATTGTAAGCCCATGGAGACACCTCTAGCGACCAATTGGAGGAAGGAGAACACCACTTCAGGTGAAGAGGTTGATGCTACCATTTACTGGAAGCTAGTGTTTTTATTGATGTATCTTGTGAACACATGACCATATATGTGCTATGAAACCAACTAACTAAGCCAAGCTATGGTTAGGATTCACAAATGCAGATTGGATAGGGAGTCCATCCGACCAAAAGAGTACATTAGGTGTAATTTTCAGTGTTGGGTCCACAAAAATTTCCTGGTACAACAGGAAGCATAGGTCTCTGGTGCTCAGCTCATCAGAAGCTGAATATATGGCTGCAATTGAAGCAACATGTGAGGTGATATGGATGAGAAAGATACTTGTGGGACTATTTTGTCAAGAGATGGATCCAACTGCGATATATTTTGATAATCAAATTTGCATTAATATCTTTGAGAATCCAATATTTCATGATATATATATATATATATATATATATATATATATATATATATATATATATATATCTGGTACCATCATTTATGAGATTGTGTGCAGAGGAGGATCATGTTGCTACAATACATTCCGACTGAGGAACACGATTTTGACATCTTCACAAAGGCTTTGGCAAGAGGGAAGTTCAAATTCCATAGGTGCAAGATAGGGGTGGTTGATAATCCCTTTCTTGCTAAGAGGAAGTGTTGAGAATTGTAGCAAGAAAGGCTCAATTTGGCTTAGCCTTAGTCAAATTGAGAAAATTTTAAATTTCCACATCAACAAACAACATAGAGGTAGTTAACTAAGGTGACATGGCTCTTGTCACTTAGTTAGCTTAGTAAATCCTATTTAGAGGGCTTGGAGTTCATTTACGCAAGTGTGATTGCTAATTCATAGCGATCTAGTTTAGTTATTTCCAGTTGTACTCAATTAAACTAGTTCTAAAAGTTAATAGAACTTGTTGGAGGATAGTTGTGCAATGGGACACCGATATAACTCAAATATCATCCAGTTAACTGATCAATCAACCAAAAATAGATCATGCATGCAAGGAATTTGAATTACTCAGTTGTAAGGCCCTAAATTCAAAATTTAACATGGTCTAGCAAATTCATGTTTAGAAAAACAATGAAGCCTTAAATTTGAAATTTAACAGAGTTTAACAATATTTCTACTCACAAATATGAAATTTTAATACAAAATTTATCTATTATTCTTCTATTGAGTACCAACTTGTCTTCTCTGCCGCATTCCTGCTCCCGCTGGTACTCAGTTGAAGATGTTTTTGAGTGTTGTTCCCGCTGCTACAATTACCAAACCTCCATTTTCCTCCCACCCTATCGAGGGTCTACCTATACATTCCCAAGATCCAGAAGACAGATCTTCTGGCCCCCGTGTCCAAAACCCCAAGAACAAGTTCAATGTATATGATTCTATTAGAACTTCCTCCTCTGTCTGTCTCCAACTCAAAACAAACTTCCCACAGTTTGGAACAAAAAAGGTGTGTCTTTCTTCCGCCCTCCTTCGTTCCTTATATGTTTAAATCCACCGCCTTCCAACCATCTTGCTGTCGACCTCCTCCTCTCTTCCACTAACTCATGCTTCCTTCCGCTGTCATCCTCATACATTCTGGATCTTTCCTTATTATTGCTTTATTTTAACATATCGATGAATTAATTAATTAATTTTATTTTAATTAAAATATCTTTTAAATAAGATTTTGTTTAATTATATGATTATTTCAAACAATAATTTATGTACATTAATGACATGGTTATTAATAAGAATAATTTAGCATCAAAATGATAAGTATTAATACTATTTAATAACTAAAATAATAAAGATATATTTACTATTTTTTTAGTGTGTCATGTCTAGGATAAGATCTACCTTCTTAATGGTTTAGGTATTCAATCTAGTATATTTTTCTTTAAATGATTAACTTGTTTATCCCTTATTTAGACATCATTCATAACCAATTAGTAAGTATACTAGTGCAATGCATGTGATGCATGCATATGTAGCTATCATATGCATGCCTCGTACACATGCTAATACCCTTATTATGTCCGAAATTCAGGATGGGTCGTTAGATACACCCCTCCTTCAGAAAAATTCGTCCCGAAGTTAAGGTTTATATAGTATATCAGTAATTATTTTAGTGTTTAATATATTCATGTAAGGATTGTGTCCTGCGATTAAATTTTCATTTATATTGTGAGAACATTTGAACATGTATGTTTTGATTATTTATTGGTTTACAAATTTTGTAGTCATGTCATGCCCCAACAAAGTTCCAAAACTATTCTAGAATCATCCTATCCTTCCTAATCTCTTATGCTCCCATCCTATCCATCCTCTACTAAAATATGTCATGGTGTTAGCTATACTGACCTAACCATTCATAGATCTCAGCGTCGACTACATCGACCGGATTTCCCAGTAGGCATATGGAAGTCATCATCACACGTCTAGGGGAGCGTGACTCTCACAGTCCTCCCATGAATCTAGGTTTTGGAGGATAAACGGTGGGCAACACCTCCATCCCTCCTAGTAGGTCTAGGGTTAATGCATTATCATGGAATCTCATCGAGTCTCAATTGTTCTTGGAGCTTTTTCATCACGTGGTTGATTTGGTAGCAATACTTTCTGCAATGTAAACACTTGCCCACACATTATAACATATGCATCAATATATTCAAAACTAATTGTTTTTTGATAACAGTTTCCATGCATTCCTAGTATGTTGCCATCTATGATATTGATCTTTAAGTTCATGTAACATATTTTGCTATGTCTAAGCAAGATACTTGCAATTAACTTTCACATCAAATAGTAAAGTGTGATCACTATAATTATATCCATCTCATCAATATTTAGAAATCTATGGTCTTTCACATAGTCACACATGCTCATAAGTAAAACATCATATCTAGAAATCTTATTCATAACATAATTCATATGTGTATCCATGTACTAACATTATGTGCATATTTAATTAAACATACATGAAAAAACATAATCATTTGAAATAACATGCTCATGTGTTACTCTTCATATATATTTTATTTATTATACACATTTGTCTTCTTATTTTTTAACTTTTGCTATCCCTATTATGCTTGTATCATGTTTTACTAATTTTATTTGTATCATTTATCTATTTCCATATTATATGCCCCTTTAGACACATTTCTATATTGTTATCTTGTAACTTCTTTGACTTTTACTCATTTGCATCTAGTGTTATTTATTATATGAAATGAAATCTTAACGTTCACAAGACTATATATAGTTTATGGAACCACTACATTCCCTGCTTTTCCTTTATGTAATTCAATCCTCTTATTATTCAAATTAATGATGAGTTGACCCAACCTTCTAATAGTCCCCTTACTAAAAAGACAATGGAGAGGACTATCACTCAATCGTCTGACTTGTCTAGCATTTAAATTTTGTTAGGTAAACAAATATTGTAGACTTTGATGGTAAATTTTGAGCATAAAGCTTCTCCCTACCAAGTAGTACCTCCATATCTTTAAAGTTAGCACTACCGTGGCTAACTCTAAATCGTTTGTGGCATGGAGTTCTTCATGAAGCTTTAATTTCCTTGAGGCATATGCTATTACGTCTCTATCCTATATTAATACTGCACCTAATCCTTGATTGGATGCATCAATACACATAGTAAAATCTCTGTTCATATCAGGTACTCGCAAGATTGGTGCATTGGTCAATAATATTTTAAGTTCAGAAAATGATCTATGACATTCTTCAGTCCATTCATACCTAACTCCTTTACGCTAGAGAGTTGTAATAGGTTTTGCAATTTTGGAGAATCCTTCTACAAACCTTCAATTGTAGCTGGCTAAACACATAAATCTCTGCACTTCATGCACATTTTTTTTTTTTTTTTTTTTTTCGATCATTCCGTAATTGCCTCTTTCCATTTTAAATTGTCAATGATTGTTCACAAATTCAGTGGAATTGATATTAAATTACTAAAATTTTACATCTTATAAAAATTAATCCATCCCTAAAATTAATCCAATTTAAGAATAAGTAAAACTAAATTTAGAAATCCATTTTAATAACCAGTAAAACTAAAACCTTTTTTTTTTATAAGTAATAAAATAAAAAAAAATAAAATTGACACTAAATTATAATAATATGAGATAATATAGAATCTTAGAATATATTCCAAATATATTCTATAAAAACCAACTCAGTCTCCATTCCAATTTATTTTCATTTTTTTTGAGATATTCTTAACTTCCTTTCATTTTGCATTAATTTTTCTTTTTTAAATCCCTTTAGAGCCTTACTAATAATATATATTTTGCAACTATTAAAAACTTTTAATTTTTTAAAGATATTATATTAATTAAAGACATTATTTTAATTTTTTTATTTATAATTGTTAAAAAAATCATTTCAATTGCACTGAAATTAATAATATTTTTTTTTTTAACATTTCTTAATTGTCATAATTAAAAGCACTACCATTCACATATGTAAGGATAATCTCCTACGCAGGGATACAAATACAGAGTACTGTTGCCTCTGTTAGTATTACATTCAATCAGAACAACGCGGTATCTTTTGCAAGGAGAGAAATATAACAAACTTAGTAGCAATTTCGGAAGAACCCATCATTTTAAATGTTGCTGCTTCATGGCAATTAGAAAAGAGCACATGCAGCCTTAGTTACTTCTATTTGGGACTTTTGTTATATTCAAAGCGTTAAAAGACAGACTTGAAATCTATTTAGGCTATGCCCGGGAAGCTTCGAATCCTACTGTTAATAGCAATTTTTTTTTTGAACAAAATAATAATATTGTCAAGGATATTTTGAGGTATAGAATAAGGATTCCATTAACCCAATAGCCTAATGCTGAGAAGAGAATCAAGGGCGGTACTATAAGGGAGAGTGTCCTGTTAAATTCGGTGTTCCTGAAGCTAAGGTTTTTAACAAAATTTAATTGAAGTCTGCAGATACTGCATATGTATTTAAGGTTTCCTGGTCTGAGTATGAAGGATACACAGAAATCTAATATAAAATTTTGAAATAATTCTGATTACAATATTTATAATTCTTATTAAATACAACTGTAACCTTATTTTAACAGGTCCGAGAGTTTAACTTGGCTCTGATACCAGATGTAAGGCCCTAAATTCAGAATTTAACATGGTCCAGCAAATTCATGTTTAGAAAAACTATGAAGCCTTAAATTTGAAATTTAACAGAGTTTAACAATATTTCTACTCACAAATATGAAATTTTAATACAAAATTTATCCATTATTCTTCTATTGAGTACCAACCTGTCTGCTCTGCCGCAACTCCTGCTCCCTGGCAATCAGTTGAAATCAGTTGAAGATGTTTTTGAGTGTTGTTCCTGCTGCTGCAATTACCAAACTGCCATTTTCCTCCCAGCCTATCGGGGGTCTACCTATACGGTCCCCAGATCCAGAAGACAGGTCTTCTGGCCCCCGTGCCCAAAACCCCAAGAACAATCAAGCTCAATGTCTATGATTCTGTTAGAACTTCCTCCTCTGTCTCTCTCCAACTCAAAACGAACTTCCCACGGTTTGAAACAAAAATGGTGTGTCTTTCTTCCGCCCTCCTTCGTTCCTTATATGTTTAAATCCACCGCCTTCCAACCACCTTGCTGTCGGCCTCCTCCTCCCTTCCACTAACTCATGCTTCCTTCCGCTGCCATCCTCATACATTCTGGATCTTTCCTTATTATTGCTTTATTTTAACATATGGATGAATTAATTTATTTATTTTAATTAAATTAAAATATCTTTTAAATAAGCTTTTGTTTAATTATATGATTATTTCAAACAATAATTTATGTACATTAATGACATGGTTATTAATAAGAATAATTTAGCATCAAAATGATAAGTATTAATACTATTTAATAACTAAAATAATAAAGAGATATTTACTATTTTTTTAGTTTGTCATGTCTAGGACATGATCTACCTTCTTAATGGTTTAGGTATTCAATCTAGTATATTTTTATTTAAATGATTAATTTGTTTATCCTTTATTTAGGCATCATTCATAATCAGTTAGTAAGTATAATAGTGCAATGCATGTGATGCTTGCATATGTAGCTATCATATGCATGCCTTGTACGCATGCTAATACTCTTATTATGTCCAAAATTCAGGATGGGTTGTTACATACACCCCTCCTTCAAAAAACTTCGTCCCGAAGTTAGGGTTTATATAGTATATCAATAATTATTTTAGTGTTTAATATATTCATGTAAGGATTGTGTCCTGTGATTAAATTCTCATTTATATTGTGAGAACATTTGAACATGTATGTTTTGATCATTTATTGGTTTACAAATTTAGTAGTCATGTCATGCCCCAACAAAGTTCCCAAACTATTCTAGAATCATCCTATCCTTCCTAATCTCTTCCGCTCCCATCCTATCCGTCCTCTACTGAAATATGTCATGGCATCAGCTATACTAACCTAACCATTCATAGATCTCAGCGTCGACTACATCGACCTGATTTCCCAGTAGGCATCTGGAAGTCATCATCACACGTCTAGGGGAGCGTGACTCACACAGTCCTCCCATGACTCCAGGTTTTGGAGGATAAATGGTGGGCAACACCTCCACCCCTCCTAGTAGGTCTAGGGTTAACACATTATCATGGAATCTCATTGAGTCTCAATTGTTCTTGGAGTTTTGTCATCACATGGTCGGTTTGGTAACAATACTTTCTGCAATGTAAACACTTGTCCACACATTATAACATATGCATCAATATATTCAAAACTAATTGTTTTCTGATAACAGTTTCCATGCATTCCTAGTATGTTGTCATCTATGATATTGATCTTTAAGTTCATGTAACATATTTTGCTATGTCTAAGCAAGATACTTGCAATTAACTTTCACATCAAATAGTAAAGTGTGATCACTATAATTATATCCATCTAATCAATATTTAGAAATCTATGGTCTTTCACATAGTCACACATGCTCATAAGTAAAACATCATATCTAGAAATCTTATTCATAACATAATTCATATGCGTATCCATGTACTAACATTACGTGCATATTTAATTAAACATACATGACAAAACATAATCATTTGAAATAACATGCTCATGTGTTACTCTTCATATATATTTTATTTATTATACACATTTGTCTTCTTTTGTTTCTTTTGTTTCTTTTTTTTTTCTGTTTTTTTTTTTTTAACTTTTGCTATCCCTATTATGCTTGTATCATGTTTTACTAATTTTATTTGTATCATTTATCTATTTCCATATTATATGCCCCTTTAGACACATTTCTATATTGTTATCTTGTAACTTCTTTGACTTTTACTCATTTGCATCTAGTGTTATTTATTATATGAAATGAAATCTTAACGTTCACAAGACTAGATATAGTCTATGGAACCACTACATTCCTTGCTTTTCCTTTATGTAATTCAATCCTCTTATTATTCAAATTAATGATGAGTTGACCCAACCTTCTAACAGTCCCCTTACTAAAAAGACAATGCCAAGGACTATCACTCGATCATCTAACTTGTCTAGCATTTAAATCTTGTTAGGTAAACAAATATTGTAGACTTTGATGGTAACTTTTGAGCATAAAACTTCTCCCTACCTAGTAGTACCTCCATATCTTTAAAGTTAGCACTACCGTGGCCAACTCTAAATCGTGCATGGCATGGAGTTCTTCATGAAGCTTTAATTTCCTTGAGGCATATGCTATTACGTCTCTATCTTGTATTAATACTGCACCTAATCCTTGATTGGATGCATCAGTACACATAGTAAAATCTTTGTCCATATCAGGTACTCACAAGATTGGTTCATTGGTCAATAATATTTTAAGTTCAAAAAATGATCTATGACATTGTTCAATCCATTCATACCTAACTCCTTTACGATAGAAAGCTGTAATAGGTTTTGCAATTTTGGAGAATCCTTCTACAAACCTTCGGTAGTAGCCGGCTAAACCCATAAAGCTCTGCACTTCATGCTTATTTTCGGACATCAGCTGTGATGGAGATTCCAAAGCAGTGTAACATCAATTGTAAACTAGTGTTGAGTGTATAGGTATTTCTTGCAATCAGTGATCAATCATTTGGAATTGCATAATCAATTTGGAGGAAATTCATAAAGAATATGGGACAATATCCTCATGATTTATGCAAGGAAATAGGGGCCTTGTGTAGAAATTATGATGTATATTTGGAAATTCTCATGACATTTTAATCAAAATCACAAGACACAAACCTACTCTACTGCTATGCAGAAGAAAATGCACAATTTAGAACAAAAATATCAAACATGTAATAAGAAATAAAACACATGCACACAATATTTTTTCATGGGGAAAGAAATATGCTAAAAACCCCAATGTATGCTTGCATTATTCTAATGAATAGATATGTATTACAATTTCTATGCTCAACTGAGCACAACTTGCAAGTGAATAACCTATCCCTCTGCTCACTGAGAAGCTCTGACCCAAAATTATTCAATTTATGCCTCTGCTTGAGCCCCTATTTCCTTGCACAATCCCTGGGAAATTAGGCCCCTATTATTTAGGAATTTATTCAAAATGGATTGCACAATTCCCAAGGTTGATCATCTGGCTGCATGCAACACCTGTACACTCAAGACTAGTCTAAAATTGATGTTACACTACCTTGGAATCTTGACCATAGTTGGGGAACTCAAATTCTCTTCATGCACTAGCTATTTTGGGTTGATTGATCAAATAACTAGATTATCACTGAGTTTGACTGAAGTCCCACTGCACAACTACCCTTCCACTAGTTCCTTCAACATTTGGAACTAGTTTAACTGAAAGCAACTTGAGATAAATGATTTTGATTGCTACAAATTAACAATCACACATTATTAACTAAACTCTAACTCCTCCAACTCAAAATTACTGAGTAAAATGGGTGACATAAGCCATGTCACACAAGTAAACAACATCCAGGTTGTCTGTTGACATGGAAAATCAAATTTTGTCAATTTAATCAAGGCAAAATCAAATTGAAAAGTTCTTGCTACATTCTTCAACACTCCCTCTCAGCAAGAAAGGGATTATCAACCACCCCTATCCTGCACCTTTGAAACTCGAACTTCCTTCTTGACAAATCCTTTGTCAAAATGTCAACATATTATTTCTCTGTAGGAATGTAGTGTAGCAACATTATCCACCTCTGCACACAGTCTCGTAAATGATGATATTGAATATCTATATGCTTGGATTGATCGTGAAAAACAAGATACTCAGAGAGCTTGATGCAACTCTTATTATCACATTAGATTACAATTGGATCCATCATTTGACCAAACAATCCAACAAGTATCTTTCTCATCCAGGTCACCTCACATGCCGCTTGACTTGTAGCAATGTATTCTGCTTTTGTCGAGTTGAGCGCCACATATCTTTTCTTCCTGCTGTACTAGGAACAACTACAGACCCAACACTGAAAATTCTACCTAATGTACTATTTCAGTCTGATGGACTCCCCTCCCAATATGCATCTTTGAAGCCACACAACACCACTCCCTTTGTCTTTCTGTACCATAGTCCAAATTGGGTAGTGCCTCTGAGGTACTGTAAAACATACTTAGCTGCCTTCCAAAATAATTTGGTTGGGTTAACCATAGATTGGCTCAGTTGGTTGACTGCATAACACATATCTGGTCATGTGTTCACAAGATACATGAGTGAACCCACTAACTATCGATAAATGGTAGCATCCACTTCCTCACCTGAAGTGACATCTTTCTTCCTCCATTTGGTCGCTAGAGGTGTCTCCATGGGTTTCCAACTCCCCATGTGGAATATCTGAAGCATCTCATTGGCATACTTACCTTGAGATACAAACAGTTCCACATCGCCTTGCCATACTTCCAAACCAAGGAAGTAGTGCATGAGACCCATGTCTTTCATTTCCAAATCCCCTGCAAGGTCCTCCTTGCAAGACCTAATCAACTATTCATCACCATTTAAAATCAAATCATCAACATATAAGACAATAATAAGTAATTTATCTTCTACCAAAATATGATAGATTTTTTCATCCGCTTCAATTTTGGTGAAGCCCAAACCGGTGAGATAGCTATCGATCTTGGTGTACCAAGCACAAGATGCTTGTTTGAGACTATACAACACTCACTTGAGTCTTCACACATGAGACTCCCAATCAAATGTCTCAAAGCATTCTAGTTGCTCGATGTACACCTCCTCCTCAATAACCCCATTGAGAATGCTTTTTTACATCCATATGGTGGATCTTCCACCCCATCTATGAAACAAGAGCAAGAATTGATCTAATGGATGAGTACCTTGCTACAAGAGCAAAGGTATCCTCCTAGTTAATTCCCTCAACTTGGGAGTACCCCTTAGCCACAAATATGGCCTTGTACTTCTCTATGCTTCTGTCTAAGGACGACTTCCAAAACATTGTTCTTTATAATGGATTTGTATTCCTCCACCATTGCATCAACCATTATAAATTTCTCTCTACTTCTTCCTCAAAAGAGGATGACTCAGTCTCTACAAGATCAGTTATGAGAACCATGTAGCAAGTGTACCGATCAGGTGGCCTTCTCTTCCTACACTGATTTGAAGGAGTACCCATGTTCTTCCTTGCATCCTACATAAGTATCTTTTCTTCCCTAGTTTTTTTCCTACCTTCTTTGGATGGTTCTGCTTGAATGGTTGTCTCCACTCTCTGCTCCTCAATTTTTGGCTACTCACAACTGTCATTATGAGGGATGGAAAGTACACACAGTAGTTGTGAGGAGTTTTTGTGTAACCCAAAAATATCCCCAATCCTTCTGTCGGCTCAAGATTCTTCCTTGATTCTTTGGAGACATGGCAGTAAATAGAGGCTCCAAAAATCCTGAAGTGTGATACATCCAACTTCCTCCCCGAGAAATCCTCCTCCAATGTAATCATACAAAGAATCCAATGAGGATTGTGGTTCTAAAAATATACTATTGCGTTGCATACTTCATCCTACAAATGTAGAGGTAGGCCTTGGTCATGCAACAACGCCCTTGTTGCTCCACCAATGCTATGATTCTTTCTCTCAACCACCCCATTCTGCTGTGGGTTGTGGGGTGCTGTCAAATCTCGTTAGATGCCTTCTTTTGCACAACTTTTTCTAAATTCATCTGCACATAATCGCCTCCATTATCGCTCCTGAGAGCCTTCACCTTCTTTCCAATTTCTTTCTCAACCAGTGCCTTAAATTCTATGAACCTGGAGAATGTCTCATCTTTCTTCCGTATGAACAACACTTCCTTGAGAAGTCATCAATACATATAAAAAAATATTTGTTTATGGCAGTGGAGGCTATCAAGAAAGGTCTACAAACATCAGAGTATCCTTTCCAAGACTGTATGTGCTTTGTTATCCCGATCATGGAATGAGGATTTTGTGTACTTCCCCAAAGTAAATCCTTTGCATACATCCTACTACTTAAGTGCTCCTTTGGGGAGGCTTGTGGTTATTTGCTGCATAATCTTCAGGGTGCCATATTGTAAATGGCCAAGTCTTTTGTGCCACATTTCACCAATAATGCGACTCTGCACCTTCTCCACCTTTGTGCTTAATGCAACATAGTCTTCCACATCTAGCTTATACATGTTCTTCACAAGAACCCCGATTTTCTTCACTTGTCCCATGGATATGTGTCTTAGGAATGCCTTTCCTTTGCTAAATATCACATCATAACCATGGTCTTCCAAAACTACAACAAAGATGATATTTTTCTTTAGGCCCGGAATGAACATGACATCCTTGAGCCCTAGAGGAGAGCCTGATTCCCTCAGAAAGGTGACTGTACTAATCCCAGTTGTGTTGTACCCTCCATTTTCTCCCAACATAATGTGCATATGCAAGTATTTCTCCTCTAGGTCACTGAAAAATTCTCTACACCCTGTCATGTGGAATGATGCACTTGCATCCAAGTACCACATTCTCCCCATCACTGTGCTGGTCATGCATTCAATGAGGGTAAAATCAAGCTCAAGCTATGAAGCCAAGGTTTCATCTGCTTCTCCTCCCGAGGTCTTGTTTCCAGCCTTTTTGTGTGGAAAATTCATGGAATAGTGCCCAAATTCATGACAATGGAAGCATTTAATTTTGGACAAATATTTCTTCTTTCCCCCTCAACTAAATTCTGGTTTGGATTTGTTAATTTTTCTTAGGGATGTATTGTTATTTTATTTGATAATTGCATTTATTCATTAACACATTAATTTCACCCCATAACATCATAACATTATTCATATTTACATGATTATTATGAAACATATGCAACTATATAGAAAGAACAATATCATCATCATCAATGCAGTGGAACATAAAGGAATAATAGAAGAAAATAATTCGCACATAGAGACACCAAGATTGGTCGGAGACCAGGGAAAAACCCACTATGGGGAAAACCCTTTCAAATTCTTCTTCTTCTTAGATTGTCATCAAATTATTTAGAAAAAAAAGTACAATGATCCACATATTCATCTATGCAACTAACTAGCAAAAAAACCTACAACACCCATAACTGAACCCACCAAATCTTATACTAAACAAATTGATTCTGAAGTCTGTAATGAACTGTCATTGTCTATAGTCAACTGTTGAAACCCCGCAGTCACTAAGAAAAATATTCATACAACTAAGATTCCATCATTTAAGTCCTAGTCGCAAGGAGGAGGAGTCATGTGAGTGACTATAACAACCTAGTCACACCCTTAAGCCTGGCATGCAAGTGCCTGGGGTTGGTTCTAGTATGAGGGAAGCGAGTGACAGTGATTCTGAAACCCTAACTCCCAAATGCATGGATAGAGAGTTGTCCATGCAACTAGAATGCTCCAGTCACATGGATGAGATTCTATCGAAGCGATTGAGGTCGACTTCATCTTGTGCTATGCTTGCAACTATGGACCAAAACCATAAAACTGAGATGCAAGCTTTAGACCCTGCAATTTGACCTCAGAGCGAACCTATTCCTCCAT
Source organism: Pinus tabuliformis (assembly GCA_031772625.1). Classification (NCBI taxonomy): domain Eukaryota; kingdom Viridiplantae; phylum Streptophyta; class Pinopsida; order Pinales; family Pinaceae; genus Pinus; species Pinus tabuliformis. The sequence goes on along the minus strand of CM062805.1, from coordinate 918,982,036 downwards.
GGACGAGCCTTAGACTTGTGCGAGCCAAAAACCAAGATAGAAGTGTGTCTCATGATGTTATCCAAAAGAGGTAGAGGCCACTTGTATTTCTAGCCTTCCAAAGGTGTCCACTTTGCTTCAGGGTCGACCTTGTCAAATGGGCACATGAGGGTTTTTTCTTCATAAGTACACTTTCTGTTCTCCATTTTGAGTGATATTTAGGTTGGTTTTGGTCCTATCAAAAAGAGGAATTCAATGCAACCATTATATACATAAAGTGACATGTACAAAGTGGAATTTCACTGCAGTTTCATATTTTAACAGGATTGAGATTTGTTCCCTTTTCCCTTCTTTCCCTTTCCAACCAATGCAAAGTTTTCTTCATCCTCACCCTTGGATGAAGTCCCATCTCTATTATTCCACCTTATTTCCTCCTGTACCAAATCATATCATAAGTGTTCCCAATTCAGTAGTTTCTCCCTCTCTGATATGAATTGGATCCTAAAACACTCTCTAAGTTTTCATAACTCTGTAAAATTCATGCCAAAGTTTTCAAGTCTTATAAAGATCGATCTTATCAGAAATATCCTCGAAACAGTTGTAATTTGTGAACATCATGTAGCAACGAGGACCCTCGATCAAGCGCGCAGACCATTGGCCCGTGGTAATGCGCGTTGTCACGAATTGGAAAAATGGGAGGTCTTTTTGAGAGACGAGGGTGGTTTCTGATATGCGATTAGCGACAAGTCGCTAATTGCATATCACTGGGCAAACCCCTCAAAGAAGGAAAAGCCCCGAGCAACCCGGACCCAAAAAGTTATAAAACGTACGGATATCATGCTGATTCCGTCAAAGGTGGGGTCCCACACAAAAACCGACAGGATATCGGAAGGGCTTCAAGCGGTAAGCGGTTTCAACCAAGTCCCACTCGATGCCACACACTGGGTGCCACGCGTCCGGTGGAAGAGAGAGAAAACCACTCACATCGGACAGGTAAACGTCATGCTACTTACCTGCCCGATATGGACGGAGACTGTAGGATCTAGAGGCCCCAGATCGACGGTGGAAATGTGATCCGATGGATGACCGGATTCAACAAGGTAAACAGGCCGAGTTGTATAGGGTTTGAAGTCCGGCATGGACGATGAGTTGGAAAAGGTTCGTGTTTTGCGGAAATCTAGGAGCAAATGGAAATAACGACCGTTCAAACATTTCCAAGAGAACTAAAACTTAGTTCATTATGAAACAGGTGGCCACCTCCCTGTGAGGCGTTACACAGTGATGATGACACCGAACAGAGGAATTCAAACGGAAAGAGGCAGGGGAACCAGAAAGCTGGGAAGCGGAAACAAATAGTTAGAAAGCAGATTGGCTTTAAAGCCATGAAATGACAGAGACAAAGCAAGTAGTGAGAAAAGCAAGTTAAGAAAGCTAAGAGGAGAGAACAGAGAGATGAAGTCGAGCTGACCTGCAGAGCAAAGGCAGCATCGAGATAGAGCCAGAGAGAGTTAGAGAGTCTTTGTACCCCAGAGAAGGTTTGAGAGGTTCAAGCAAACTCCTCTGTACATGCCTGTCATGTATGAGTCTCAGTTTGGGCTCATGCTACTATGACCAGTAGAGGTCGAGTTTCAATAAGGAGAGTCTGTGTACTCCAAAGACTTGGGGGATCCAAGTACAGTCCTACTGATTTATACATGTTGAGTGAGACTCAAATTGAGCTCACTGTTGTAAAAACTCTTCTTTGAAAACATAATAGAGAGGCCACCACTGAAGGCTGGACCAGGAGACGTAGCCCCGAAGTATTGGGTGAGCTCCTTATTAAACTTGTTGTGTTTATATGTTTGCCTATTATGTTTTCTCTAACTACTTCAGTGTCTGTGTATTTCACAATCTTATCGATCTGTTGCATAAAATAACATAGGCACATCCATGCACATGAGTCTGTAATACCTTAATTGTTTGTCTTGGATCAATTCCAGATCAAGTGGTATCAGAGCTCTAGGTTACTAAGGTTAGACAAGCTTGTGCTGGATTTTGTTGTTGAATGCTAACTAGATCAAAGCTTAAATTAGGAGAAGGAGAGTTGGTTGAAGCTAACCCAGAAATTGGAAGAGTCTATCCTAAGAGGAAAATTTCAGAAGAAAGTCCCTTGGAATCCGACTCCCAGTTCATGGACAGTTTCCTGACCATGAAAGCCATGGTAGAAGAAATGTATAGAGAATTTAAGAAAGGTAGAGATGAAGATTCATCAAACTCCAAACAAGATAAAGGAGTAGAAGAATCTCTCCTCCATGACCACTCTAAAGGCAAAGGGAAAGAAGAAAAACTTCCCACACCTCCTAATAGCCCTGAAAATAAAAAGAAAACATCTTTGATTAAATTAGATGTTAAATTTGATTTGCCGATATATGATGGAGAGTTAAATGCAGAGAAGCTGGATAATTGGATTAGACAGATTAATGTGTATTGTAGAGTGCAGAGCATTGATTCAGACAAGAGTAAGATTCATCTGGCCAGCCTACGCCTTGGAGACACTTCCTTGGTATGGTGGGAAGGTAGGCCATAAACTGACATGAAGAAGCATGGTAAAATTCTTTCTGTCTGGAGTGAATTTGTTTCTGCAATTAAAAAGCAATTCTATCCACTAGCCTATATGCAGAAAGCCATGATGAGCTGGCAAACTCTTCGACAATTAAAAGGGAAAATTGTACAAGGCTACACTCAAGAATTTAGGAAAAAAGCTTTGATTTTAGGAATTTCTTTAGACTCACTTGAAACTCTGCTGGAGTATATAGGTGGTCTACATAGCTATTTAAAGCACACCATTCTCATATTAATCCCACTAGCATAGATGAGGTATATGTTTAGGCTACACATCTAGAGGCTAGAGGCAAGAATGTGAACCCAGAAGTTGGGGGATCATCAAAACCCACTGCAAGCAAGAATAAGGAAAAGAGAAAATAGAAATGGAAAGAGAGGAAGACAAATACTGTACAAAAGACCAAATCTTCTTGCACTCACTGCAAGAAATATGGGCATGATGATGAACACTGCTGGATTCTACATCCGGAGCTAAAACCAAAGAAGTACGATGGGAAAAAGAAGAATACTGCTTCAGCTATTCAAAAAGATTTGGGGTCAGACTCAAGGGATGAAACAACGATCGCAACCACAGGTATAAAAGGTAAAAATTCTGAAGCAGCTACTAGTAATTCTGCACAATCTACTGATAATGAAGAAAATGAGAGGAAAAGACATGAGATTTTTCATATTCGAGTTATTTCCAAGCATCAAAAGATTGATACCTTGTTTGATAGTGGCTCACAAGTAAATTTAATTTCTGAAGCAATTGCAAAGAAGTTGGGATTACTAACCATACCTCACAAGAATCCATATCCATTAGGTTGGTTATGTGATAAATCAAAGCTACAAGTGACTACACAATGTAAACTTAAGTTTTCTTTTGGGTCATCATTTGTAGATGAGGTTGAGTTAGATATAGTTCCTTTGGATATATGTGGAATTGTTTTAGGAAGTCCTTACTTGTATGATAGAAAAGCTATTTTCTATAGGGCAGAAAACAAGTATCAACTCGTTAAAGATGGAATCAAATATATTGTAAGAGCTCATAAACTCAAGAATAATTATACTCTCATAAACTCGGGGCAGATGAAAAGAATTGTAAATTCATGCAAACAATTTTTACTAATGGTTGTAAATGAAAAGAAACCTGACAAAACCAGTATATTTGAGGGTCGTAATGCTAAATAGCAAGCTGATTTAGAAAAAGTTGTTTCAGAATACGATATACTATTTCAAGAACCTAAAGGTCTGCCACCCAAAAAGGAAATAGTACATGATATTAATTTGCAGCAAGATGATCCATTGCCTAACATTGGAATGTATAGGTTGTCCGCTTTAGAGAATGAAAAAATCAAGAAGCAGGTACAGGAGCTGCTCGAGAAAGGGTTCATAACACCTAGCACATCACCATGTGGGTCTCCAATTGTCTTGGTGAGAAAGAAAGATGGCTCATGGAGAATGTGCAATGATTACCGAGCACTGAATTAGATAACGATAAAAAATCGTTATCCCCTTCCTCACATAGATGATCTATTAGATCAGTTGAAAGAAGTTGTTTATTTTTCCAAGTTGGACTTGCATAGTGGCTATCATCAGGTTAGAGTTGTAGAGAAAGATGCATGGAAGACTGCTTTCAAAACAAAGCAGGGATTGTATGAGTGGTTGGTTATGCCTTTTGGCTTAACTAATGCTCCTGCTACTTTCATGAGAGTAATGAATGATGTACTCAGAACTTTTATTGATGATTTTGTCATTGTATATTTAGATGACATTCTTATATTCAGTAAAACATGGGAAGAACAATTGAAGCATGTAAAGCAGACACTAGATGTTTTGAAAAGAGAAAATCTTTATGTTAAGCTCTCAAAATGTGAATTTGGAAAAAACATCTTTGAATTATTTGGGTCATATTGTAGGGGGTGGTGAATTGTAGATAGATCCCTCTAAGGTTGCAGTGATTTTAAACTGGCCTAAACCCAAATTTGCTACAGAAGTTAGAAGCTTCCTAGGAGCAGCACAGTATTGGAGAAAGTTTATTTCTAATTTTTCCTTGATTGCAGCTCCCTTACATGCTTTAACAGGATTGAACAAGGTGTTTCGGTGGGGAGGCAAACAATAGAAAGCCTTCGACACCTTGAAATAAAATATTAGTACAACACCAATACTAGCACTACCCGATCTTCAGAGACCATTTGAGATTGAAACAAATGCCAGTGACTATGCCACGAGAGCAGTGTTGATGCAGCACGGTAAACCCATATGTTATCATTCTGAGGCATTTAATTCTGCAGTAGTTAACTATCCCACATATGATAAAGAATTGTATGCATTGGTACAGAGTGTGAAAAAGTGGAAACATTATCTAATGGGCAAAGAGACAGTTATACATACTGATCATCAACCACTTCAATACTTGCACTCACAAACTAAGTTGCAGCAATCAAGACATTATAGGTGGATGGGTTTTCTACAACAGTTTCATCTTGTTATCAGATATAAAAAGGGCATACACAATAAAGTTGCAGATATGTTGTCCAGACCAATCATAAATGCATCTACTATACTTAAGCATAATTCAGTATTGCATGAAAGCTACATTGAACAGTATGCTCAAGATATAGATTTTAAAGATGTATATGCAACTTTAAATCAGGGTAAACAAGTAGAAGAATTGGATTATCATGTCAAGGACCAACTCTTGTATCATTTTGGAAAGTTATGCATTCCACAAACTAAAAGAGTAAAGCTAATTCAAGAAGCACACACTTCTCTAATATTCGGTCACTTTGGTGTAAGTAAAACAGTGGCACAGCTACAAAGATTTTGTTATTGGCCAAAAATGAATGAAACCGTTTCTAGATATGTAAGAGGCTGTACCATGTGTGCTAAAAGCAAGCCCAGCAATAGAAAACTAGGCTTGTACACTCTAGTACCAGTTCCTTCTCATCCTTGGGAAAGTGTTTCCATGGACTTCATTGGGGGACTACCTAAATCTAGAAAGGTCATGACTATTTATATGTTGTTGTGGATAGGTTCAGCAAATGGTGTATTTTAATACCTTGTAACAAACAGATTACAATTGAACAAACTACAAAGTTGTTCTTTCAGCATGTATGGGTTCATTTTGGATTACCCACTTCCATTATATCTAATCGAGACTCCCGATTTGTTGGGAAATTTTGGTCAAGTTTGTGGGAATTGATGGACACCAGACTAAAGACGAGCACAACTTTTCATCCACAAACAGATGGAAAAATAGAAGTGGTCAATATGACAGTGATCTAGTTGCTCAGAGGTTATTGCAGCAAGCATCCCAAGCTTTGGGATGAACATTTGTGTTATGTGCAGCATGCTTACAACTGAGCTAAACATTCTTCTACACAGAGATCTCCTTTTGAGACCTATTTTGGTTTCACACCAAGGTCTCCCTTGGATTTTGTCTTTGGTAAAGACATAGCAGTTGATGGACACAGTGATGTGGACAAGGCAACCAAGTTCATTGAAAAAATCCAAGAGATTCACCAGGCAGTATAGGAACAACTGGAAAAGAGCCAAGCCAAGTACAAGGCAAGGCATGATAAGCATCGGATTGAGCATAGTTTCCAAGTTGGTGATCAAGTCTGGCTGTATATCAACAAAGACAGAATGCAGGGTGAAGGTAAGAAGCTGAAGCCAATAAGGTATGGACCTTTCAAGATACTTGAGAAGATTGGTGAGAATGATTTTAACCTTGATTTACCAGCTTACATGCACATCTACTCAGTTGTTAATGCAGATAGCTTGAGACTATTTGAACCTTCATTGATTGAAGATCCCGAAGAGCAGAGTCAATTGCCTTCTATTGATGATCTGTTGCCTGAATATCTCAATGAGTTGCAGGAAGATACAGTTCTAGACAGGAAGGTAAGAACTACACGCGGAGGGGATGTTGAGTACCTTAGAATTGGACTCAAAGGTTCAAAACCAAGCAGTGCAAAGTAGATAGAGATTGAGCAAGCGAGGAATCTATACTCTCACTTGATTGATGCTTAAAAACCAACTTTTGGTGGTCTAAAATATTTTTTAGTGAGAAGGTCATGATTCGAATTGGATCCTAAAACACTCTCTAAGTTTTCATATCTCTGTAAAATTCATGCCAAAGTTTTCAAGTCTTATAAAGGTCGAGCTTATCAAAAATATCCTCGAAACAGTTGTAATTTGTGAACAGCGTAGAGAAATGAGGACCCTCGGTCAAGCACGCAGACCATTGGCCCATGGTAACGCGCGCTGTCACAAATTGGCAAAACAGAGGTATTTTTGAGAGACAGGAGTGGTTTCTGATATGCGATTACCATATTGCCGAGAAAACCCCTCAAAGAAGGAAAAGCCCCAACCAACCCGGACCCGAAAAGTTATAAAACGTATAGATATCACGCTGATTCAGTCAGAGGCCGAGTCCCACACAAAAACCGGCAGGATATTGAAAGGGCTTCGAGTGATAAGCGGTTTCAACCGAGTCCTGCCCGATGCCACAAACTGGGTGCCATGCGTCCAGCAGAAGAGAGAGAAAACCACTCACATCAGACGGGTAAACGTCATGCTACTTACCCGCCCGATATGGACGAAGACCATAGGATCTGGAGGCCCTAGATCGATGGCGGAAATGCGATCTGATGGATGACCGGATTCAACGGGGTAAATAGGCCGAGTTGTATAAGGTTTGAAGTCCGGCATGGACAATGAGTTGGCAAAGATTCGTGTTTCGTGGGCAATCTAGGAGCAAACGGAAATAACGACCGTTCAAACATTTCCAAGAGAACTGACACTCAGTTCATTATGAAATAGGTGGCCACCTCCCTGTGAGGCGTTACACAGTGATGATGCAGAGGAATTCAAATGGACAGAGGTAGGGGAAACAGAAAGCCAGGAAGCGGAAACAAACAGTCAAAAATCATATTAGCTTTAAAGCAACAAACTGATAGAGACAAAGCAAGCAGTGAGAAAAGCAAGTTAAGAAATCTAAGAGCAGAGAACGGAGAGACGAAGTCGAGCTGACCTGTAGAGCAAAGGCGGCATCGAGACAGAGCCAGAGAGAGTCAGAGGGTCTGTGTACCCCAGAGAAGGCTTACGAGGTTCAAGCGAACTCCTCTGTACATGCCTGTCTTGTATGAGTCTCAGTTTGGGCTCATACTACTGTGACCAGTAGAGGTCTAGTTTTAGTAAGGAGAGTTTGTGTACTCCAGAGACTTGGGGAATCCAAGTATAGTCCTACTGATTTATATCTGTTGAGTGAGATTCAAATTGAGCTCACTGTTGTAAAAGCTCTGCTTTGAAAACATAATAGAGAGGCCACCACTGAATGCTGGACCAGGATACATAGCCCAGGAGTATTGGGTGAACTCCTTATTAAACTTGTTGTGTTTATATGTTTTGCTGTTATGTTTTCTCTAACTACTTCAGTGTCTGTGTATTTCACAATCTTATTGATCCGTTGCATAAAATAACATAGGCACATCCATGCACATGAGTCTATAATACCTTAATTGTTTGTCTTGGATCAATTCCAGATCACTCTCGTTCACTGAATCTTGATAGCTATGCTAGCTCTCGGGAAGGCCTATAAGGGTTAGGATTACTAAGTCCTCTTCTACAACATGAATACCAACCTCACCAAGTTCATCACGACATTAGGTGAACCTGCTCATATACTGTAGAATAATGTCATTCTTTTGCATCTTGATACTTCGAAGTTTATCCTTGAGTGCTAGATTCCTGTGGTCACTACTATTCTCGAACAATTCGGTCAGTGCTTTCCACATTACAAATGGAGTTTCTTTCTCATGGATATTTGAGACAATGTGATCCTATACTCCCTCCAAGATTATTCTCCTTGCCTTGGCTACATATTTCTTCCATTGAGAAAGGTTCTGGTCATCAAATGCTTGTGGTTTTTCAATATCTATCATGATGTATTTTAGCAAGCCATTATCATCCAATACCACCTCCATGTGATCCTTCAATGTGATGAAATTAGAGGTTCCTTCCAAGGCATACTTGATCCAAACTTATATAGGAATACAAAAAAATACATATAGAAACATAAACACAAAGATGCAGCTGAAATAAAACTTCATTTCATTAATATCAAAGAACTGAAATATGCTTACATACAAAATGGAAATAAACTAGCTCAGGTGATGGTAGCTTATCTCTGAGATGAGATATGGTGGCTACATGCCTCTAAAATGTGTTATAATGAGGCTCAACAACCTTTTTATTATTTTAAAATAAGGGAAAACCATAAAAAACCAAAACCCTAACCCCAAGAGATGGAACCCCAAGCGTTTATAGGCTCCATTGGGATTAGTTGGGCAACCAACTTCCTCGGGTCGTAACTTGTTCATATGATCTCCGTTTGGCGTGTATGATACCTCGTTGGAAAGATGTCTTCGAGTAATACATGATTTGCGATAGGTCCATGCCCTATTGTGGACCTTAAAAAATTCCATTTAGGGGGTCAAAACAACTCCAGAAGTTCAAGACCCAAAAACTGCTAAAAATAGTAAATGTTGCTATAATCAAGGAAACAGATAAAACGGACTAGAGGTCTAGGTGGAATAGGAGGGTGGCCACAAATATCCACATGGATCAACCTGTTGAAGGTCATCTTCTTAGATTTGAAGAGATCCCACTATATTGAACTTCAAACTCGATCCTCTTAAGAAACAAGTTCGTAATTCCTGCTCTGATATTATGTAGAAATTATGGTGTATATTTGCAACTGCTCATGAAGTTTTAATAAAAAAATGCAAGACAAAAACCTACTCTACTACTCTCCAGAAGTTAATTCATAATTTAGACCAAAAATACATGCAATAAGAAATAACACACATGAACAAAATATTTTTTCTTGGGGAAAACAATGTACTAAATACCCCAATGCCTGCTTGCATTAATCTGATGAATAAAGATGTATTATAATTTATTTTCTCAACTGAGCACAACTTGCAAGTGAATAAAATATCTCTCTGCTCACTGAGAAGCTGTAACCCAAACTTAGTCAGTTTCTTCCTCTGCTTGAGCCTATATTTCCTTTCATAATTCTTGAGAAATTAGGCCCTTATTATTTAGGAATTTCTTCAAAATGGATTGTGCAATTCCCAAGGTTGATCATCGACCTGCATGCAATACCTGTACACTCAAGACTAGTCTACAAATGATGTTACACTACCCTGGAATATCCACCACAGATGGGGAACTTGAATTCCCAGCATGCACAAGCTATTTTTGGTTGATTGATCAGTTAAATGGATGATCACCGAGTTTGACTGAAGTCACATTGCACACCTAACCTTCCACTAGTTCCTTCAACAACTAGAACTAGTTTACCTGAAAACAACTTGAGATAAATGAATTTGATTGCTACAAATTAGCAATCACACATGCTTAAATTAAATATAACTCCAACTCAAATTTTCTGGGTAAGTTGTGTGACACAAGCCATGCCACACAAGTTAACTGCATCCAAGTTGTCTGCTGATGTGAAAATTTGAATTTTCTCAATCTATTCAAGACAAAATCAAATTAGGAATTTCTTGTTGCATTTTTTAACACATTGGTGAGTTGATATTTGGCTAAGTGTTGGCCAGAGCTTGTTTATTTACAATGAGAACAATTATTCTTTTGTAGGTTGAGCTCAAAGTTGGAGCTAGCAATTGTAATAGTTTCTTAATTCATTGATTAATGAAAACAATATTGAGGGGTTTTTCCCAGTTCAGTTCCCCTAGAAATCACTATGTATTTGTGGTTTTGCTTATTGCATTTCTATGCATGTTCTTCTAAACTGTGAATTTCATTCCAAAGATCAGTAGAGTAGAATGGTATCTGTTGATTTAGATTAAATTTCTTGAGAAAATGCAATTCTATCAAATTTCTACATCAATCCCTTGCTAGGTGTCAATTCTTTGTCATATTTGTTATAGGTGTAACTAACTGTGAATACCCCTTAAAAAATCGTTGATAGTAGTTGCAAATTCCCAGGAATTCTCTTAACTCTGTGAGAGTCTTTGATGTTGCCCAATCTAGGATTATCTAGATATTTTCTTGATGCACTTGATGCACTTGTGTGCTGATCACGTGGTTCAGATATAAGATCTCTGTCATGCCAAATTCACATTTCGAATCCTTGGATTATAGTGACTTCTTCTCCAATATTCCCAACACCTCATCCATAAGTCACATGTGGTATTTCCAATTTCGAATGTATATGAGAAGATCATTAAAGAATACTAAAAGAAATTCCACAATTTCTTATTGAAAATATGGTTCATGCATGACTAGAAAGTTGTAGGTGCATTGGTCAATTCAAATAGCATGACCAAAAACTCATAGTGCCCACAATGACACCAAACCACAACCTTGGGGATGTATTTTTCTCCAACCCCAATATGATGATACCATGATCGAAGATCAAGTTTTGAAAAATAAATTGCTCCATGCAATTCATCCACCAATTCATCGGTCCTGGGTATAAAGTACCTATTTATTTATTTATTTTTTGTTCAAGGCCCGATAATCAATGCACGTTCTCAAGTTTCTTTCCTTTTTCTAGACCAATACAACGGGTGACGTAAATAGACTGGAACTAGGCCTAGTATGCCCCATTTGTAATAACTCCTTGATGGCCTTCTCGATTTCCTCCTTGAACATTTTTGGGTTCCTATATGGGGATGTTATCACTAGTTTGGTCCCCTTTTCAAGCTCAATTGTATGCTCAAAACCCCTCTCAGGAGGTCATCCAAGTTGAATGTCCCTAAATATCTTGTCATGTTTATTCAACAATGATTGAATATCTACATGATATTGTTGGTTACTATTTGAAGTTGTATGTGATGTGATCAAGCACTCCATTGCCCAAGATATGCCACCATGATGAAAAATACTTTCCATCCTTTTTTCTATAACCACACTAGGGGTGCCATTATTCATAGCCCTCAAAATCACCTTTTGGCCATTTGCTGTGGTGAACTCCATATTCATGGTTTCGTAAATCTTCCAATGTATGCCTATAGAGACACTCAATTGATCACCCAATACAAGATTGGTGTCAGCTAATTCTACCACATATAAATCAAATATTAGTGAGTAGTTCCCCATATTTAGCTTTAGATATGGAATCTTCCTTGTACACACCATCCATACACTAGTATCCACCTCCACATAAAACCCATCAAATTCCTCTATAGGAACTTTTTTTTGGTTTCCAAGGCGGAGTCAATAAAATTGCGGGTTGCCGATTATTAATAAGATCAGTGACACATTGTCCTTGGACCACTCCTTTGACCTTGAAAGTATTATATCTAGGAGCACATGAGACTCTAGCTATAGTTCCAATTCTCTTTTCTATTAGTGGTGGTTCCACATCTGAACTGATATTCCCATTTTCTAGAGTTGATTCTGTTTCTTCTTCTCCATCACTGTCAGAGAGTACTTCTATATAGTGAACCTTTCCTTTTCCCATGCATATGTGAGCTGGTACCCAAGGCTATTTTAAATTAAAACAAAGATTCTTTCTCCTTAATTCCTCTTAGGCCTCATTTTCCATTATATTTTTCGCAGCCCAATCTTTTAGCGAGGGGTTCTTTTGTTTCTATAGAAGGAGAGGTTTGTTTGTTTGGAAACAAATTTGCCTTTGGGAACTACATCCTCCATATTCCTAGTCTTCATGATAGCATCCTGCAATGAATCTAGTTTAAAGGTCAAATAACCCCTCAATGAAAAACATGACCAATATGTGTTCTGACGTGCCAATCACTATGCCTGCAATCATCTAAAACCCCAATATGTAAGTATCAGGTATCCCTGTCTACTTGAGCCAAACCAACTTCTTTGAATGCAACTCAAGTTCCTTTTAATCAAACCAATTGATCAATATTTGTGTGAATTCTAGGTAAGAGGTGATACTAGAGTGTCCTAGGGTGACTAACCCATGGTACCACCATTCATGTGCCTCCCCCTCCAAGTGCAATGTAGCACATTGGATTGCCTCTCATTCTATCATGGGTTTAAGTTAGAAGTATGTATCCAAATTTTTCACCAAAGCTCTAGCTGTTGTTGAGCATTAGAAAAGGTATGTAATTGCCACTTATTTCATCATCTTTTCCTTTAATTCATAACTTCTTTACATTATGAAATGGGCATATGATGAAGGATTATGATAAAGTTTAAGAGATTTGTGAGTAACATAAAATGACTAATTATTACCTTTTTCTATGCAGAAAATGAAGAAAATGGAAGATCACCATCTCAAAGGAAAGGACAAGGCAAAACCAACTATTGTCCCTTTGACAGGGAACCACATCCAGATAAGGCAATCTAGATCGGAGCGCATGAGCCAAGAAAAGGAAGAAGAAATACCATATCAGCGCAAGAGGATGAAGAGATAATTGAAGGATAACGATATGGCGAATCCCTCAGGATCCTTTGATCCTGAGGGATCACTACCTTAAGAATATCTGTATCTTTGGTATTTCCGCCTGGCTGCTATAAAAAGGGACAGCGCTGCTAGCCCAAGGGGCGGATTATTGTTGTTTTATAGAATTTACTGTTGTAAACTAAACTTTGATCATCGACTCTCTTTAAAGAGCGATTACTGTAACTCTGTTTTCATGATTAATACATAAACTTTGTTGTTGTTCCGTCTCTGATTCTGGAGTAACTGCAGTAGTGTGTCCCTGGAGGCTAAGGGCCCAGCCCTAGTGGATCACTTGCTTCCTGTACCATTATTTTCCAATTTCAAGTCATGTGTGGTTTGATTTCTCTTACTTGCTTCATTCAGTAATCTGTTGTTCCTTATCATTGCGTTTACTGGCTCTGTTATATTTCATTCATATTTGAATAGTAAGGTTATCTTCTGCAACTAAAATGTTATGCTGTTCACTTTGAAATCGTATCGCATTGTTATTTCCTTACAGTCTGGCATTATTGTGTAACATTGTTGTGCATTTACAGATTGGTATTATTGTTTATTTAAGCTACGGTTTACATCTAAGTGTGATTGTTGTTCATTGGGATTGTCGTTCCATTGCAACCGCAATTGCTATTTCTTTATCACCATGGTTAATATTTATTATGATAAACTCAGATTACTGATTTCATCATTATAGATTCGTTGTGTGTTAACATTTGATTTAGTTCGTTGTGCATTTACATTTGATTCAGTTGTTGTTCAGTATTTCATAAGACTTACTTTAGTTTGTTGTTCCATTCTTGGTTTGCTGTTCAAATCATTTCTGAGTTAAAGATTGCTGCTTAATTCCTTTAGATTACGATTGCTTCTTAATTCATTTATGTAAGTTAAAGCTTTGTTGTTCAATCTTTTCAAATAGATTATTTGTTGTTCCCTTTTCTGTTAATTGAATTATCATTTCAAGTAATTGCTTTGGTGTGAACAGAATGGTCTGCAACTGTAGTGAACATTGACTATTGCTGTCTAGTTCCCAGATTGGAGATCTTCTCTTTGATTGCTTTTCATTTGCATCAGTTTACAAAGGGAAGAGTTATCATTACTGCACCCTTGACTGATGAGTGTTGTAGTTTCTTAAATGAATGATTTAGTTACAAAGCATTTCAATTTCTTGCCATTACATTTAGAGTTTGTTTCCAGCATTTATTTACTTTTGTAAAAGCACTATACTACTAGCATTACTCTTGACAAGTGACCGCCTCAGACTGAGTACACTCTTGAGATAAAAAATCGTACCTGGATTGATAATTAATGTAGGGTAAATAGAGGTGAAAAAGACCCTTTTTACTGCTCGACATTTGGCTCCGTTGTTGAGGAAGAGTGTAGCCATTTGTTTCTTTTGAGAGTAGTGTAAGTACCTGCTAGGAGAGAATTGGGTTTTAAAAATGGAAGGTAAGAACCTGCGTACGGAGCATGTAACAACCCTGCTCCCCCACCCGCTTTCCTGCAGATTTGTTGTTATTTTGGGTAGAAATCAACATTTGATTTGTGTGCATGACTAAGCAGAAAAAGCCTGAAAAGAATCCTAAACCACTACCAAAACCTGATAAAGCTAAGGGGCCGGTGACCCTTGGCCAATTGACCTTTATAGACAAAATCCTTAAAAAAGCAGAATCTCAGCCTTCAGTAGGACCTAGAAAAGTTGCTTCTAGACAACCTACTAGTTCCCTTCAGGCCACAAGATCACCATCTGTAGCCTTTGCTGAGGTGCACAGCCAAACTGAGGAGAAAGATTTTCAAGAAATTGAGAATTCTAGTCCAAAAATCATTGCAAGAAGGGAACCTTAGTAATCTCCGCGAAGGGAGAGGAGAAACAGGGGAAACTGAAGAACCAAGATCTCCTCTTGGAATAATTTAGCCATTAAGTAGCCCAGATAAGGGAAGTGCTGCAAAAATCATCCAGAACGAAGAACCTCAAGAGCTAAAATCCCCCTAGACATTAGGAACTCTCATCATCCCAGACAAAGGAAGTGTTGTTAAGGCCATTCCTGCTCCATCTAACCAACCTAGGAATACCCTCCTAGAAATCCTGGAAGGTTATTGGCACATATTTGACCAAATGGCCTAGAACCAGAAAACCCCCCAAACCTCCACACTGCAATATCCCATTGTAGATACTACAGTCAATGCACCTATGAAGGCAATTCCTCTCCAGCATATCCCTACATTTCATGGCCTAACATCGGAAGACCCAGATGCATTTTTGTTTGAATTCGATGTGTTGTGCAGGGGATATGACTATACCACTAATCCCCAAAAGCTGAAACTATTTCCCTCTACATTAAAAGGAGCTGCTTTACGATGGTTTATGGGGTTGGGTGGAGGTGTTATAAATGACTGGGATCAGATGAAAGGTGCTTTCCTGAAGAAATATCAGGATTATTGTAGGTCCAGAGAGTTAAAGGATGAAATATTTCAGATGGTAGCTAGACCTAATGAGACACTAGAAGAATATGTTGAACGTTTTCAGTATAATCTTCAAAGATCTCCTTATGCATCATTACCCTTACCTGACAATGTATTAAAAACAACATTAATTAAAGGTATGAAGGAACAATGGATTGAAACACTAAATATTATGGGAAAAGGAGACATCTATCAAGAAGATTTTGCTAACATCATTGATTTATGTATCAGGAGCTCACGAGGTAGTACAAGGCTAAAACTAGCAGAACATGACAGGTTTACAAGGGACAACAAGATCTCTGGAGAAGGAGTAACTCGCGCAGAAATTGGAAATTTACTAGAAAATTTCAAAATTGATATATTGGGGACTCTAACAACACAGCTCGATATTATGCAAGTGAAATAAAAACAAGCAGAAGCAGAGAAAAATCTGGCAATATTCTATCCCAGATGCAGAAAGAAACACAGCCACAAAGAGTGCCCATTAGATGCAGTTCAAGTTGCGCTATTTGTACAAAAGACCACTCTATGGAGAGCTGCCCCTCACTTCCTGGTTTGAAAGCAGTATACAAAGAAGCGGAAGAAGAACCAGAACCGGTGTACCTACTTAATCAGCGCCGTCAATGGCAGTCGCGACAACCCGATCCATCTTTTTCTTTCCAGCCTCCGTAATATCATGCTCAACAATATAATACAATGTGGAAAAATCAACCTCCCTTCTCAAATTGGTCACAACAACCATTTCCTTCATCATCACCATGGCCGAATCAAGCAAGCCAATCTAATTGGCCAAATTTTCCCTATGCTCCACCATATTGGCAAAATAATGCGTATCCAACACAATGGTCCCCTCCCACTTCGCAGAGTCAAGCTTGGCAGACAAACTGGCAAAGACCGATGAATCAGCCAGTAGGAACCATTCCACTCCCTCAACCTACACTGCCAGCACTACAACAAAACCCCCAGTCCAACTTAAGACCACAACTCCTAGCCCAACCCAACCCGAACCCAAATAACAGACCGGTTCAATCTGTTCAAATAATTGAAACACCAGAACTAGAAACCGATCTAAGGGAGTGCAACGACCTTCAATTAAGGTCTGGGCGCATTATAGAAACCGAGGGAGATAAAAATGTTCAAGTTGAAAATCAGTTACCCACAAAACAACCATTACAAGAAGAAGATGTGGTCAGACAACAGACTCATGACCAAGCAACCACATCTTCTCCCCCATTCCCAGAACGATTAATCATACCGCGCCCTATAGAACATCCTGACTTTGATATTCTGAGAGAATTGAAGAATTTGTACATAAAAATCCCACTCCTCCAAGCTATCCAAGATATCCTGAAATATGCAAATACCATCAAAGAGCTATGTATAAAAAAACCAAGGAGAAGAATAACAAATAACCCAACAGTCCAAGTAGTTGGCACCCTATCTGATCTGTTATCAGAAAGAGAAGCACCCGTCAAATATGAAGCCCAGGAAATCCAATAATGACAGTACAAATCAATGGACAAACCTTTTCAAATGCCTTAGTTGATTTAGGGGCTACAATTAATATCTTAACAACCACCACTTGTCAAAAACTAGGCATTACATCAGTAGAACCAACTTCCACCTTATTAGAACTGGCTGACCGATCAGTGGTTAGGCCAGAAGGCACACTACATGATGTCATGGTATCTGTTGATTCCTGGGAATATCCCGCCGACTTTCTGATAATAAACCCCAAAAACCGACTTGATGGACATCCGTTAATTTTAGGAAAACCTTGGCTTGCGACCGCTGATGCTTACATTGGTTGTCGATAAGGCAGTATGACCATAACTAGAGGAAGTAACATCAAGAATCTAGCCCTATACCCTCCATCCCAGCCAAGTGTAACAATAATAAAAACTAACAAACATCCTGTATCATACCTCACCGAAAACATTAGATCCCCATTAACCATAGAAGATGCCCTCGATTTCAAAGATCAAACAGAGGATGATGTTATTAACAACTTCATTAACCAAGCTGAATCCAGATCCCACGTACAATGTCACATGATAGAGGCAGCATTTGACAATGAACTAGAAGAAGATCCTCTCAAAGACACTCATGACCAGACAATACCCACCACCTCTGTTTCAAATAACAAAACTATAGAGATTGAGCCAGGAAAAACCTTAAACATCAATAATAACTTGACTCCTGAACAAGAAGAGAAGCTGATCCAACTACTGAGAAAATACAAGGAAGCTTTTGCATGGGATTATCTGAACATGAAGGGAATCGATGCCCAGCTATGTACACAACACATTTATATAGAAAAAGATGTGAGACATGTTCCCCAACCCCAATGGAGACTTAACCCTCACCTGAAAGACATTGTGAAAGCTGAATTACAAAAACTTTTGGATGTAAACTTTATTTATCCGATCTCTGATAGCAAATGGGTCTATCCACTTGTAGTGGTGCCAAAGAAGAATGGAAAGTGGAGGATTTGTCTAGATTATAGAGAATTAAACAAATCAACCCAGAAAGACCACTTTCCCCTTCCATTCATCGACCAGGTATTAGATACATTAGTAGGAAAAAAATTCTTTTCTTTCTTGGATGGCTTCAGTGGATACAATCAGATTCAGATTGCACCTGAAGACTAGGACAAAAATACTTTTACCTGTCCTTGGGGAACGTTTGCCTACAAAGTCCTACCCTTTGGCCTATGCAATGCCCCTACCACATTTCAAAGGGCCATCCTCGGCATCTTTTCAGATTTAATAAATGAAGGGCTCGAAGTATACATGGACGATTTCACACCATACGGAAATGATTTCGACCCAACACTCGACACATTGGAAAAGGTGCTGCAATGATGTATCGCCACCAGGCTCTGCTTGAGCCATGAAAATTGTTATATGATGATGACTGAGGGACTCATACTAGGTCATTATATCTCAGCAGCTGGAATACAGGTAGATCCGGCCAAAATTCAAATAATTTTGTTAATACCTACTCCTACCACACAGTCAGAGGTACGCAGTTTTCATGGATTTTCTGGTTATTATAGGAGATTTATAAAACATTTTTCTCAAATAGCTGCACCTCTATACGCACTAACAGGGAATGTTGATTTTGTTTGGACAGATAAATGTGACCATGCTTTTGAGGATTTGAAAAAGCTTGTGTCAATAGCCCTAGTGCTCAGAGGCCCAAATTGGGACCTGCCATTTCAAATTTCATCAGATGCTTCAGACACAGCTATTGGAGCAGTCCTTGGGCAGGAAGAAGACAAAAGCCCATATGCAATCTATTATATTAGCAAGAATTTGTCTCCTGCTGAGCTAAACTATACTGTTACTAAAAAATAATTTTTAGCTGTAATACATGCTGTAAATAAATTTAGGCATTATATCACTGGATATCCTGTTGTTTTATATACAGATCACTCTGCCATAAAATATTTAGCAAATAAACCAATTACAAACGGTAGAGTAACAAGATGGTTGATTTTATTGCAGGAATTCGACATCACAATAAAAGATCGACCTGGGAAAGAGAATCCTGTAGCTGACTTTCTCTCACGAATGCCAAAGCCAGTGGACGTAGCAGCAGTCGAAGATCAATTTCCAGATGAACATTTATTCGTTGTTACTATCAAAACACCCTGGTATGCTGATGTTGCAAATTATTTAGCAGTAGGCAAATTACCAAAGCATCTGACCCCCAATGAACAAAAACAGATTGTGCAGCATAGTACCCAATTTTCTTGGATTGGGGGCTACCTATTTCATACAGGGGCAGATATGCACATCAAAAGATGCATCCGTGAAGATGAAATATTTGACATTCTGAAAGCCTGTCATGACGGACCATGTGGCGGACATTTCGCAGATCGAAGAACTAGTCACAAAGTTTTGCAAACAGGGTATTACTGGCCCACAATCTTCAAAGATGCAAAGAAATTTGTTCAATCTTGTGACAGTTGCCAAAGAATAGGACGCCCTGGACAGTACGACGAAATGCCTTTGAACCCACAACTAGTCATCAAACCATTTGAGCGTTGGGCGCTTGATTTTGTTGGTCCAATCAACCCATCATCAAACCAGAAAACATATATTTTGGTAGCAACAGAATATGTGACCAAATGGGTTGAAGCAGAGGCACTTCCAAGAGCTACAGAGGATTCTGTCATTCATTTCCTGTTCTAGATATTTGTGCGATATGGCCTCCCAAGAGACATAATCACGGACGGAGGACCATAGTTTGCTGGTAATAAAATTTCTGCAACATTAAAAAACTATCATATTCAGCACAAGATTACCACTCCATACCACCCACAAGCAAATGGCCAAGTAGAAAGCATGAATAAAGTAATAGAAGCAATATTAACAAAAACCATTGCGTCACACAGACGTGATTGGGCTACAAGATTGTTGAAAGCCTTGTGGGCATACCGAACAACATGGAGAAACACCACCGGTTATTCACCATATCAGCTAGTATTTGGAAAGGAACCCATCTTTCCAATAGAGTTTGAAATACAAATGTTGAGAACAGCACAAGAAGTTGATCTAGATTTAAATGAGGCCCAAATTAATAGACTACAACAAATCAACAAGCTAGATGAAATGAGGCTCTCCGCTCTTCAACATACTGCATTAATCCAACAATAAAGAGAAAAATGGCACGACGCCCTCATAAAAAAGAAAGTCTTCCACGAAGGAGATTGGGCACTCCTATACGATTCCAGGTTTCAAGATTTTCCGGGAAAACTTCAAACTCGCTGGTTGGGACCGTATGAAATCCAGAAAGTGCATGATAATGGCACCATTACTTTAACTACCATTGATGGATCTGGACATACCTTTAAAGCAAATGGCCACCGAGTTCGACTGTACCGCAAACCGCTTACTCGGGAATCCTTCTACCAGCAACTTCGGGAAGACTCTGACATGCAGATTCTAGCTGAGGAAGAAAACTCTTCCTCGCCTTTGGTTCACTAAGTAATTTGATTGCTTTTAAATTTTGTACATAACTTTTTCTGTTTTGTTTGTGTAAATTACTTTTTGTATAGATTTTTGCATTTCTGCAATTTTTTTACATTTTGCTGTTCCTTTCCGAAGGAACATCACTTTCACGTTTTGTTGTTCCTTTCTGAAGGAACAACACTTTCACCGTTTGTTGTTCCTTTCCGAAGGAACAGCATTTTTGCCGTTTTTTTGTTCCTTTCAGAAGGAACAACACTTTTGCATTTTTTTGTTCCTTTCCGAAGGAACAACATTTTCGTCGTTTTGTTGTTCCTTTCCGAAGGAATAGCACTTTCGTATTTTGTTGTTCCTTTTCGAAGGAACAACATTTTCGTTGTTCGCTGTTCCTTACCAAAGGAAAAACACTTTTGCATTTTGTTGTTCCTTTCGGAAGGAACATCATTTATGTCTTTTGTTGTTCCTTTCCGAAGGAACAACACTTTCACATTTTGTTGTTCCTTTCCGAAGGAACAACACTTCTGCATTTTTGTTGTTCCTTTCTGAAGGAACAACACATTCGCATTTTTGTTGTTCCTTTCTGAAGGAACAACACTTTTGTTTTTTGTTGTTCCTTTCCGAAGGAACAACACTTTCGTTTTTTTCTGTTCCTTTCTGAAGGAACGGCACTTTCATTTTTTGTTGTTCCTTTCCGAAGGAACAACACTTTCGTTTTTCTACTGTTCCTTTCCGAAGGAACAACACTTTCGTTTTTTTGCTATTCCTTTCCGAAGGAACAACACTTTCATTTTTTTGCTGTTCTTTTCCGAAGGAACAAAAATTTCGTTTTCTGTTGTTCCTTTCCGAAGGAACAACATTTCCGCATCTTTTGTTTACGCTTGCTTTATTTGTTGTTCCAATTAAGGAACAGCCGATGTTCCTCTCAAGGAATAGTTGTTGTTCCTCTCAAGGAACAACAGCTTCGAGCATGTTTTTTTCCTTTTTGCTTGTGGTTTTTGTATGCAAATATTCTTTTGCTATCCCTCTAAAGAAACAACAGTTGTTCCATCTAGAGAACAACACTTTTTGAGTGCATTTTTCTCCTTTTTGTGTGTATGTTTGTTTCACCATGTAGAGGATTTTTGTGAGTGATGGTCATTTAAGGCACAACTATACATTTATGAAAAAATACAAAAACTAGAGGATATTGAAATCAACAAATCAAAGAAAAATCATTATCTTTAAAAGAAATTGCTTTGAATTGATAAAAGAAAGGAGAAAAGGACACAAATATTTATATCACTTTGCTATCATTATTTTCACTAATACCAATCTGATTGATTATTTTTTTATCATGATGGTTCTTTCTAAATCCCCATAATTATCTTTGATCATTATTATTGAGTAAGAATAAGGGCACATTTTTCTATTGAGATGTTCAGACTTCTTCCACCATCCCTACTCTTAAGGAGTGTTGAGCCATCCTCTATATATAAATAGGAAAAGTGTTATATAAAAGAAAAGAAGAAAAAATGTATATCTATATGATTACTAACATGATTTGTCAAATGAAGGATAGGGGGTCTCATCAAGAGCCAGCCTACCATGATCATAAGGAAGAAAGTGAAGTGGCATTCCCACTATGGCCACCACACCAGGGATATGATCCAAGAGGCACATCAGAAAAATAAAAAGTCCTTGGAACAGGAGGTCTCATCATGAGCCGGCCTGCCCACCTTTCACTCCTTCCTGGTGAATGGCATTGTGATTCATCTGGTTACCAAGCCAGCATAATGGCCTCCATTCTGACATTGCACAACACTTTCCTAGGCATACACAAAGGATTATGGTTCCAAGGGTGAAATAAACAACTATGTCAAGGTTATGGACACCTATGGGCAACAGAGCTCTGTTGATGGTATTGAAGTCATATTTCTTATACACCAATAGTCATTATAAAACCCTTCTTCTTATATCTTTATAGTGATTTCAAATGAGATTATGTATATAACCCTTTCAAACCTTTGATACATGAAAATCATTTACAAATCAATCATGATGGTTAAAGTGGATAATGACCGCATAAGAACTTTTATTCACGTCAGCTGTCCTATCCTCCATTTCTCGCATCATATCACGGCATTTCCATATTTATTAGCGATTCTATCATACGCCTCGATTTCGGTAATCCGCTCATTTTTGTAAACATGTCATATATCTATACGTTGTTCCTTTATTCCACTGTACGATTGTAGTTCAGCATGCTGCTCCTTTATTTGACGGCCGAGGACGGCCTATCACATTACAGGGGGGCGCGGGTGATCTCCATAATTCGCTGGCATACGTGTCAGCCCATTATTCGGAGGTATTATGACTTCACCAAAACTCGAGAATAGCAAGCCTAACGGTATTTTGTTTCCCAATATGCATGGCTTGCTGTTCCAACGCCATTTCTGTGTTTTTCTCTGCAAAAATTAAGAGTAAGTTAAAAATTTGAACAACTTGCTGTTCCATCATCTTCTCTGTGTTTTCTTAACAGTGAGCTAAAAATTTGAACAGCCTGTTATTCCATCGTTGTCTCTGTGTTTTTACAGTGTGCTAAGCATGAATAAGATGGGAGGAAGATCAATTCACAGTGAGCCATAGGTGCTGATGGTCTCTGACGTCGCACGAGAAATCTTAGCAAGGGCAGGATGAATAGCTTACATTAACCGTGTACAAAAATCTAACAAGATGGTGGCAATCGAGTTTTTGCAGAATTTGCAGGAAAATCATTCCATGGTGAGAGGGAGACAAATAGTAGTCACAGATGACATAATTGCTAAAGTTTTGGGACTGCTAGTCGCTGGACCTGTGTGGACTCTGAAAAAGGTGAGACTACGAGACGCCATAACCATCTTCCAGGATGAAGGGCAGAACCTTACTATCAAAGGGAAAGGAGTCTTGCCGACAACCTTGGGAGAGCCTTGGGCAGAATTGGCGAGAATTATCCAAAGCTACATCACTTGTGATGGCAGAAAAGACGTGGTAAGACCACGCCATCTCAAAATTTTAGCTGTGTTAAAGCAAAAATGTGTTGTGAATTTGCCTGCGTTCTTAAATTTTTTATTACATGATGTTGCCCGAAGCATGAGGAAATCTCGCCATGTAGAGTCAGTAGTAAGCCATCATGGGTTAATTCGATTGATAGTCAGTTACAGTCTTTCCCAATAGCAGAGTAGTTGGGAAGAATTGATTTTCTTGATAGATGGGGGACTGGCTTTGCCAGCCCCAAAACGAAAACATATTGCCAGCACATCGAGCAGACCACTGAAACGAAGACAATCTATTAGATTGGCAAGGAGCAGAGGAATGCTGGGAAATTCCCAAGGAAACATTAGCCAGCCTGTGGAAATACATGATTCAGAAGACGAACAACCCCCACAACTGGAAGGTGGGGAGAATGAAGAAGAATTGGAGGAAAACGATGAAGAAGAACTAGAGGAGGAGACTGAGCAATCCGGTCAGGAAGAAGGGGAGGAAATAGAGCAACGCAGCGAAAGTCCACTGCAAAACCCTCTGCAAGAAGATGAATTGGCCCAAATTTTGGCCAATATGGGTGAGTATGTCCAACCTCATAGCCCACTCAACCCCCATATCGAAGAAGGACCGCAGGAGCACTCTGCTCATGATAAAAGTGCATCCGAGGAAATGTGTGACGAGGAGGAAGAAGAAGAGGATCACTCTGCTCATGATAAGAGTGTATCTGGGGAGAAGAGTGTTGAAGAGGAGGAAGAAGAACAATCTGTTCCTAGTCAGAATACACCCGAAGAATTGCATGATGAAGAAGAGGTAGAAGAAGAAGCTACCCAGGAGACAATAGAACAAACCAGGGTTTCTACCCCTAAAAAACCTGATCAACAGAACACTGAGGAGGTGTTCCAAGAAGGAAACATGGAAATTGGCCAAGGCAAAGGTACAATGCGTGAGGTACAAAGCCCAGGCCTGAGAAAAGAAACGACTGTTCCTTCTAAGAAAACAGATGAAATTAAAAAATTGCGAAAGGAACAACAGAGATTGCTTAACGTAATTAAGCAACTCCGACAACAAATAAGAGTCTTGAAAATGGGGAAGAACTCAAAAGGAACCTCTATGGAAAAGTGTGCAACCACCTAGGCAAAACCCCACAAGAAAAATACCAAGAGGACTCAAGTCGACCCTGTTATTCAAAATTGCAAGGAACAACATTTGGTTGTTGCAAATGTAGAAGCACAAACGGACAACGCACCAGCCTGTGATAAGGAAGTCCAAATAGAGGCACTATCCTCTAGTGATAAGGAGACTCAGACCATAAAGACTAGATGTGGCAATAAGGAGATCCAAGTAGATCTCCAGCCCAAAAGTGTCATGATGGATAATGACCCGAGGATAGTAACTTTGCGAAAAGATTTGGCACAAGCCCAACAAACAATAGAGAAACTCACAGAGGAAACTGTTCCTCAAGAAAAATATCATAAGTTACAACAGTAGCTGAAGAACATCAATGCATCGGAAAGCCAGGCCTTCGATGGATGGCGAAAGGTAGAGGAAAGAGTCAAAAAGGTAACCCATAGACTAGACACAGTCATAAATCAAATGGATACCTTATGTTCTCTGAATACTGATTTTCTAGCGTGTAGGGCACCCACCAGAAACTATGCTTTGTTTCTGATGGAAAGATATTTACAATTGAAAATTAAGGCTGTCAAGGCAGGAGTGCTTATAGAGATAAAAACCATTGATGACTTCATAAACTATTGTAAGAATTACGGGGTGAAAGTTCAGCGATTGTTATGTGAATTTTATTTTCACAATCTTGTGTTAGATGGAGAAACAGAACAGAACCCTAGCCCTTTTGTGGGTGATGTCCAACTTCAGGCATTTATTTATTTTGGTGTTAATTAGATAAAGTGGCTTAAAGCCTACAATGTCTTTCAAATACAGGAGAATGGATTAGATCTATGGGTGAGGGGTGAACCTAGAGACCCATTGCAATTATGGAACAAACATAGGAGCCTAATGAGAACTCAGGGTGTGATCTAGACATTGGGACCTATTCACACAGCAGTCATCCAGCAAGGGGTAGAATACTTCTTAACCATCAAAGACCTTGCCATAGCAGCAGCCAAATTCCGATACCAGACTTCTAATCGGAATATCCAAAACAGAGAACCATTCAATTATGAGAATTTTAAGCTAGTTGCTAACCGCTTGGTTATCTATGGTGACCTCATCTTGAGAGAAGGCCCGTCTTGGTTAGGTTGTAGGTTCTGAAGTCCAGTCATTTGGTATCTTGCACCAAGGTATAGAGCCCTATATGAATTGCCTGAAGATTAGACAGGGCATATTTTTGAAATCTTAGCTAGGAATCATGGTTGTAGACCACTAACTGATAAACCTTCTCCAGCCTATTCCTTAACTGCCTTGCATGTTAATTATAATGTTTTCATGAGGGCATGAAAAAGGGTAAGCGGGGGGGTGTGTTGAGCATTAGAAGAGGTATGTAATTGCCACTTATTTCGTCATCTTTTCCTTTAATTCATAACTTCTTTACATTATGAAATGGGCATATGATGAAGGATTATGATAAAGTTTAAGAGATTTGTGAGTAACATAAAATGACTAATTATTACCTTTTTCTATGCAGAAAATGAAGAAAATGGAAGATCGCCATTTCAAAGGAAAAGACAAGGCAAAACCAACTGTTGTCCCTTTGACAGGGAACCGCATCTAGACAAGGCAATCCAGATCGGAGCGCATGAGCCAGGAAAAGGAAGAAGAAATACCATATCAGCGCAAGAGGACGAAGAGATAACTGAAGGATAACGATATGGTGAATCCCTCAGGATCCTTTGATCCTGAGGGATCACTACCTTAAGAATATCTGTATCTTTGGTATTTCTGCCTGGCCACTATAAAAAGGGACAGCACTACTAGCCCGGGGGGTATTATTGTTGTTTTATAGAATTTACTGTTGTAAACTAAACTTTGATCATTGAATCTCTTTAAAGAGTGATTACTGTAACTCTGTTTTCATGATTAATACATAAACTTTGTTGTTGTTCCATCTCTGATTCTGGAGTAACCATAGCAGTGCGTCCCTGGAGGCTAAGGGCCCGACCCTAGTGGATCACTTGCTTCCTGTACCATTATTTTCCAATTCCAAGTCATGTGTGGTTTGATTTCTCTTACTTGCTTCATTCAGTAATCTGTTGTTCCTTATCATTTCATTTACTAGCTCTGTTATATTTCATTCATATTTGAATAGTAAGGTTATCTTCTGCAACTGAAATGTTATGTTGTTCACTATAAAATCGTATCGCATTATTATTCCCTTACAGACTGGCATTACTGTGTAACATTGTTGTTCCTTTACAGATTAACATTATTGTTTGTTTATAGAGTAACATTGCTATGCATTTACAGATCGGTATTATTGTTTATTTAAGCTACGGTTTACCTCTAAGTATGATTGATGTTCATTGGGATTGTCGTTCCATTGCAACTGCAATTGTTGTTTCTTTATCACCATGGTTAATATTTATTATGATAAACTCAGATTACTGATTTCATCATTATAGATTCGTTGTGTCTTAATATTTGATTTAGTTCGCTGTGTGTTTACATTTGATTCAGTTGTTGTTCAATATTTCATAATACTTACTTTAGTTTGTTGTTCCATTCTTGGTTTGCTATTCAAATCATCTCTGAGTTAAATATTGCTGCTTAATTCCGTTAGATTATGATTGCTTCTTAATTCATTTCTGTAAGTTAAAGCTTTGTTGTTCAATCTTTTCAAATAGATTAGTTGTTATTCCCTTTTCTGTTAATTGAATTATCATTTCAAGTAATTGCTTTGGTGTGAACAAAATGGTCTGCAACGAAAGTGAACATTGACTATTGTTGTCTGGTTCCTAGATTGGAGATCTTCTCTTTGATTGCTTTTCATTTGCATCAGTTTACAAAGGGAAGAGTTATCATTACTGCACCCTTGACTGATGAGTGTTGTAGTTTCTTAAATGAATGATTTAGTTACAAAGCATTTCAATTTCTTGCCATTACATTTAGAGTTTGTTTCCAGCATTTATTTACTTTTGTAAAAGCACTATACTACTAGCATTACTCTTGACAAGTGACCGCCTCAGACTGAGTACACTCTTGAGATAAAAAATCGTACCTGGATTGATAATTAATGTAGGGTAAATAGAGGTGAAAAAGACCATTTTTACTACTCGACAGCCATGCAACTAGATGACCCATTAAAACAAGGGATAGTTATCTTATGCCATTTCCTTGGATTCTCATAATTTTGCAACCCCTGATTATAATATTTGGGTCAGTTCCCGTACTTCTAGCAAAAAAATATTGTAGGGACATTGCTACATGAAACTTTGCTCCTAATTCTTTATATTCCCTTAGATGATCAATACATTCTTCTCTTAGCGTTTGTTCCACTTAGTTATTTGTTGGTTTCTCCTCCAACAATTTGGGTAAAAATGGTCTAGGTCTCATCCTCCTTGATGACTGGGAATTATGTTGGGATAGACTATAAGTATTTCTTGCCTCGACATATTGTCCATTGTGGTCATATGACCCTATTACACCATTGTTTTTGGGGTTTTGTTGATTTCCTAGAAGATTGGCCATAGAATTAGTGAAAACCTACACCAAATCTCGTTATCCTCTTATCATTTCATTCATCATTTCTTATTGTCCCCAAGTCAAATCATTTCGGGCATCCCTGATGCTTCTCAATGATTGATCATCTTGATCACCCATTTTTGTTCCTTATTCCTTAGGAATAAGAGTGAGGAAGATCATTTCCTTTCCCTTACCTCTTGTAAGTAATGCAACCCGTGTCCCCCTAATTCATCCAATAGTACATTCTTCAGAAGCTGGCAGGAAAACCAATGTAACACCCCCCAATTCTACCGCTACTTATTGTAATGACATTTGTGATTGTAATGCTAGCATGGAAGAACCATGTCTTAATGGACATTTTATTAAACATATGATAATTATTATTTAAAAACAATTAATTAAGTAACACAACCAAGGAATGGACAACCTTATCCTTGGTATGAAGGAATATTTATTGCTCACCCGTTTTTCCTAAATCCACTTGATTTCCTGCTTGGCTTGAAACTCCATAGCCCATACCAATAGAATTAAATGCCGAGATTTCTTGCATACTCAAAGAGTCATTTTTCTGATAGGTTTAATGAGATTCGATTGGGGTTAGACTGAAGTTGGAAGAGTTCACTAAGAATATAGATGAGACTGTATTGGGGAGGTATAAGGGTAGGCATTTCCCATTCCCCTCCTTCCCCTCATAAATAAAGGAGAAGACTCCCCATAAGATGGTGCTTAAGAGCCAAGATGTGCTCTGGAGAAACACGAGAGAAATGAGGTGGTGCTCTCTCTCTCTCTCTCTCTCTCCCTCTCTCTCACTCATGAGCAAACATTGAGAAGGAGACATCCTCACAGTGGAGGACAAGGGAACTCAAACACTATATCTTGCTTGTGCTAGTTCAAGTGGGTTATGTTCATTAGGCTCCTGAATGGTACTAGACATAATGGAAGCGGTGGAGTATAATGTGAATAACTAAGCAAATTTGGAGCTAACTCTGAGCTTGTGCCCTCTAATCTTGAGTTGATGATCTGTGGCCTTTGACGTTTATTCTTGTGACAGTGGTTAAGGCCAATGAAATCCCTATGTGAGCTTGCATTTCTAGTGTGTTGTTTAAGGATTTAAATTCAACCACCAAGTGCTTTTTGTTTTCTATGAAACCACTATCTTCTTACCGAATTATTGTTAAACCACCTACTTAATGGTTTTTTTATTTTGGCCTTAAACTATTGGGTTCTCACTATTGGATGTGAAACCACTAAGTTCTTGCTATTGTATGTGAAATCACTTAGTGCTTTACAATCCAATTTTAATCCACCTACATAGTGGAATCAATCCTAAGAAGCTGAGCAACACACCCCTCTAAAATTTGGGTGAGGCCCTGTGTTTTGAAACTCAAGAGCAAGTAGGTAACTATGATGATTTCTTTATAATTGTTAAACCACCTGGACAATGGATCCCATCTCCTAAGTGTTTGACCAACCCATTGGTATGAATTTACCCTAGTGCAAGCATACCCTCAAACTTTTTATTTGGATTGGGGGCGATCAACTAAACAAAATGTTACAATGTATTTGGCCTATGGTTGGTTGGAGATTTGAAGTCCCTTCTCTAGTTTCCAACTAATTTAACTTACTCAGATAAGTATAATTATTTATGCATATTTTATTTATGGATGATGACTATGCTTGTTATGTTTATTGGATGATATAAGGTCCCATATCATTCATGAAGGAATACCCAAATCACTGTATATTCATGGTTGAACAGTTATCCTGTTTGTCCATGGTGCTAGTGAATGCTTAAGTTATGTGGTTGATGCTATCTTGGTGAATTGTAGGTTTCCCAATATGCTCATTACTGATGGTTTGAAAATTACTCAGGATTAACCTGTTATCTTCTTATAAGTTCTCTATTATGTGATATGTTTATGAATTTTGACAATTCATTTCCTTAACCATGATTGCAAGCTAATTTATAGGTTATGAATTTAATTTATATCCTATATGTTAAAATGAGTATTTGGTTAGAGATAATGGTCATTTAGTCTATGAATAACATGATGTTTCCATGAGGTATGCACACTTCATATTATTGTAACAGAGAATTATAATCAACCGAATAACTTGGGATTCAATGCTTAATACATGATTCAAAAATCTATTGTATAATGGCCCTAATTTGTATGTATTCTTGAAAATTAATGAACAAGTCCTATATTAATGATGGAATTAACTAACATATAATATATAGTAGATATAGAATTCCCGAACCTGGGTGAATTTGTCTTTGGAACCTTTCCTTTCTCTTAATCTAGATTTGGTACAGTTTGGGTCCCATTCATTCCCTATTATTCATTTTGGACAAGGTACACTGTTTCCAAGAACTTATGTTTAGGCCTTAGCCATCAATCTTAGAATTTGGTGTTTAGGATGATGCCCCAATTCATAAGTGTTTTTCTTAATTCTCAGTCGATTTTTCCCCTACATGCCGTGGAGAAAAAAAAAAAATCCAAGTTGGCAGTAGTTTTTCCACTTTGGAAATGGCCCAAATATTTCCGAGGTTGTATTTCCCTTTGTTTTATTTCATGGAAATCCAAAAATCCAGTAGTCCAGGGGGGGGGTCGATAAAAGTGTTTACTTCGCGGATAGCCAAATCTCCCTGTTGTCGGATTTCCCCCTTGTGGCACAAATGATGTAGAGATTTGGTAGTGGCTTCTATTATACATGGACCATATTATTTTTTTACCAGATAACTACCTTTTTCTTATCGCATGGGGACCACGATGCACATGACCCACAACCCATTATATTTTATTAAATCAGATATCTAAGATATTTAGAGGTGGAGCCAGTGGATAGGATTCGACATGGACAGATGGTTGGATTCTATCATTGCATGCTAGAATGGATTAGAGAGCCTAGGATCTGAGGTTAGAGAAGTGCACCCCTTGTGGAGGCCTATATGGGCATAAAGCTAGATTTTCGATGAAAAGAGGCATATATAGGGATCTAGGAATATGGGTGTGTAGTAAGTTGGCACAACGCTATTAGGCTGATTTGCCTATTAAATGGATAACAAATAAAATCATTTGCAAAACATGAAGGTGGTAGGCCCGATGGGACCTACGTCAAAGTTGATCTGTTAGTGCCATGTAGGCTTGACAAGGACCACATGGGGGCTGCGTAGGAACCCAATGATGACATGGAATTGAATTATGTTGATGTGCTAGTGCTATGTGGATTCCATGTGCCAACTCAATGCTAATGTGACCTGATATAATAGGTCAAAATTCTAATGGGCATACATTTTGATCTGAGAGTCAAATTGAAATAAAATTTATATCCCTGGAAAGCTCCTGATGAGATGAATGCAATGGTGGCATTGGTTTTGAGTTTTAATGACATTGGAAAATGTGGAATTTTGTGACTTCATCTTCATAAGAAAACTTGGAGGTCGGGTCAAAAAATCAAGTAACACCTTCCATGGCCCAAGATAGTACAAGGGGGTGGGAGGAAGTGTTACAACCAAATTTGATACCACTATAATGTTCTTTATTATTTTTTACTTGCTTATACTAGAAAATTTCTTTCCAAACTTTTTTCGGGTGTTTTAGATAAACACTTTGCACAATTTATTTATTCAAATATTTGGAATGCAAATAAAATATATTTTTCTTTCTAATATAATCAAGGGACCAATAACCATAGATTTTCCCAATAAGGATTTCACAGGAAAACCCTAGCTAATTTTATTATACTAATTCTGGAAAATTACTTGCATTTGGTTTTAATGAACCTAGTAGTTGCTACATAATTGGCAGGATTTATTCCTCCAAGAATCAATTTGGCCTCTTTAGAAAATATTTTGACAATTGGATAAATCACTCCTATAGTTTCAATAATTTGGATTCCTTTGCAATTCAACCCTCCGAGACAAATTTAGTTGCTTCTAATTAATTCAGCCTACAAAACAATTCAGCCCCAGAAAATATATTTGCTTACAAAAATAAATATACCTTCCAAAATATAATTAATTATGTCGCAGAAGAGAATTCGACTAAGAAACTCGAACCTCCATAATTATTTCACTTTCTAAACAAATATTTGGCCTTCTCAAGTCAAATTTGACCTGCCCCAAAAATCTCGAAACTACTGCAATGGATAATTTGATGTTACCCTCTAGTTCCACAATCTCTGGCAAATTCACCCTCCTCCTCGTTAAATCCTTACAGAGAACCTGAGTGATCCTCCTTGTAGATTGTCTAGTGTGAATAAGTCTCACCACCAAAACCAGTTGTGATCTATTATTGAATGTTAGTTTTGTTGTGCTAATTTCAATTACATATTTATAAACATGTGCTTGTTCATTGCTTCCTGTGCATGGTTCTCTTATGGTGATTGTGATTGTAAACAGGTAAATTTTTATCAAGTTTTAACTGAAGTACATGAAAAAAATAGCTTCAAAAACAAGTACTAAACAACAGACATTCAAAGTACAACAAACCATCAACAAGAGCATTTAACACAATGTTTTGATGAAGGAGTTCACCCCTCCTGGGTTACATCTCCTTGGTCTAGCTTTCATGGCATGGGCCTCTGTATTTGCTCAATATGGAAAAAATGATGTTTACAAAGCTCTACTGCTCCTGATACCTACACCAATGTGTTCATAATGTCAAAATTAGCTAGGAACACCTTTTCCTGAGCTCAATTTGGTCGAAAATTGCTCTAGTTATGGCTCAAACAGTTTTTCCCTACAATTTCTCCTCCAAATTTGGAAGAACTCCAGTTAGGGCTGCTAAATTTGGGGTTGGCGCAAAAACAGTGGAGTCCTCTAAAAGTCCGTTGTTCTAAACTTATGTTTAATTAAATGTTAACCCGTGTTTAACTGGAGGATTAGCGCTAGTCACGTGGATTAAAAGTTGAGTGTTTCATAACCGTTGGAGGGTTATGCGGAGGTCACATGTCATGGTTAGTGGCACAGTTTCCGCTAATGGTACCTTGACCTTGCGGTTTTCGTGTGACATGACAAACCTTAACTATTGCGGTGAAGGTTTACATTGGACCCGCCAGAGGTTAACATAACCGTGCCATCCATTGCGTTCACATGTTTTGTGGTAACCGTTGGGGTGACGGTTTGTGGATCCATCGGTTAACTATTTGCGATGGTTTTTGGTGTGTTCACATGGGGAGGGCTGACCTGTGGGCTGGCCCCCCCTCTAACCGCCAACCTTGAACCCAAAACACGTTAAATATATGTGTGCCACTATAGTGGTTAAGCAAAAAACATAGCGGACTTGGTTGAAGGCTTTGGTCTACAGATAGGAGGCCGCAGGGTCGAACCCCGATGCCTCCATAATATATTTTGTTGAATTGTGCCTTCTCTCATTGGCCCAAAATTAACCAATAGAACTGTGCCAATGCACCTGCCACATCACCAAAATGCAACCAACCACACTGTGACACTTGGTGAATCATGATTGAATGTGGACCAAATTTGACACTGATTAGGCACTTTCCACGTCAGCATTACGAAGTGCTGACTGTGCAGTGATTGGACATATTTTTGCAAAATTTCTCCTATTTAGAAAAGTGAGCAGAACTCAATAACTTCCTCATACGAACTCATTTTTTAGTGAAACGAGTTGTGTTAGGATCTTTTTTCCGAGATGGACGCGGTCGTTCAGGTTTCAAGCCATTCTGAGAATTTTGATTTTTGAGCTAAATACTAAGCACCTGATCATTCCTCCCCACTAGAAGCCTTTTGGAACCCAAAGATACTATCAATTGTTCAACAGGTGAGGGTACAACTACCTCACCTTGTCGATTCACAACCATTTGGCTTTAGAATGCTTTTGTCCCTTGAGTCCCAGTCTAAGGTATTCGACATCCCCTCTTTTCGAAGTCCTAGTTCTTCTGTCAAGTATGAGATCCTGCTAAAGTTCATCAATATATTCTGGAAAGAAATCATCTATTGATGGCAGTTGAACATGCTCTCCTTGATCATCAATCAAAGGAGGCTCAAAAAATCTCAAATTATCAACATTAACAACAGAGTATGCTTTCATATAAGGAGGAAAATCAAGCTTAAATGCATTGTTACCAATCTTTTGCAAAATTTTAAAAGGACCATAATGGATTGGCTTAAGCTTCTTACCTTCCCCTTGAAGT
Source organism: Pinus tabuliformis (assembly GCA_031772625.1). Lineage (NCBI taxonomy): Eukaryota > Viridiplantae > Streptophyta > Pinopsida > Pinales > Pinaceae > Pinus > Pinus tabuliformis. The sequence continues at coordinate 918,947,788 of CM062805.1, read as the reverse complement.
CTCTCTTTGCTAATATATAACCAAAATTCGTCTCCAACTTGAAATTTGTGATCAACTTGGTGTTTTTCATGCCTTACCTTGTAGCTGCTTTGACTTTTCTCAAGTTGTTCCTGCACTGTATGATGTATCAACTGAATTTTCTCTATGAACTTCCTTGCCTTATCGATGTCACTGTGACCATCGATGGTGGCATATTTCTCAAATATGAAGTCCAGCGGTGATCTTGGAAAGTACCCATAACATGCCTCAAATGGCGATGTGTTTGTGGAAGAATGCTTTGCCCTGTTGTATGCATGTTGTATGTAATGCAACTGTTCATCCCACAACTTGGGATGTTTGCTGCAATATCCTCTAAGAAGATGAATGATTGTTCTATTGACCACCTCGGTTTGTCCATCTATTTGCAGATGAAAGGTTGTACTCTTCTTCAACTTTGTGTCCATCATGTCCCACAAATTTGACCAAAAATTCCCAACAAATTGAGAATCTCAATCACTTACAATAGAAGTAGGAAGACCAAAATGAACCCAAATGTTTTGGAAGAAAAGATGAGTTGTTTGTTCAGCTGTAATTTTCTTTTTACATGGTGTTAGTATACACATTTTGTTGAACCTGTCTACAACTACATACAAGTAATCATGACCTTTCCTTGATAATGGAAGACCTCCTATACAATCCATTGAGATACTCTCCCATGGACATGAAGGTACTGGAAGTGGAGTGTACAATCCAAGTTTCCTGTTGCTAGGCTTACTTGTTTCACACAAAGAACATCCTCTTATGAAATGAGAAACATTATAAAACATGTGTGGCCAATAACAATACCTTTGGAGATTCACTATTATCTTGCCTACACCAAAGTGTCCAACAATCAATGAAGTGTGCGCCTCCCTTATGATAATGTTTCTTTCTCCCCGTGGAATACACAAATTGCCCAAATGATACAACAAACTGTTATGTACATGATAATACAACTCTTCAATTTGGTTTCCTTGACTCAAGCTTGCATACACATCTTGAAAGTCACTATCATTTGCATATTGTTCAATGTAACTTTCATGTAAAATAGAATTTTTCTTGAGTATAACAGATGAATTTACAATAGGCCTTGAAAGAATATCAACTACCTTATTGTAGATTCCCTTTTTGTACCTAATAACCAAATGAAACTGTTGTAGAAAACCCATCCATATGAAATGTCGTGACTGCTACAACTTTGACTATGACTGTAAGTACTGCAATGGTTGATGGTCGGTATGGATAATGGTCTCTTTCCCCATCAAGTAGTGTTTCCATTTTTTGACACTTTGTACCAATGCGTAAAGTTCTTTGTCATAAGTGGGATAGTTAGATACACCTCCATTAAAAAATTTAGAATGAAATGAAATGGGATTAACATGCTGCATAAGAACTGCTCCCATGGCATAATCACTAGCATCAGTTTGAATCTCAAATGGTTGTCTAAGATTCGGAAGAGCCAATACCGGTGCTCAACTGATATTTTGCTTCAAAGAATCAAATGATTTATGTTGTACATCTCCCCAGTGGAAGACTTTCTTGACACTTGTAAATGCATGTAATGGAGTTGCAATGGAAGAAAAATTAGCAATAAACTTTCTCCAATATTGTGCTTCCCCTAAAAAGCTTCTTACCTCTGTAACTATATTGGGCTTGGGCCAATTCAGAATGACCTCAAATTTAGAGGGGTTGATCTCCAACTCACCTCCTCCAACAATGTGTCCCAAATACACTAAATAAGTCTTGCCAAATTCACACTTTCACATCTTTAAAAACAACTTTTCTTTTCTCAAGGCATCAAGTATTTTGTTTACATGCATGACATGTTCATCTTTGGATTTGCTGAATATGAGTATATCATCTAAGTATTGTTACAGAGAATTTTTTCACTGTCCCTATACTCCCCGTTCCTTGATCCTGGAGGACCTCTACAGTGAATCCTACATGCTTTCCCTTCATGAACAAACTCTAATTGTGTCCCTCTTCATGAGCAGAACAAGTCCCTTTTGCACCATTTCCCAAAAATCTTTTGTTTTTCCCAATTTACAAGACCGACACTAATGACCTTTTTCCTCCTCGCGCCGATATGCAGGGATTAACATTGTCCCTAGCGCTGACCGGAGCGAATGAGCTTTGTTTCAGTCACACCGATCCACTTTTGGAAAGTTTTTTAAATATGGAGCCAAAGCTTCTAGATCTAGAAGCTTCGTAACGGAAGTATGGTAAATGGTTGAGCCAGATGGAGTCGAGGATGTCAGTTTAGGCTCTTTTCCCTTATAGGGATGGAACTACCTCAAGAGATAAGACCTCCTCCCATGAGAAGAGGAACCATCTCCCATCCATTCATGCTATATAAACCTCCCTTTTTCCCAAGCACAAGCTAGTGTTAATGTTGGTGTGCTAGTGCTAATTAAGTTTGGAGTAAACAACAAGCTATTCATAGTTGTAGCTCTCTAGGTGTGTGCAAGGGAGAAGTGTGAATTTGGTTTAGTGTGAAGCCTAAAGGGAAGAGCCTTAAAACTATCATTGTTGAGGCCATCATGGAATGCTAACAGAAGTGTGTGGGAACCTGGTTTTGTCGGAGGAGAACAACAATGTCAAGACAATGGTTGTAATCTCTTCTTGATTCAATATATATGCAACTATCGATTGATTTCCTACATAATGTGTCATCTCACATGTTTATGGCTTAATTTTTCTTGACTTGTTAAGTAGGTTGAATTACAATTTGTCTATTATCATGGTTGTTGTTTTCTATTGTTTACTTGTTTCAGGTGTTCGAAGAAGGAAACGGGAAATAGCTGGAGCGAGCAAGCAAGGTCATCACCAAACAGGATAAGCATACTAAGAGGTAGGCCCTCTTAATTGGTTCTAACCTAAGGAAATCTTCCATAGAATGTATTGGTTGTGGCTAGACCCATTATCAGGCTAGAGGAATTGTTTATGTCCGCACTCATAATTTTACTTCACCACAAATTGGCGACTCCGCTGAGGATCCAATCCTTTAGTTTTTTTGCTTGGAATTGCATGGTTTTGAGTGAATTTTTTTGTTTCGTTGTTTCCCTTTAGTTCTGTTTGTTTTCCTTTGCTTACTGCTCTTGGTTTGAAATTCATAGTAGCAAGTCTAGTCCCAACTTAAAAAAAAAAAAAATTCTTAGCAACCTCGATCAGCGTGCTTAATTCGCTGACAGTCGCATCGATCAGTGCGATATGCTGAGGAACAGTCGCGTCGAACCCTTCTGGCACTTGTTGTTAGTTAGGAAGTCGCGCCGATGCCTGTAAGTGAAGATTAGGGTTTGCCCCAAATCTTGGCCAGTGTGTTTTGCTCTCATGATTTCGACCCTGTAAGCTTTTTAGATCGTCTTCTCCCTGACTAGAAAGCTACTTTTCATTTGGTTTGTTTGCTTGTTGATTTGTCATCTTTTCACTTGATTTCTTGGGTCATTGGATGGTTAGTGGCACTAGGGCATCTAGATTGTCATCCATTCAGCTGATTGTGAACTCAGTGAGTCAAGTTGTTGGTGCATTTACTCCTTGCATTTCGTTTACGGTCCTTCTATGACTTTGACCTCCATTACACAAGTTTGAAAAGTTTTCATTTGCATGTGTAAAAATTTCTTTTCCGGCATAGATCACGTTGCTTGTCTTGTTTTTGGTAAAGTTGTTGTGCAATTAGTTTGAAAGAGATTCTCTTTTCGTGTTTTTCATTTGCTTGAGAATTGATTGCCTCAAAAAAAATTTCATTGAAATGTTTTATGAGAAATTCATTATCTCATTTCATGAAAAGTACAAAATCCTAGTTTGCTGCATCAATATGTTACGGTAGTTAGCATCATTGAAGGCTAGGATTGCATTGGCATTTGAAAAGAAAAAGAATTCTCTTTGCTTTTGAAGGGATTGTTAGGGTGTACTTGTTAGGAAATTAGGAATTGGAATGTATTTTTCATTAGTTTATTTTCTCGAAAAGTGAAGTAGTGAAAAATCATTTTTCTTTCAGTTGCTTGGTTGTTTGCATTTGATTGTGTTTTCTACCCTCTCTAGTGTAGACAATTCATCGAAATGAAAGGATCTTGTCTCATTTAGCTACATTTAAGGTTTTTTGCGTCACATCGCTAAGGCTTGAAAACTAAGACATAACTCAAGATAAAATTTTAAATGAACTCAATTAACCTAAGGCGCATTTGAAACCTAACGATCACATCTAGAAGGTCTAGGCTAGAGATGTGTTCCAGTGTCTTTAAACCTAGCAGGACAACGCTAGTTCAGATTTGTGCTCCCTGTACCATTGAGTATATAACGGGATACCCCTCTAGGCTACAATCCTTTATCAATAGGAAGCCGAGTCGGCTGCCTTGCAAACATGATACACCGAACACAGCATTCGGGGAGATTGCCTACCCGTACTTCTCGATTCGCCGGGAGTTATTCTGCAGTTCATGGTTCCCTGGTAATCCTTTTTACCTAGATCATCCAGAGTAGTCATTTGATCTTTTAGACTCATTAAACCTAAAATATCATCTAAGCGCTTGTCCTTTCGATCTCGTTTCCAATCGAAAGTGATAGAGTCATCTTTGCTTCTTTCTCGACTCTTAAAACATGAAAGAGCACCAGTTTATTTATGCATCTTAAAAAATTGATTGCCCATGATATTATAACATCCTGTTATTCTTTTCTAGACCAAATCATGAGTTTTCCCTAAAGAACATTTTAAAGCCTTGAATTTTATCTCTCTTTTCCTGTTAACTAAGACAAGGTCATCGTCACTGAACCATCTAGTTCACCTAGCTCCTCTTCCTCTCCAGTAAGTGGCCAAGCTGTGCCACCGCCTGGGGGGGAAAATCTGAGTGTTTATATGGTGTCAGGCACCACCAATGTGAGCAGCTCACCAGCTCACATGGTTGGCATGAACCAGCCTTCTTTTGGCATTATCCAAAACCCTGTTGGTCCTGCTAGATCAGTCAATGTCCAGTATCAATAGGTTCAAAATCCCGTTGGTCCATCTGGGTCAATAAATTTCCAGTCTCAGCAACCTTATGAGGCTCAGGTTCAGTACCAAACTCCTTACGTTCCATATGGTTCTCAAGGAATGGTTAATCTGCCTTACATCCTTCAGTTTGGGCAGTACGTTCAGCCTGGCCCATCCTCTTTTCAGGGTGGCTATGGCCAGAGATAGTTCAGAAATTTCCCAGGAACTGTTCAAGTACCCTTACAACAGCAAGGCCAACCTCTGCAACAACAAGGGCAACCTTTGTTGCAACAAGGGCTATCCACGCAACAGCAAGGGAAGATCATACCATAGCAAGGTCAATTGCAACAACCGCAGGGGCAACCCTCGTAACTGTTGTAGCAAACCATGCAGCATCAAATGTAGTATGCTCCACAAATCTCCCAGCCTATGTCTTCTCAATGTCAACCTCTGCAACCACAGGGATAACCTTTGCAGCCACAAGGTCAACCCTTGCAGCAGAAAAGCCAACCCGGGCAGCAGCAACCCTTATATACATATCAACAGGGCCAACCCTTGCAAAGAAAAGGCCAGGGTCAAATCTTGCAGCAACAGGCCCAAAATACTAATGTCCTAGGTCAAGAGGTACAAAATTCTTTTGCCCAAGGGCAGTAGGTACAAAATCCCTATGTCCAAGGGCAATAAGTGTACAATCCTTATGTCCAAGGATAACAGGTCCAAAATCCTCTTGTTCAGGGGCAACAGGTTCAAAACCCGTATGTTCAGGGACAACAGGTACAATATCCATATGTCCAAGGTCAATAGGCTCAACAACCTCTTAACCCATATGTTTCTTATCAGCAACCTATGCCCGGACAGTTCCAAGGTGTTCAAGGTCAAAATCCTCCATATGGCCAAGGTAACCTATAGTGGGGGCAGTATCAACTGCCCTATGGCCAAAATCCCCCACTATGGGACCAAAATCCTTACCAGCAAGGATGGTCTCCTTCGGTTCGACCCGCTTATCGACCTCCAATGCCTTTCAATACTCAATTGCCATTCTTGGCCACACTAGAGTTTCCACATGTGTCTCGCCTTATGAATGATCCAATTCTTCATTTGACATACTGGCCTCTGGTTTCGTCCAAGATCTCGAGCCATTGTCCTAATTTCAATGGGAGAGCAAAAGAAGATCCTCAAGCCCATTTGATGACATATCACCTCTGGTGCTCTTCGAATTCTTACGTTGATGATTATATTCATCTCCGTCTTTTCCAATGAACCCTCACAGGCACTACAGACAAGTGGTACATCGAGGTTCCTCGAAGTACATACCATGACTTCAACTCTTTAGTCATGGCTTTCCTCACGTATTTCCAGTTTCCAGTTCACTATGAAAATGGCACCTATTTGCTCACATCTCTTAAGAAAGATACTGCGACACACATCTCCAATCACATCCATGAATCGAGATGTAGACATCGCCTGATCAAATTCGAGATTACTGATGAGTTTCTTACCGAATGGTTTACTAAGTCATTCGTCGCTCCAATTACTTACGATATAGCTATAAGCGGATGCATTACTGAAGAGCAACCCATTGCTCATGCCAAGTACTTAGATCTTGTTTATTCTCATTCTGGAACTTTGTATGAGTTATTACCCGATGCTCCACGACCATCATCCGATCCCACGACATTGAAGTCATAGGCTACATCTCATGTTGATGGAATAATTGGTTAAGTGTCCCAGACCCCTGCTAAATCTTCTTCCAAACAAAAGTTGGTCTCAAACACTTCTTCCAATAGGTCCTCCCAGAATCCACCTGGCCCTAGTAAAACCTCAGAGGTCCACGTTGTCCAGTCTACCACAGCGGACAAATCCTTGAAAGGTAAGAAGAAAGGCAAAGGCAAGGCTAAAGCCGATTCCCTAAAACAAGGTCCTCCTAAGTCATCTGCTGGTGATTCTTCAAAATGGAATTCCATGCTTCATTTTCGAGGAGGATCACTCTACCAAGGATTGTCCCCGACGGTCCGAAGTTAGTCGTTTGCTCAAAGGGACCCCAGCTATCCTGAAAGAGTCGTTTCCGTCTTAGCACACTCAAATGGTAGACCAACCTCAATAATCCGCTTCCTCAAGATGGTGAGTACGCCTATTAATGTGGCTACTAGATCAAAAGATTACCAAACTCCTGCTTCGACAGCCAGGAAAGAGAAAAAGGCCACCCCTTATTCTTTTGCCCCGAGTTTTGGCCCTCTTCATATTGAGCACCCTAACCCGAATTTCACTATTTGGCCACCCTCTCAAGGTGTTCTAAGAAAATCCTCATACAATCCCAATGCTCGAGCCACTCAGCACTATAATATTGTTGAGAATTTGGCTCAGGCGCCGTCAGCTATGTCGGCTCTCGAGGTACTCCAAAGTTGTCTATCTCAGCAGAAATCTTTGCTGTCAGCTATTGGGGGTATTGATCCTACTGATTCCAATTTGATATGTTTTGATCTAGAGAACCATGTTCCACACCTACCTCATCAGATTGCCTTTCTCATTCAGGTAATCATCAATGAGAAAACCATTCACAGGACTGTCATCGATGAAGGTGCTTCTACCTGCATCATGTCAATTGCCTGCTGGAAGGCAATTGGTTCTCCTACTTTGAACCAATCCCCGAACACTTTAGAAGCTCTCGACGGGTGTGATTCACGATGCTTCGTTGTCTTACCTAACCTTTCCATTAATTCATAGGGCAAGATAGTACAAGTTGAGGTAGAGATTGTTGACGCTAATCTCAATTATAATCTTCTACTCAGACGGATCTAGACCCACGCCATGCATGTTGTATCCTCCTCCCTATTCCACGTGATTCATTTTCCCCATCAAGGGAAGATCGTCACTGTCGACCAATTGTCTTTATTTGCCTCTTCCTCCTCGAATGGCAATGTTGCATATGTCAAGCACATTGGTGCTCCTTATGAGAGTGTGGGGGCATGTCTTTTTAAAGATTCTGCCTTGATGGTAATTTTTCTGCTCCCACCTCCTCATGTTGCCTCTGTTAACATGATCTCGGTCAAATCTGATCCTTCGATTATACCTTCACCAAATCTTGTTGATACCTAGGGTGAGGTTATGTCACTTAGTCCTGCTGAAATCAATTACGTGGAGATTGTTTCAACCTCAAGTTTTGTATCCTCTGATTCTCCTATTTCAAAGACTTCCCTCAATACGTATTCTCAATCTCCATGGCTTGGCGCTTTAGAATCTCCTGATCCCTTAGCCGAGACTTTTCTTGCTGACAAAAGTATCATGAAAGTAATGTCTCTTGAGGAACCACCTTGGAACGATAGTCATCATCGTTCCTTGTTCCTGCCTCGCTCGACAGTCATGTCTACTAGTCTTGAGGAGTTCTCTTCTCAGTTTCCTTCCCTCTCGCTTCAGGCACCAATACTGACTCATGAAGTATGGTCGGAAGGAATTTGGGTAATATTACCCAAACAATGCCAATTGATATTTCTATCAACCCTGGTGTCGTTGAACATGCCCATATCGGGGTAACTTGTTCTTCGGATGATATCAAGACCTATACTCATCTATTTCAAGAATTTTGTGATGTGTTCACGTGGTCATACAAAGAAATGCCTCACATTGATCCTAGCATCATTGTGCACAAAATCCAAACTTATCCTCATGCAAAGCCCATTCGCCAACGACTCTACCCAGTGCATCCTAGAAAAGTCGCCGCTATCAAGGGTGAAGTTGAAAAAATTCTCAAAGCTAGATTCATCTATCTGATTCCTCTTATAGATTGGGTGTCAAATATTGTCCCAGTGACAAAGAAACAAGGCACGATCCGCATTTGCGTTGATTACTGTGATCTCAATCGTGCCTGTCCTAAGGATAACTACCCTACTCCCTATCATTAATGGATGTGCTAGGAGTGAAATTTTTTCTTTTATGGACGGTTTTTCTGGTTACAACCAGATTAATATTGCGCTGACCGATCAAGAAAAGACATGTTTTAGCTATCCGTGGGGTACTTTCATGTACAAAAAGCTCCCTTTCGGCCTAAAAAATGCTGGGGCTACATTTCAACAGGCGATGTCCTATGCATTTCACAATATTCGCAACATCATTCAACCTTACTTGGATGAACTTCCCGCTCATTCTCATAAGTGCCAAGATCACCTTGACCATCTTCGGCAGATTTTTCTTCGCTATAGATACTACAACATTCGATTAAACCCGCATAAATGTGTTTTCTGCATAGAATCTGGATGACTCCTTGGCTTTATCATTTCCAAGGACGGTATTCGCCTTGATCCACTTAAATTCAAGGCCATTGTAAATTTACCCCCTCCATCTTCATTGCACCAACTCCAGAGCCTGCAAGGAAAGGAAAATTTCCTCTGTCGTTTCATACCCAATTATGCTGGGCTAGCTTCAGGATTTACCCGGTTGCTTAAGCAAGGCATGCCCTTTGTCTGGGATGAGGTTGCCCAAAATTATTTCGATGACCTCAAGGTTGTCCTTGTAAATGATCCTTGCTGCATCCCCCGGATTATCATCGAGATTACTGCCTTTACCTAGCTGCAGCCCCTAGCACCATTGTTATGGTATTGGTCCAAGACGACGATGAAGGTAACGAACATGTTATCTACTACCTTAGTCGTAATCTCCTCGACACTAAAACGCATTATGCCCATGTCAAGAAGCTTGCTTTGGCTGCCATACGGGTTGTTCAGTGCTTTCGACACTACATTGTCTTACGCACTACTATTGTGATTTCTAGATGCAACCCCATGACCTACATCCTGAGTTGGTTGTTAACCTGGGTTCAAAACTTCTTGTCCTTCAACTCAATGGGCAATATTCCGCTAGAAACCCTCAAATATTGAGAATGTATCTCCATATTCATCTACTGGAAAGGCATTTAGATTACATTACATATCATCATATTCCTAGACGCATGAATACATTGACATATGCATTAGCTAATTATGTGTTGGATAGACATTTACGAAACATGTGAAAAGCCAAAAAAAATCATTTGTACCATAGTAAGAAAGAAAATATAGCATATATATATATATATGGTAATAATGTTTGATACATCAATACCCCAAGAAATAATATGTGTGTTCAAATAAAATCGGCGGCTCGCCAGCCTCATATATCCATGGCATGCAAGCCTAAAAAAAAGTAAAATGCTGGACCTAGGAACTAATTAGCATGGTGATCGTGGTAGCATGAAACGAATCGTGCAACACGAGTCAGCAATCGGTGGATCTGGTCCGATACTCCCACCGTGTGTCTCTGGTACTGGCGAGGAATGTCTCCCACCTGAGCATACTTTGGGATACCATGAGTCAACCCCTCAAGGTTCCTCACGATCTCCTCCTCGTTGTCACTCCCCTCCTGGTAAGGAGCGACATGAAACTGGAGGGCGACACACCTGGCTACTGGGGACATCTCGGTAGGATGCTCTGGTCCAACATCTTCATTGACAAAACAAAATGTTATAAACACACACACATATATATATATATAAACAAAACAAAAACAAAAAAACAAAAAAAAATCACAAAATTAAAAATTGATTTTTTACCTTCGTTGTCAAAATCCTCCCCATCTGGCAGCAACATGTCCGAATCTCCGCGGAAGTCAGTACCACTGTATGGCCAATCCTCCACGACGATTAGTTGTTGTCGTAGCCATGAAAAGAAGGTGGGCCTGTAAGACATATGCTGGCCCCCAGTGATCCTAGGCATCAAATGACTCCAACGGGCCATCCGTGGGTCTCGTGGCATCGGAGGATCTACCTCAGTCAGTTGGTACTAGAACAATGGCACCCGTTCCAAGAAAAAGGTCACTAGTACAGATCTGAAGCAAAATTGCTTCAGATTCCCGCCTTAGCTTTTGTCAGCTGGCGCTTTATGTTGATCTTCATGGCTTCCGCCCAATTGAAGATCGTCGGTGTTGTATAGTCGATGGCATATAGAAATTTCAACTTGTTAGTCTCGTGCACTACTTGGGACCCTGCCACTCTGTTGATAGTCAACAGTAGCACTCTCAGTGTCAGATCTCGCACGGTGGCAATCTCAATCTTGTCGCTCTTGGATTTGAGGGCTTCAGGGCAATGTTTCGGCAAGTAACGTGGATATGCTTGCCCCAATCAGTTGTGACCCATATAGGTTGACTGGTTCCCCTCTCTGAGACAATCCTGTGATGAAATATATGTATGAGGTTTATAACTCCATCTCCTATTCACCAATGATGAATATTTCCCAATTTATGTCCCAGAGACTAATCAAGTATCAAAGCAACTCAGGTTGGGCCCGCATCCCTAGTGTGAGAAAGAACTTGAGGAGCCCACAGTTCCTCCAAGCATTCAGGCAATTTGGATCATTCAGTGCCTGGGTGTCCACATCTTCATGCTCACATTCTATCCATTCTACCATTTTCAACAATTCTTTCCTGCAAAACCCATATCTTCAGGTCAATAATCAATTTTGGCCCATAAGATTTGGATTCCAATGGTGGTTTTGAGAGGAAAATGATTTTTTTCCTTGTTCATGACGCTAGAATTCTTGTTTTAAAAATGTTGGACACCTAATCCTCAATGGGTTAGTGTGGAAGCCGAATGGACAAAGTGAGTCCAAGAGACCTTGGGATGTGAAACCCAAGAGTCACATAATGTACTATAAATGTATATCTCTTGTTAATAAAAATTATACTGCATGATTTATCTTTCATATTTTCTCTTGCTCCCATGTGTGTTTAACATGGTATCGGAGCTAAGGATTTGCCTTAAGATCCATTTTCGAAGACTGCAATGGTATGCATTTTGAATTGCATTGATGGCATGGATGTGCGTTCAAATTTGAGCTGTGGGTTTTATTATATGTGGTTTGAGTTCTGCATTAAACGCTGAGTTATGTATGGTTGAACTTTGAAATTTTGTGCATTGATTCATTTCTCGTGCACTAGTTCATATATAGTGGTTCATTGGATGGTTTATATGAGTAGATTAGTTGGATGATTTTTTGCAATGAAGTTTCAGTCATAACGCTAAGATTTGTTTCATTCTCTGTTGGGTTGTCCCCCGGTCCATACATACGTTGAACTCTCCATCGCCAGGTCCATATATAATATACCGACTTGGCCTCTATACACTGCCATACTCGACCTCCATATGTTAGCCATTAAATACTCATGCTCCACAATTAATAACGCTAGCCTTTAATAATGCTCTGCAGCACTGCAGTTACATTGAATACTCCTCTCCACCGAGTCCCTCAATACCACCCTCCAATCTGATGTCTCTGTCACACTAAAATGCCATTTACATTGAACGCTCCCATTCCCATCGGAGGTGGTTCCATACTCCACGCTTCAAACACTGTAAACACATAAACTCCCACATATTACCTCCTGTCAGCTATATTCTCTCTACGCCACTCTGATGAATCTTCCAATCCTGCCTCTCCTTGTTTTGCCAGACCTGTCTTCCTCCCGTTTTTCATTCACTCAGTAGTAACGTCTCTCGAATTTGCAATATTAGAACAATTTTCGAGTCCGGCTGCTGGAGAAGAGTACCTGTTTGGTCCAAGCAAGCCCCGGTGCCTCACAAGATTCACGTAATACAAATTATCAAACCTCAAAGGACTCAAACGATCCATTGGCACGACCCTGTTTAGACTACCACGTCCAGTGGTAGGGCACGCTCATTTGAGAAGGCCTGCATGGGCCTTGTCCATGGAAGGGTCGATAGCGTTGAAGTGAGTGAATGTGTATAATCTGTTTGTGAATGCACTGTAGTGGATTTGCCAATTGTGTGACCACCTGAAAGTGCAATCATATCAAGTAAAGAGAGACCTTTAGATTCAAAGATTTTGCATAGCTGAGTGACATTAGAATCGCCTCTGGGAAAGTTGTTAAGGACATTGGCTTCTAGAGAGACACACCTATCTCCACGGCCTTTCAGTATATGCCATGATGGTCTGTGCATCAGAACAGTTGCATCTCTAGCCAAAATAGCCAGAATCTCTGCACAAGAGATAATCCCTGGGCGTGCTTTTTCCAATGCCTTCTTAGACTGGACAACCACATCAAACCCATCTCTCTCGGCCCGATTACCTCTGGTGGATGAAATTAATATAGACCCATCACAGCCCTCTACAAAACAGTCATGGAAGAAGAGTCTCAGACTACTGATGGGTTTCGGCTCGTATCAGAAAAATGGTGATGGGCGTAAAGCCTGCAGGAGAAGAAGCATGTATCATCTTCATATTGCTTCGGGGGGAGTATAAAAAGACTCCACATGGAAATGTAAATTGTGTGGTAGATGTGGTCATAATTCATTTGAGAGGCATACTCTAGTGCGTTGAATGCTGGCGACTCCACTCCACCGTGCGGCCTTCCGAACAGTCGGCCTTCCGTCAATGTGAGCGTGGATGGTCTGTTCATTATCTCCTGAGGCCACATTAACCATTTGCTGAGGCCACATTAACTTACTGTAGCCACATTAATTTGCAGAAGGTAGCCGAGTCCATCTGTTGAAGTCTTGTTCAAAAGGGTATAGTCTATTCTTGCTTGCAGTGGTGTAGTTTGATCTTCATTGAAGCATTTTTGGACAGACACAGCCAGCTTTTAGGAGTCAACTTTTTGGTGCAAGCAGTCAACCTGCTTTTGGTTCAACTAGCACACCTGCATTTGGATCTACTTCAACACTTGCCTTTGGTCAGACAATTGCCTTTGGTCAAGCATCTATTGCATCTACACCAGCTACATCGTCTTCCATTCCTTTTGGTAATAAACCACCTGGATTTGGTGGTAGCACATTTGCATCTTCACCAGGTTTCTGCGTTTTGTTCTTCTAGTTGAATTTCCAACAGATATTTTTGTTATCAAGAAACCCAGAGTAGGAGATGATGGACAGAGTTTGAGGCCATTCTTGTGATATCGCAGCATTAACCATATGATGTCTCAATTATTGAGGCTACAAAAATTTTGGGCCTTGAGTTTGTGTCCAAAATTTATATGGTCTATGGTCGATGAATCATAGAAGCTAATCTCATTTATGTTGGGGTCCTGTTATCACTGGAAAAGAAGAGCCTGTGTGCTGCAAACCTGTCAAGATGGACATTCTGTTAAAGCAGCAATATTGGGATTGCTGTGAAGTGAGAACATGAGTAGACATCAATGCAAATTAATTCATGTTGAAAAATTGGAAAATTAATGTTCTAAAACCATTATTGTTTTTTACAAGTGCATTTTTGGTCATTTATTGATTTGATTGTTTGAATAATGGAGAAAATTCATGGATTATTGGAGTTTTTAAGCACTCTAATATTATCTACTGATGGAAGCACAGTTAAAGTCAGCAAAGACACTCTCAAAGATATTCAAACATCTTTACAACATGCACAAGAAAACATTGATTTTTTGCAGCTTGAATCTCAGCTACAGCGAGTAGAATTACGACAATGGAGTCATCATTCTGAACCTGTTTCTGTTCAGAATAATGAAACAGACTCCCATAAACAGCAAGACAATAATGTTACAATTGATTCAGATCTAGTGCCCAATAAAGCAGCAGTTGTACATGTAGATGCAGAAACTCAGTCTGCACTTCCCAAGCCCATCATCAGACCTTGGGAACAGCTTGTCCACAACAAGCACAGAATTGGTCTTGGATATGACAAGGACTTGTCATTTCATATTCCACACTACTCCAAGCCCATTCGGTTTCAGAGTGCTGGATTTATTCATGACAGTTCACCTACTCCTCATGATAGTTCAGCTTCAGTTGTTCCAGACTCTGCCCCTCTTCCACAACAACAACAACAACAGATCGTGAAATGCCAACACTGTGACCGAGTTGGCCATATGAAAGATCACTGTTTTGATATTCATCCATGTAAGCACTATCATAAAACTAGCCATTCTTCACACAGATGCTTCAAAAACAAACGTCCTGCAAGAACAAAGATTCATCTTGGATGGATCGCTTCTTGGCAATGGGCATCAACAACCAAGAAGATATTCCAAACACATGTCAAAACTTGTTCCAGAGTATTGAACAGTCTTGCAGTTGAGTTTTCTCCATCATCTCACCTTGTATCTGACATGGGGGGGAAATTATGGTCATCTACAAGCTTCAAAGTCACATCAAGCGAGCCTGAGCCACAACCTGCCACACCAATTTCAGAGTTGTAGCCAGAGACAAAGATGCCCTTGAACATGCCTTCAGTTGGCAATCTGGGACACTTCCTCTAGCAGAAGACTTCAGCTTCTTGCCAGTTTTGGAAGAATTCCAGGAACAAAATTGAGAACACTTCCTCTAGCAGAAGACTCCAGCTTCTTGCCAGTCTTGGAAGAGTTCCAGGAATTGCATTAAGCATTCCAGAGTTGTTGGTCATCCTTAAACCATCACAGGTTGAGACTTCCCTTTTCAGGTTGAAGTTCTCCCTCTTATGCGGGGTGAGACCTCCCTTTATTGGTTGAAGGTTTCCCTCTTCAAAACAATACGAGCACTTCCTCTAGCAGAAGACTTCGGCTTCTTGCCAGTTTTGGAAGAGTTCCGGGAACTGCACTAAGCATTCCAGTGTTGGTGGTCATCCTTAAACCACCGCCCTTTATACCAACATTTCAAAGAGCACATTCAGCCTAGTGCTGCCATGCATTTTTGCACATTTTGTATTACATCTCTCTTCTTGGACTCATACATAACCCTTCAGATTAAGGGGGGGAATGTTGGACACCTAATCCTAAATGGGTTAGTGTGGAAGCCGAATGGACGAAAGGAGTCCAAGAAACCTTGGGATGTGAAACCCAAGAGTCACATAATGTACTATAAATGTATATCTCTTGTTAATAAAAATTGTACTGCATGATTTATCTTTCATATTTTGTCTTTCTCCCATGTGTGTTTAACAAAAAATAGTTGCGTCGATGGCGCGATTAACCATTTTAATTACCCTCAGCCGGCGCGATTCCGTGCCCGTAACTCGCACCGACCGAGGGTGAATTTTGTTTGAAAAAACCTCCCTAAAAATCCAAAAAATGGATGAAAATAGGAAAAAGTAGTATAGAAATGGATCTTAGGGCCTTGGCTCTTACCTACAACTAGAGGCTCGGCGAATGACCTCCCGGGTCTCCCGCAATCTACTCCGAACAATTAGGGCAAAAGTGGGTGAAAAGTTTTTGACAGCAAGGTAAAATGGTAAATGGTAAAAATTATTTACTTTTCTTCCTTTTTATTCAGTTTTTCATGAAATATCGGGTTTTGTAATTATTTTGACCTATTTTTCCTCAAGAATTGGATAATGCACTTTACATTTTTGCACAGCGATAGGTGATGGATGTTCGACGATGATGCCGAGTCACGTTTCAGCTCTTTTCTCGACTTGTAAAACTCAAGTGAAAATATTGTCAAGTATTTTTCCCTTTTGACTCGTAAAAGAGAATGAAATGGGGGGGTCCGCTTTTAAGCTGTTTTTTAACCCTTTAAACACGAAAAGATAGCCGAGCCCTTGTCGTTTCGAACTCGTTAACGGATGCGAAGTGTCATGTGCCCAATATACGTTTACCCATTTTTCAGGCTATGATGCACTATTTACGAAAAAGGTACTCCTTGACTGAAATGGTCAAGTGGTTCTCTCAAGTATCGTTTTCTACCTTTTCAAGCTCGAGAGACACAAATGTACGAAAAGGGACCATGTGGAGTTTTCCTTTCCATGTCTTTTTCAAATTTTCTAAACATGAAAAAGATATTGAGTTACACCTTTGTCGGACTTGTTAAAACATTAAACGACATCGGATTCGTCACCATGACGAACATAAGCTTCTCCTTCCTAAGGCTCGTTAAACTTACTAGGTCGGGTTCGTCCGAAGGATGAACTTAATAGTGCAAGTATATGCTATCCCCTTCAAGCTTGCGATTAAAAAATAATTGGGGTACCTGCTAGAAATGGTGGGGGAAAATTTGGAAATTCAATCAGTTGTGTTGGCAGCTCACTCTTGAACATGAAACTTTCTATTTCGTGTCGGGATGGGATATCCTCCTTTGTATCATTGACCTTCCTGAGTTGGGCCATTTATTTTTTCCTTCCATTTGATCTCTGCCACGTCATCATGACCATCGATCCTATGGATTCAAAAGATGCCAAACTTCCAGTCGTGTCGCCAATATGTTCAAGAGTTTTCCTTCTGCAGTTACACTTACCCTGATCCTCTCTATCATCCAAAATAATTTTGCATCCCTTTTTCTCGTGTTGATGATGTGGGATACATTAGGGCCCTCCTTCGACACGGTCACTTCCTGTTGACTTCAGCTCACTATCCAGGAATTTGATCGAGAGACTCCCTTCCAATACCTTAGAGCTTGCATGCCCTAATGGCAAGTTCTTCGCACTCGACGACAAGTTCACATCATTAACTTTCGATTGAGTTATTTCATGGGTGTTTGACTTTAGTTCCTCTATTCACATTCCTTGGATTGTGCTGCTAGTACCTTGAGGACCATTGTCATTATTGATGGTTTCTCTCGTGCTTGTTAACGGTTCACATCATTGGCTTGTAATCAAGCGATTTTACAGCATGTTCGACGTCAACACATCTATTCACATGTTAGAATTTGTACCTTGATCAAGTCGTGTTGGAGCACAAGACCCGAGGCTTATATCGCAAAATTCCAGTGGTGTGACATGATTATGTTGATATACATGTCTCTTTCATATGGATGGTTGTGTCCATACCATGAGTTATCATATATGATCCTTCTCATTATTGGATGGATGCAACCATACCTTGGTTTCGATGTGATCCTTTTTATATGATGGATGTGCCCATGCCTGGATCCATTTACATGATCATTCTCTGGATGGTTACGTCCATACCATGATTCATGTATCATTTGACAAAGTTTTCAGTTATGTATATGTATCTGTACTTTCTTGCAAGTTTTCCGACGACAGACTCCGGTTCCCCGCACTGATTCATAAAGAATTTCATCCCTCACTCTAGTTCGACCTTCATGCTTTAGGGGGCATCTGTTACACAACATTTTGTCACTGTCCCTGTACTCCTCATTCCTTGATCCTAGAGGACCTCTACAGTGAACCCTACATGCTTTCCCTTCATGAAGAAACTCTCATTGTGTCCCTCTTCATGAGCAGAACAATTCCCTTTTGTACCATTTCCCAAAAATCTTCTATTTTTCCCAGTTTACAAGACCAGTGCTAATGACCTTTATCCTCATCGTGCCGATATGTAGGGATTAACACTATCCCTAGCACTGACCGGAGTGACTGAGCTTTTTTTCAGTCGCACCGATCCTCTTTTGGAAAGTTTTTTAAATAAGGAGCTGAAGCTTCCAGCGCTAGAAGCTTCTTAATGGAAGTTTGGAAAATGGTTGAGCCGGATGTAGTCAAGGATATCAATTTGGGCTCTTTTCCCCTATAAGGATGGAACTACCTCAAGAGATAGGACCTTCTCCCATGAGAAGAGGAACCATCTCCCATCCATTCATGCTATATAAACCTCCCTTTTTCCCAAGCACAAGCTAGTGTTAATGTTGGTGTGCTAGTGCTAATTACATTTGGAGTAAACAACAAGCTATTCATAGTTGTAGCTCTCTAGGTGTGTGTGAGGGAGAAGTTTGAATTGGTTTTATTGTGAAGCCTAAAGGGAAGAGCCTTAAAACTATCATTGTTGAGGCCATCATGGAATGCTAATGGAAGTGTGTGGGAACCTGGTTCTGTCGAAGGAGAACAACAATGTCAAGACAATGGTTGTAATCTCTTCTTGATTAAATATATATGCAACTATCAATTGATTTCCTACATAATGTGTCATCTCACATGTTTATGGCTTAATGTTTCTTGAATTGTTAAGTAGGTTGAATTACAATTTGTTTATTATCACGGTTGTTGTTTGTTGTTTTTTACTTGTTTTAGGTGTTCGAAGAAGGAAACGAGAAATAGCTGGAGCAAGCAGGCAAGGTCATCACCAAATGGGATAAGCATACTAAGAGGTAGGCCTTCTTAATTGGTTCTAACCTAAGGAAATCTTACATAGAATGTATCGATTGTGGCTAACCCATTATCAAGCTAGAGGGATTGTTTGTGTCCGCACTCATAATTTTACTTCACCACCATACACAATGACAAAGCCATCTATAAATGGTATCAATACATCATTAATAACTCTCATGAAAGTAGATGGAGAATTTGTTAGACCGAAATGCATAACAAGACACTGAAACAATCCTTGTTTAGTTTTAAATGCAGTTTTCCGAATGTCCTCTTCAACTATCCTAACTTGATGATAACCAGTTTGTAAGTCTAACTTAGTGAAATACTTTGCATACCTCAACTGATCAAGCAAATCATCAATTCTTGGGAGTGGATAACGATTCATTATCGTGATTTTGTTCAGTGCATGGAAATCCACACACATGCGCCAAGTCCCATCCTTCTTTGGCACCAAAACAATGGGTGAACCACATGGTGAAGTAGATGGGCGTATGATACCTTTGTTCAGCAATTCTTGAATTTTCTTCTTGATTTCCATGCTTTCCAATATTGACATGCGATACATGCCAATTTTTGGAAAAGGAACATCCTACTGTAGCTATATATCATGCTGAATTCCCCTCTTGGGAGGTAATCCCTTTGGTTCCTGAAACATCTTGCCATGCTTGCTTACCACATCAAACAAATCAGATTTCAATTTGTCATCACAACCTTCAAAAGATTCATAATCAATATCATTCTTTTTCTTGATCATGAGAAGCACAAATTTTTTACTTTCATTTACTAGTCTCTTCATCTGCCCTACATTAACCAAAGAAATGTTCAGCTTTTTGTGATGGGCTCTCACAATGTACTCCACCCCATTCTTGAGAAATAAGTATTTGTTTTCATGGCGATAAAATACTGCTTTCCTATCATACAAATATGGACTACCCAAGATGATTCCTGAGATGTCAAGTGGAACTAAATCTAACTCAACTTCATCAATGAACTTTTCAGTAATGGTGAACTTGAACAAACACTTCCTTGTAACCTGTAATTTTGCATTGTTAACTATCCAACCCAATGGATATGGCTTATGATGAGGTACAATTTCAAGGTTTAGTTTTTTAACCAAGTATTCTAAAATTAAGTTTGATTGTGACGCACTATCGAATAATGCATCAATATTTGTATGATTTGAAATTACCCTTACATGAAACAACTCTATTCTTGATTCTTCATTTGGAGTGTTGTTTTGACTATGTGAGGAACTAGTACTTGCAACAATTTCTTTTCCTTTTGGGACCATGGCTGAAATCTTGGTCTCATCACCAGAATCTGAACCAAGGTCATGTTGTGTGGTAGTGGTCATCTTTTGCTTTCCCTTATTGTTTTGTTTCTTGGGCCTTAGTTCAGGATGTAATTTCCAACAATGGGCTTCATCATGCCCAGATTTGGAACAATGTTGGCATATGGTTTTCTCCCCTTCTTTCTTCACACTTGCATTCTTCTTTCCCTTCTATTTCCCCCCCTTCTCTTTCTCCTTACCCTTGAATGGATTTTTCTTACTACCCTCTTCCTGAATGTTCTTTCCCCTTGCTTCAAGGTGTGTGGCTTGCACACATACCTCATCCAAATTGCTTGGATTGAACATAAGGAGAGTATGTTTCAAATAGGAATGTAAAACCCCAATATATTTCAACAATGTATCTTTGGAATTCAAGTTTACTCCTAACAACAAAGCCCTCTTTC
Source organism: Pinus tabuliformis (assembly GCA_031772625.1). Lineage (NCBI taxonomy): Eukaryota > Viridiplantae > Streptophyta > Pinopsida > Pinales > Pinaceae > Pinus > Pinus tabuliformis. The sequence continues at coordinate 918,927,058 of CM062805.1, read as the reverse complement.
TAAACTCCTGGGTATAGTCTTGGACTATTTGGCCTTTAAGCTGCCTAAAATTCTGCCAACTCATAATGGCTTTTTGCATATAGGCTAAAGGATAAAATTGTCTTTTAATTGCAGAAACAAATTCAACCCAAGTAATGGATATCTTACCATGAATTCACATTTCCTCTTGAGTCTTTTCTTCCCACTAGACTAATGCTGCTCCTTCTAGCCTCAATGAAGCCAACTGGATCTTTATGTCATCTTCTTGAAGGTTCTGAATTCTGCAATATACCTCCAATTGTCGAATCTAATTGTTCAACTTTTCTGCATTCACTTCACCATTGTACATGGGAAGTTCAAACTGAATGTCCAATTTGAGTAGGGGATTTTTTCCTTTTGGGGTTTGGGAATGAGTATGGACAATTTTGGTGGTGGAAGTGGAATATGTTTGAGATGTTGAGGATGATGAAGATTATGAGGAAGATGATGAAGATTGTGGAGATGGAGGTGGCTTCCCTCCATTACCCCTTGAATCCTTCTTATCATCGTTTTTGTCTCCTGAGCTTCCTTCTCCATCTGGAGGTTTAGAACTCTCTCCAACCATTCTAGTGTTCCTCTCTTCATAGAGGACTTTAACCATCTCAGTTAAAGTATAGAAATCTTTCTTGAATTCTTCCTCTTATGAAGAAGTACCTTCAAGCTCTCTTTCTCCAAACGTAATGGTTGTGAATTCAGGCTCAAAAAATGGTACTGCTTGTACCTCTTCAATCTCAGTTGAAGGAAAAACTTGAGGAGTTTCAAGTGCAACTGGAATTGGAACTTTGGGTGGTGGAGATTGTGGCCTTGTGGCTCTCCTTCTTCTAGGCATAACCTCAAGAGTTGCAACCAACAATTTCCCTTCTCCTCTCTGCAACTTTAACCTTGTAAGCATCACAATTTTGCAACCATTAAAACCCTAATTGCACAAACTCAAGCAATCAAGCAAATCAACCTTTGCTCTGATACCAACTTGATATGTTATTAGTTTTGATGTGCTAATTTCAATTACAGGTTTATAAATATGTGCTTGTTCATTACTTCCTGTGCATGGTTCTATTATGGTGATTGTGATTGTAAATAGGTGATTTTTTATCAAGTTTTAAGTGAAAGACATGAACAAAATAGCTTCAAAAACAAGTACTGAACAACAGACATTCAAAGTACAACAAACCATCAACAAGAGCATTTAACACAGTGTTTTGATGAAGGAGTTCACCCCTCCTGGGCTACATCTCCTTGGTCCAACTTCCATGGCTTGGGCCTCTGTATTATCTCAATATGGAAAAAATGATGTTTACAAAGCTCTACTGCTCGTGATACCTGCACCAATGTGTTCAGAATGTCAAAATTATCTAGGAACACATTTTCCTGATCTCAATTTGGTTGAAAATTGCTCCAGTTGTGGCTCAAACAATTTTTCCCTACAATTTCTCCTCCAAATCTGGAAGAACCCTAGTTAGAGCCACTAAATTTGGGGTTGGCGCAAAAATAGTGGAGTCCACTAAAATTCTGTCGTTTTAAACTTAAGTTTAATTAAATGTTAACCCATGTTTAACTGGAGGATTAGCACTAATCGTGCGGATTAAAAGCTGACTATTTCATAACCGTTGGAGGGTTATGCGGAGGTCACATGTCGTGGTTAGTGGCACGGTTTCCGCTAACGGTTCCCTGACCTGGTAGTTTCGGTGTGGTGTCACATGAAAAACCTTAACTATTGCGGTGAAGGTTTACGTTGGACCCGCCGGAGGTTAACATAATTGTGCCATCCATTGTGTTCACATGTTTTGCGGTAACCATTGGGGTGGCAGTTTATGGAGCCGCCGGTTAACCGTTGGAATGACTATTGGTGTGTTCACATGGGGAGGGTTGGCCCCCCCACTAACTGCCAACCTTGAACCCAAAACACATTAAATATATGTGTGCCACTATAGTGGTTAAGCAACAAACATAGCATAGTTGGTTGAAGGCTTTGGTCTGCGGATAGGAGGTTGCAGGGTCGAAACCTGACACCTCCATAATATATTTTGTTGAAATGTGCCCTCTGCTTAGGCCGTTGGGAGGTTCCACATGGTGGACTTCGGGCTTGCCACGTGGCATTCTCTCATTGGCCCAAAATTAACCAATAGAACTGCACCAACGCACCTGCCACATCACCAAACTGCAACCAATCACACTGTGACACTTGGCGAAGCATTATTGAATGTTGACCAAGTTGAACCTGCCTAGTCACTTTCCACGTCAGTAGTACGGACTGCTGACTGTGCAGTGACTGGGCATTTGTTTTGCAAAATTTTTCCTATTTAGCAAAGCGAACAGAACTCAATAAATTCCTCATACAAACTCAATTTTCAGTGAAATAAGTTGCGTTAGGGTTGTTTTTCCAAGATGGAAGCGGTCATTCAAGTATCGAGCCATTCTGACAACTTTGATTTTTGAGCTAAACACTAAGCACCTGATCAAGTTGTAACCAACTAGGGTAGATAGTCTCACCACCAAAACCAATTTATCACTAGGGTTTCCCCTTACACAACAAGCCACAATAGGTTTATGAACTTAATTCACAAATATTTGAATCATATCCCAAAAATGAGCTCATATCTTGCTTTTATAAATTTCCCCTCACCCAAATACCATGGGCCAATGTGGGGTCAATACCATGGGTAACTAAAATCTATGGCTCCCTTTTTTTATTTAATTATATAATATCAATTTAGAAATGTTTCTTTTACCCCTTGGTGACATTAAATAATTAATCAATCCCATTTTATCTGACTATAGCCTACATAATCAAGACAAGCTATTAAGTTGATCCCTTTGCAGTCACTATTTAGAAAGGGACATTACATTAATCTGATGTTGCTTTGTGTTGATGTGTTTTGTTTAATCATGGAACCAGGGATTCTTGGCCTACTTAATTCTAGAAGGATTTTCAACTATAAAAGGAGTATAATTCATTTATTTATCTTGCAAATATTCAACTATTTTCTTGAGCCACACAATCTCAGTTTTTGTTTCCACAATTGCCACATATTCTGCCTTATTATGGAATCTACTAGAACTAACTATTTGTGTCATCTCCAAGAGATAATTGTTGATCCAAGTCTCATGATATATCTTGAAGTTGACACTCCATTTTATTTATCCCCATCAAAGTATGAATTAGGATATTCAATTAGGTTGAAGTCATCCAACTTGAAATACTTGAGTCTAAAGTCTTGAGTTCCCTTCAAGTATTTAGAAAATATTTTTGTAGTATACTAATATCCTTCATAGGGTTTTTGCATAAACCTATAAATAATCCCAACAACAAATGCGATACATGGTCTAGATATGGTAAGGTAGATAAGAATTCTCACAAGTTGCTTTTACTTAATTGCATCCTTAAATTATGTTCCCTTCTTTTAATGTGAGATTAAAATTCTGCTCCATTGTAGTAGAGAGAGGGTTACACTCAATCATTCCAAACCTATTCAATAATTATCCTGTTAGCCTCTGAGGTGCATTGCTACTATTTTTAGCAGAAATGTCCCCTGTTTCAGCTCTGACGGCCACATCTCCTCTTGCTCCGCTTTGGCCATAAGCCAGACTTCAAAATATTACTCTCACATCTATAATTGCATCGGGTCCTGATCCAAATGGGTCCAAATATGCTCTCTAAGTCTTCAAAAATCAGTAAAGTCATGCCAAAGATCAAAACCAGCGCAGGAGAAGAACCCTTAGAGTAGCAGGAAAGCACTATCAGGAGGCAAAAACACATAAAAACAATGAAAAAACCAAGTATCGAAGGCATAAACAGTGAAATTCACAGCAGCCATCCGATCTGGCCAATCAATGGTCCAAATCTGATCAACAATCGAAATCGACATGGGCAGACAATGGAAATCGACGAGACCATGTGGAACTTGTGATGGTGATCGGCGATCCAACGTGGACTGTCGATCAAGCGTGCAGATCGACGGCCCACGTTACATCAGAGGATCTCTATCGGAAAATACAAGGAGCGCTTATTGGCCCAGGGCATGAGCGATATGCAATTGCGACTAGTCGCATCACAATATCGCATCGGAGTTTCACAGAGGCGTGATTAACTGGACCTAACAGTTATATACATGATATTGCATAAATTTTGAAGTCCGCCAAAAGGCAGTTTTCTATGCATTTTCACAGTTTTTTGTTATTTAACGAAATACAAAGGGAACCTTGGAGCAGCACCGATGCGATAAGACCCGGACCTGAAAGGGTTCGGGAATGAAAATATATAAAATTTGAAGTTCGCAGATGAGCCATTTTTAATGTATTTCCAGTGTTTTTAACATATTTCAAAATACAAAGGGAAGACTGGGAACAGGCCAGTTGCAACTTGCGATAGCAATAAAGACGGACCCGATAGAGGAACAGACAGTGTTTAAAGACTTTTGAAGTCTGAAATAAATAGAGTTGGGCGAGATTTTACAGTGTTGCAGTGTTTTCTGTGTAAAACAAAAAACAATCATTATAAACATTTAAAAGGATTAAAAAGGCTCGAAGACCCATTCCATCACATAATAGAGGCCGGGAGATAGATGGCCGGAAAGAAAAAAAAGGCCACAGCATGATGCAGCCTGCAACAGAAGTGATCATGGAGCATCTCTGGCACGAGCGAGCTCCCTAACAGCGCAGCAAACTACCAGAATGCAGTTACTATGCTGTTAGAAGAAGAAACCTCCGAGCCCATGCATGCCTAGTCAGGGCATCAAGTTGTTGAAAATACATGGAGGATAGATTAAGACACTCTGAGCCTTTGAGAGCTCAAGAGCATTGTAAAAGGCCTATAAATGGCTGAAAGTTAGAAGTAATAGAGGTTCAACTTTTGGAGACTGTGGAGACTCTGCTCCTCTAAGCGTCTCATCTTCATTCTAGCAATATAAGCTTCTTTTGTTGTTATATGTTCAATTCCCATCTTCTCCTCTGTTCTAAGCTTGCACTTGAATAGGTTATTCATGTTTTCTTCTATATCTAATGCCAAATAACTGTCATCTTATCTCTGCATTGATAAATTAGATTTGCAAGCTTCATTTACTTCCTGTAGCTAGCCATTCATATGTGTTTATGTATGCATCTGTTGGTACAGTCAGTATTCTCCATTATCCATTGAATCTATAAACTATCGAGCATTAGTGGTCTAAAGCCTTGTAAAGCTGAGGGTATTCATGCATGTCTTGAGTGAAAACAGAGTTGAAACAGTCATCTGACTTGATCCAAACCATCATCCATTCCAATAGTTTAGAGAACAATATTGAAGATTATATGTTACCAGGCATCTCCGAGCTACAACCTAGGAGAGTTTCCTGGAGCGATAACATATCCAATGTACTTCAATTGCGAAATGAATATGTACGTTAGATGTTGATGTTGAAAAAATGTAGCAATAAAGGCTCAATTTGACTTTAGCCTTAGTCAAATTGAGTAAATCAAATTTCTGCATCAGTAGGACAACTTGGAGGGAGTTAACTAGCATGACATGGATCTTTTCATTCAATTAGCTTAGTAAATTCAAGTTAGAGGGCTAGGAGTTCAGCTATGCATGTGTCATTGCTAAATTTTAGTAAGCTAGTTCATTTTTTTTCAGTTGTTCTTAGTTAATTGAACTCTAACTAATGATAGAGTCAGACGAAGGTCAGTGGTGCAGTGGGACAACAATATTACTCAAAGATATGTTAGTTAACTGATCAATCAAACCAAAATAGATAGTGCATGCAAGGAATTCGAATTCCTCAGTTGAAGTGGAGATGACAAGGCAGTGTAACATCAGTTGTAAATTAGTTTTGAGCGTACAAGTGTAGCATGGAGTCTGTAATATCCCAAACTTGGAAATACAATGAAAACCAAAAGCATGCACTATGCTACAACAAGAAAATAAAATAATGCAAGAACAATTTTTACACAAGCATAAATAGATCAATAAACCATAAAGTAGTAGCAACAAATCTAAGCCATTTTATTAAAAATTTTGTGGATCTGAGTACAATAGAGTTGAATGATAGAACCTAGGCTTGCTAATGCTAGCATGCAATATAAAGGTGAAGATCTAAGAAAAAATCCAACTGAAATGGCTCAATCTTTCCCAATACATTGGAAATGAAATTTTATTACTGCTCTTAGAGGTGAACTGTGATTTATGCCATCAAGTTTGCTCCAAAAATTATGCAAAATTAATTGGATGCTTCTCTCAACAAAATCTACCAAACCCAAAAAATCTTGGGCTAATTCTAGCTGACCTGGAAAGCCCCAAAATGTGAAAATTACCCAAAAATAATTTTGTTTCTACTACTGTTGCTGCTAGAGGCAAACTGCAAAATGACTCCTCAAAACTGCTCCAAAAATTCTAAAAAATTAGTGAGAGTCTCCTCACATCCCAACCAATAAAACCCATAAATATTTTGAGCTAATTCTAGTTGATCCGAAATGCTCAAATAGTGTGAAAATCCTAGCTAAACCAACAATTCACCCTGCTATAAGAATGATGATTTTAGACCTGAATATCACCCTGAAAATTCTAAAATTTTAACCATAAACTACTCTCACAAAACCCAAAAAAACTCAAAAAATTCTTGGGTTGGATCCACCAATCACTGAAACCCCAAAATTGGCATATAGCCCTTCACAATCTACCAGTGAGCTATAAAGATCAAACTGCTATAAGAATGCACACTTTCCCTAAAGGGGAACTCCTCCAAATCCCTCCAAAATTTCTTCCTCAAACTTCTTACCAAAATCAACTCCAATGCCCGACAAAACACTACTGCTCAACCCCTGCAAAATAGTTGGAAATCAAACCCACAATAGCTGATCCTCCAATTAGAAACTCAAACTTCCTCTATGTCAAAGGAGTAGAAAAATGAGTTAATACCTGCAATAAATCTCTGTGGAAATCCTGAACTGGACTCCCCAAATTACCTCACTAGGGAGACACTCGATGTTCTGCAAAATGAGGGTGAAATTCCGCTTGGACATTCTGTGTGCTAAACAACACTGGTTGACTAGATTAAGCATCTTAAGAAAACTCTCCAATTATGAAATGAAATGAAAAAATATAATTATCAAAATTGGGCTTTAGGATTCCTTTTATTCTTTCTTTCCCTTCCTCATACCATGGGTCGATTTCTCTCACACTATGATTTGATACCATGGTATGATTCTTACCATGGTTCGATTTCCATTTTGGTAACCTCCACAACTTCACTTTAATTTTTTCTTTTATCCTAAGTTTGGACTTATTTTCTCTCCAATATTATGTTGAGCCCTCATAACCCATTTTCCTAAGTTTATTTTCCAAAATTTCAAAATTAAGAATTTCCCTTAACAAAATTATTAATTAGGGACATCGCAGTCCTCCTCGCCAAAAAATGCTTGTCCTCAAGTGATTATTGAACAAGTTCCTTCTTTTACTATTGATCACCATTGTAACTGCGAATAATTCTAGGGTCCCAAATGTTCCACTCAGTCATCCTCTATCTCAACATTGTCATGACATGAAGGAATCCTTCAATTCCAGGATCCCAAGCCATCCTAATCAACATGAAATGACCCTTGCTCAACCCATTTTCCAACCAGGTATAAGCCCTCTGCACACTGTCCATGAGTAGAGCATCACAATAATAAATAATCATGAGAAATGCATCGTGAAGCTTCTCTACTGAGTAGTCAATCGCATGTACAATAGGTGTAGGCTCCTGAAGATATAATCTAACCCCTATGGAGATGAATTCTTGCCCGCATGAGCTCCCCCTGATCTCCTCCTGTTGATCATCCTGCCATACTAGTGAAGTCCCCCATGCTAACAAAAAAATACTAAAACCCAATGGAAGATCTCAATGATCTCCCCCTATAGGAACTATATCACCCATGAGGGTAGATGAACCATGAAATCTTATTATGTTCGAATCCCATGCTAGCTTCATAGGGGTGCCACCATATTAATGCTGCACCACTCTGACTATGACAAACTTCCCATTGTGTGTAGATTTTATCCTACTCTCCTGGAACTTGATGGAAAAAATTATGTGAAGGCCAAGCTCATCTTTCCCTAGAATCTCCATGATATCAATGTCTACCCATCTACTACCAATCTCAGTCCATAGCAGTATCAAGGAAAATTGACGTTGCCATGTAATTAAGGCCTTGGCGCTCCCCCATATGTCAAACCAACAGTGAGATGTGTCACTCTCTACCCTAATGTTGTTAGCTATCATACCATCTATTATTTGTGTCAAATGGTCCTATTTTTCATCCCTGGTACAAAGAAGGCCAAGTACAATCTAGGTATACTAAAGGGAAATGAAAAGGGCAAGCCGAAGTTTAGAAGCCAAAATTCAGAATTCAGAAGCTGAAATGAAAAGGAAGAGCCGAAATTCGGAAGGTTAGTCATATTGGAACTTGGAAGAATGGAATATTGTAACTTCTTAATAATAGTGATTCTTTAGAAGCGTCGAAGTAACGAGGAGCAAGGATTTATAAAGGAAATCATTTGCAAAACCAAGGACCCCAAGGAACTTTTTCTCTCTCCTCCAATAAGACACATGATAGTAGGTGATTGGCTCTGAGAAGCCGACGAGGAAGATGATATCATCACGACATCATCTCGCAGGTCAATATATTAGAGGATATAGATTTTGTAACTCCTATGTAAATGATATTTGAAAAATTTATGATGGAAGGGGGCTTTAATGTCGAGTGGCACTTGGTCGTGGAGCTTAGAAAAATCAAAGGCGGGCCCCTATTTAAGACAGTGTAGGGTAGATCACTAATCATCATGGATTGACCAACTCGAAGAGGCATTTTTGGGGGGAATTAGCACGACCAATATGTCGACGCCACCCCCCGAAGTTGAAAAGTCAGCAGGGCAAGATCAACTGATCGATGACCCAGATTAACTCCAAGTTGTCTTAACTTGATCCAACCTCCTACTTTGTCACCCATTGAAGAGAGGTGGGGACCACATCCGCCATGCATCCAATCACCGACAACACCAGCAGGCACCGAGGTAACTGTAAGGCACCCCCTCCATGGTCCACCTGTCACCCTTCTAACCATCTTTCACCATGTGTCCCCCCCCTCATGACCTCATCCGACGTCAGATGAAATTTCCCCTCTGCCTAAGGCCCTACCCTCTTAACTGTTTGAATTCAAATTCATTCTTCTTACATCCAAATTTATCTTATCGTTCAACTGGTCTGTGATGTTGTTCATCCACTGGACTGATTAAGAGCTCCCTCCAACGCCATTCTCCCAATTCTCACCCGGTCAACCAGGTAACCCATCAGCCTCATGTCTGTAATATTTGTCTCAATGCTAAAAATGAAGAAACCAACCTCAAAGACACGCAAAGCTCGGGAAGCCAAACCCTCATCCTATATGGAGCCACAGATGGATAAAGAGGCACAAATATTTGACCCGTCCTGCCCCTACCACCTGTCAGACCTTCGGTTCAACATGTATGACCACCACCTTAGGGGAGAGGACCCTTTGAGAGTAATCGAGTCTAATACATATTACCAAATTTCTCCCTCTGTATATCATTTTCCCGAGTTCATTTCATGGATTTTTGCATGCTATATCGACATGAAGAACTGTTTCATATCTTCTATCGGAGCCAAAATCTTGGAGGTGACCTCAAAGCTGATTCAAAAGGATCTATTATACCCAATCTCGCATGAACCACAAAAATTCACTGAAACCACCTTGTTCTAAAGTTACAATACCCACTCTGCTGGGGAACAATAATCATTTTTGCAAATGATTTTGGCCCCTGGCCACCAGTCCTTGCCTATTGCTGATACTTTCCCAATATCTACCTTTACAGAGGTATTGTAGCCTATCCTTATTGTAATTTATTATTTATTTGGGGAGGATGATGCCACTATTGCTACCAAGGCCACCATAGGGTTTCTGAGAGAGATGATGCAACCAAACCATCTAGTTGACATACCTTCCTTCAAGGTTGAGTCCATCAAATTCCAGTTGCACCACTTTTATGTTACCTCAATTTTTAGATATTCCTCCATAATGTTCTATTTGTTCCTATATACCCATGTAGATTATTTTGAATGCCTGGGTCTATGTTTAATGGATTCAAACAAGCAGCGAAAGTCTGTCTTGGATTGGGATGTTGTTGTCAGGCATAAACGCAACAATGAGGGCTACTCTCAATTAATATCCTCTTATATGGCTATTGCATATAAAATTATCCATAATGTCTCCCCACCAAGAATCCTGCCTCAATAGAAAGAGATCCTCCAGCTCGGTAAGAACACTAGGGCAAGTGATTTGTATTTGTTTGAGAATTACACTAAAATTAGGGTTTATGGGCGTGAGATTCCTCCTTATCATCTACATGTGTTCATGTTGATGGGAATATTTTCCATGGAGTTTATTAGACATAGCCTACATGTGCATCAAATCCACTTTGTCCTTGCTAAGAAAGGATATATGTTCAAATTGGGAAAGCCTATAGGTCCTTTCATTGTCAATATCAAGAAATCCTTTAGCCAATTGAGAATCTGTTGAAAGAAATGAATTTTGAAATGGGGGATATTTGGCATTATGAACCCCATGGTGTCATTGCAAAGAAAATGAAATGCATTAATGCTTCAACTTATGATCATGAATACAAGCCAAAAATTTAGTGGAAAGCTAACCATAATTCCTGACCTTTTACGACAAAAATGGAGATTGAGACTCCAACAACTAAGGACAAGACATAGAAAAGGAGTGTGGACAAGACTGGGGATGTGGAAATGGAAGACGTTCACACTAGAAAAAGGGACAAAAACTAAGAAGCAGAGGAGGAGGATATTGAAACCATGTGAATGGAGATAAATCCAGACCAGCTAGGCTTCCAGGTGACCTTAAAAGATCCACTGAAAGCTTCTACCTCCTCATCAACATAAGTATCTCTTATGAGTTCTGTAGGGAGTTCAACGATCACAAAATCTAGCTAGCCTACAGGGAAGGCTATAGAGGAAAGCAACAAAAGGATTAGAGAAGATATGCAACAACAACTAGCATCACATTCGGTCCCCTACCAGACTAGACTCTTGGCTTCCATGGACTTGGAGAGGAATCAGATGAAGTTTTCACTGCACCACCCCTTAGCATAGTCCCTCCCATCAGGCTCACAGTTTAAGGCTTTGGACGTGTCTCTGGAATTGACAAGTGTCCCTTTGCCTGAAAAAATCAAATTTCATAGGAAGGTAGGAGAAATGATGTATAGTGAACTAAGCAGGAATGCCATGACCATTAGCAAAGCTAAAAAACTGTTGGAGAAGGCTGCATTGAAGCTGAAACAGGAGAGAGATAAATCTACATCCCTACATATGCAAAACAAGAACTTTAAGGAACTGATTGTGAAGCTAGGAATGAATCCAGAAGATAAATCTGCCTTAGAAAGTCTTTCCCAGAGTTCATAAGCTGAGATCCAGGAATTGAGGCATAAGCTGAAGATGCCTGCTAATGAACATGTGCAGTCCAAAGAACTAGCATAGGTGGAGGAAGAAAAGTAGATTCTAGATAAGGAGTTAATAGACTAAAATAACAAAATGGTTGCCCTTAAGCAACAAGTAGCAGGCCTCCAACAGAAAATCGACTCCCACCTTTTTCTAGTACTCTTCACAGAGAATCCTTAGAATCCCACTGAGAAGCTCACTAAAATTATCACTCAGTTGCAACTCTCTAAAGGAGAACTAAAAAAGGTACAGGTTGACTTAGATAAAGCCAAGCATGCACTGGAACAAAAGGAGAAACAACTGGAGACTTCCAAGACAAATGCAGAACTGATCAGCAAAAATCTATAGGCAACAAATCAAGAAAACACTGAACTGAAAGGAAGAATGAAAGGAAACATGTCTCTTCTCTAGGCTAAAAAAAATATGGGATGAAGTGATAACAAGGATCAAGAACAAAATGGAGTATATAACTCTGATGTTAGAGAAAAAATGTGTAATCTTGGATGATGAGTTCTTCATCTTATCTGCCAAGGAGGAGGGTGAAAAGAATGCTGAGACAACTAAAAGATTTATCCAGTATGTCAATGAAAAACCACTGAGTGAGTTGATATCCATAGATGTGGTAGATCAGGTAACTGCAATCATGGAGGTCTCCAAAATGGTCTAGAAAGAAGATGCCAGAGCCAAAGCTGAGGAATTTTTGGAGAAAGTGTTGAAGGATGTAGCTACTTTTGATTAAGAGTTCGAGCAAAGGGTCCAAGCATGAATTCCCAGTTGTTGGGACCTCGTAGGAGGATTAATACCATGGGAACAATATGATCAAATGATGGTATGGGCTAAGAGTAGAGTTGATTCCTCCCACGAGAAGACCTCCTCCTTAAAGGGAAAGACAATGGTGAACTATTTAAGGAGATATTTCCAACTACTAGGGTAGGTGAAGACCTTGTTTTGCTCCAAGCCAAATTGTGTAGGGCTCATAGGCCTTAAGGTCGCCTTATTTTATTTCATGTGCCTATATTGAGTCCAACATTGTGGTAGAGATGTGACTAATTCGTCGACCCTCCATAACTCCAGATCATCAATCTAGCAACCCTTCCTCCAGAACCCATCTACCGTGAATGAATATTTTTCTGATCATGTCAATCATGACACCTTACTGTTTTATGTTTTCTGTAAATAGCTTATTTCAATAAATGAACCCGAGTTAGTTAGGGTTTTTTTAGTGCAATGGTGCAAGTAGCATGCTCATTCTATTTGATGAATCATTTAGAAATCAAGAAGAAATATTTTGTAAGGGGTACTCATCCTGAGACCCTATAAAAAATAGTTTATGATACATTTTGAAGTGTTCCAAATTTTGTTTCAAAGAGTCTCTAGAACTGTTAATGGAGAAATAGAAAATATATGCTCTATCTGAAGATTAATACACAATTTTGGTGATTCTTCTTCCATATGGTTGTAGTATGTATTCTCTTCTATGTTTGTTCCATTTATCTATGTTTTCTTCTTAGATGACATGTGATAGTAGCTACTGGACATAGTTTTATGTAATCAGTTTTATGTAATCAAGAATTCATCTATGTCAAAACTTGGTCTGAGATGTCGGTGACTAATAAAATTTAACATCCTTAATATGCACTCCATGTAATATGAAAAATCATTCAAATGTTTATTCCTTAATTTCTTACCAAAGTCTTATGCATGGGATTCTATGTTTAGCCCTGTGTATTTGATTTCTCCTCTTCATATTCTTCTTTCACCCTTACTACAATGACTAATGAACTATATGCTTATGAAATTTAGCCACCAGAGCTTGATATTAAGTCTCCGGCGAGTCTATTTTGATATAAATAGTAATATACCCTCTTGAGAGTGATTCTGAATCAATTCTATTAAACATATGTCCTAGGCATTGGTCTCTCCTCAACCCAGGGGTTGTCTATAGGAGCGACAACACCCGAATCCCACGTTAGTCTCAGAAGGGTGCCACCATGATGATGTTGCACCACTCTGAATATGAAAAACTTCCCATCGCGTGTAGATTGTATCTTTCTCTCTTGGAACTTGATGGCAAAAATATGTGAAGGCCAAGCTCATCTTGCCCTGGAATCTCCATGATACCAATGTCTATGCATCTACTACCAATCTCGATGCATCGCAGTAACAAGGAAAAATGACCTTCCCACGTGACTAAGGCCTTAGCGCTCCCCCATATGTCAAACCAATAGTGAGTCGTGTCACTTTCTACCCTAATCATGCACGTCATGAAATAGAGTAACCAATCATCTAACTGAATCCCTGGATCCCATAGCCATATCAGTTGTGGCATAGTCCTAACAAGTGCTAGCACCAACTCGTTTGATGTCTCAAGTCCCTACATGCAATCAACATATGTACTCCATACATCCCAAAAAATTCTAGTGCGTGCAAGACTGCCATGTGCTTGCCATGCCACACTATGAGATATGTTATCCTACCTCCTGTAGGTGCTACCCAAAACTTCCTGGAGTCTAAATATCTACCTGCAATATGGGTCCACCAACCGTTGTATATTCCCTTGAGAGATATCTAAATGTCTCGTCCAAGATGTGTCATGCATCTCCCTAAATGTGGGATCAAGGGTAGAGCACATGCTACCTATGCAACAAATCGAACCATCCCCAAGCCTACACCTACCAACTCACACCCTGACCATATGCCACGACTATAAAACCTCTTTCCTAATGCACCATGTCCTATCCAACTGTATCAGATGAAATTCTTGTGTCCTGTTTCTCGTGATGAGAGCATCAAGATATAATAGCCAAGTCCGTTGTGTCAGTGTGCAACACTGGAGGCTGATAAATGGAAGCTCACGGTCAGCCTTGGGTCAACTTGCTCTCCAAATATGGGTGTGCCAAACCCAATGGTGTGCTTGACTTCCCCATCAGGAGATCTCTCTGGTGGAAACACTCTAACAACCTACTATTCATCATCACGCTCTACTATACATAAATACACACCCCTCCACTCCTCTGCATAACACTGAAATCCGAGGCACAACTCCGTGCACCTCCATTTTCGCATCACCATACCCTTTGATGTATGGACCTCACCTCAAAAACCTCCCTAAGAGACACAAGAGGTGAATCCCCCTATGTACTAGTGGTGATGCCACCATTGTGCTGCTCCTCCATGACCACTGTACCCCACATAACTAGGGAGAACCCCCGGCCCCATATAATGTACTATCTAGTGGCCTACCAATGCCACCTCCTTAGACAAACTCTGATAGAGTATGTTGATCATCTTGTGACTCCATGCATAACCAACATGCTCAAACAACTTTGGGGTCTACCTGCTTCCATTGCAACCCAACCCGTCACTAATGTCGACGGAGATACAAAAGTGTGTGGATGCTCAATCACTATATCCATCACACTGCCAATGCCCTCACTAGCTACATCCATGATGTGGTGGGGAATCCCACCTGGATCCCAACAACCATCATCTTGCATTTCAAGTATATGGTAGGAATCCCCTCCTAGATCCCAATGCCAACCTAGGCCTCTAGTATCCCCAATGTCTAGAAGCTACTACTAAGCTTCACTCCCAACTACCACCGTCTCCATAAATCTAACCCACTCCACTGGGTACCAACTCAAAATATCTCGCCATCCAACCCCAAGAGAGGAATCAAATGCATGAACTCCCATACAAAGAACAAGAGCTCCATCTTGCGAATGTTGCACCCTGTGTATCTCATGTTACCTAATCTTACCATCCTATTCAACACATAAAATTTGTCAAGGTGGCTCTTCCTCTTCCTCTCCAACGTACAGAGGCAACCTACTAGTGATACAAGCCCCAACTATGTATGTCTGAAGAGGGCTACTCTAGAGCTCTAATGTGTACCCTAGCGGTACCATTAGGGAATCCAACCATTCCCCAATGCGAGTTAGTTTGGCTTCTGAATTGGCACAAAATGCTCTCATTCCCTCCAGCTCCTCGTCCTACTATAGAATGGCCTCTCGAACTTTCATTGCTTGAAGGTCAACCTGGAAATGATGAAACTGTTGTGAGCGGCTATCATCTGTAAACTCGGTCATAGCTCTAGACCCTTTTATGTCTCCAAGCACCTCATCAATTGTGGATATGTCTCCTGGTACCTCATTAATGGTGGATACTTCCGTGTATCCTGACACCTCATCAACCTGATGTAGGTAATCATCATCTGGAAACTTTATCATAACTCTGGGTGCCTCATCAATGGATATCTCTTCAACAGATGGCCCTATAGGTGTATGCTCAATTGTCTCCACCAAGGTGTCAAGTGGAGCTATCAAAGGAATCTCCAACAAGGGTGACTCCTACATCACTCTAGGTATATCTACGTGCTCCTCCTGCGCGTCATCAACTTCATGCTCCACCTCCTCCTCAGGCTCTTGATATCTAAAGTTAGGTCTCCACCAGTAGAAGCATCTCCCGTTCTCACCCTCTAACATCCCTCATCTATATGATGATCTAGTTCCTGATCTATGCTCCTCAGATGAGAGAGCCCGCATGATCATGAATTCCAATGCCTCAAACTCATCAATTCTATTGTAATGCCCCTAATAATAATAATAATAAATAAATAAATAAAACAATATAATATCAAAACATAAGTAAATAAATAATAAGCAATAAAGAAAGGATAATAATAGTAAATAATAAAGAAAATATAATAAAAGTAAATAAATAATAAATAATAAATAATGAAGAGAATATAATAATAATTATAAATAAATAAAATAGTAAATAATAAACTGAAGTTCTAAATAACTATACATAAAAGTAAACTACAAAAATATTAAGAATATGTAAAGTTAATAAAAAGTAAAAATGAATAAAATAAGAAACAAAATTAAGAGAAATATTGAATTAAGTAAAACTTAAAATAAAGAAATAAAAGTTGCATGTTGACACGTGGAATGTGTGCATGTGGACCCCGTTCCATTTTTTTGGTATATTTAATGGACGATGAGGATGATGATATTCATCCATTCATTCATACATTCTCTTGGGAGAAACGTGTTGTGAGATAAAGGATTCATTGGAAGTAGTACGTTGATTGAGGGCTCGGGGTGACCAACTGTAGAAATATTATGTGCAACTAAGCCTACGGTTGGGTGGAGAATCGTCTCCAAAATATTTGTTGTAGTTAGCAGAATTCAAAGAGCATTCAACTCCAAAACACCAGTAAGGAATAACATCGCTACAAGTAAGTTGTCTCTGCTCATATTTTTTCCAAAATTCTATGTTAAATAGTTGAGTTGGGGGTTGGTTATTAATCATATAAATTGATATAATTATTTGTATATTTTAAATTAGAGTTGTTACATATGGTATTCGAGTGGATTAGAACACTGGGGACCTAAGATTTGAAGAGAAATATATACGACTACTATTAAAATCGATTTGTTAATATCAAATTTATCAAAAATCCTCAAATATATGTATATATTATTCACAAAAGAGTCCTTTTACTTATATTTAATCACACCTTTAATTAGGTGGACTAGTTTTATAATATTTCAATAAGATTTAATTATTTATCAATAAAAGTGTTCCAAGTTGTTACGAATTCCTAGGGTTGATTTTAGAGCCAACACACGCTAGAGAACTAATTTTGTGAGCTTACAATATAACCTCATATCAATATATGAATAACAAGTACGTCGAGGTAGGTGAAAATTAAATTATTTTTTTTTTATAAATAATTATATATGGAATATCATGCGCGTTAATAATAACGTTGATGAAGTAGTGTCCAAATAAATTTACTGAGAAGTTTCATGTTGACAATGATAATGATAATAGACTTCACTAAGTGTAATAAAAGTTTTTTTTTTTAATAAATCAATATTGACTTTTATGCTTAAATATATTGTTTATTACTTTTGGTGCAAACTATAAAAATAAATATAATAAATATATTGAAACAACCAACTCTTGTATGAGTTAAAAATAATAATAATATATAAATAATTAAATTAATTGTCTTACTCTCAAGTAAAAAATTATTTAATTGTTATCTTAAACTTCATAGTTTATTTTAAAATTAAAAATTATTTTGGAAATAGCTAAAATAAAAGCTAATTATAAATAATTAAAATTTATATTTAAGTTGTAAATTAATTACAGATAACAAAATTTATATCTCAAACTAAAAACCAAAACCCAAAACTTAAAAACAATTCTAGTTAATTTGTTATGACATACATAATTATTAATAATATAAAAGTTATGTATTTGTAAAAATAGAATAATGATAATATAATAACATTTTAAGAGGTTTATATTTTCGTCAAGTATATATATATGATTTTTGAGCTACATATGTCAAATTCAATTTGTTTAGAGAACCATAAAAGGGTAGTGATTTTTCTTTTTTCTATGGATAGATTTTCATGAAAATTATATTAATTATTTAATGTAGAACATGGTATCTTTTTTTAGTTATGTCCATCTTTTTTATATTCGTTTATTTCTAATTTTATTATTTAAATTATCTTTTAATGAATGAATTCAATATTTTGAGTTTTTGAAAATTCAAATAAGTAGTTTAAAAAAAAGGCGAAAATAGATGGTTTTTGTTGAATTGAGGCTTTTGTGATCCATATCTCCGTGCAGGGATTCAATTGTTGAATTGAGGCTTCTGTGATCCATATCTCTGTGCAGGGATTCAATTGTTGAATTGAGGCTTAATAACTTTTTAACTAACTATCAATTTAATTTAATTTTATGATATTTTATTTATAAAATAAGTCCCTTTAACTTTAATATATATATAACTAACTATGTATATCTAATAACCAACTATTAATTTAAATTAATTTTTATTCATTACTCTAACTTTTTAACTAACTTTTAATTTAAATTAATTAATTTATTTTATGATATATTCGTTTATAGTCCCTTTAACCTCGATTTTAATAAGATTATAACTAACTAACAAATTGATATTTATTTGAATTATCTTAATTATTAAAATATAGGTCATGCCCTTAATCTTGTCCAACTAAGTGTCCCCTGGTCAAATTTAGCCGTTGCTTGGTCCAGAAATATAGTTGTTGGATGTTCTGCTCTGACTATTTAATATGCAAAGCTAAATCTGATTCTTCAACTTGCCCTGACGATGAACCACACTGTTTGGTTCCAAACAGGTCGACAAATGAAATTTCATGTGATTTACGCCGAAGAATCTCTCAAAAATTAGATGGTTTTTGTAAAAATAATTGGGAGATGATTAAAAAAAAATTGTATTTGTGATTTGAAAATAAAAATAAAAATAAAAATCTATGAAATTTCTAGCGTTCCTCCAAGGTTCTCTCCCTCTTCCCTCACTTGAATCGATCGCAAGGATAGGATAAAGATAAAGCGTAATAATTCAAAGTCAAAGTTTTAATAGCTTTTGAAGCGAATCCTAATCATGTGAGCAACAAAATTTTCTTGCTTTACAACTTACCTTGCCACGTAAAACCTATCCAACGTCATAAATATTATTTTTGTCTAATTTAAATTTTCAAAAAGGCAGTTGATCTGAACCAAACCTCGATCCCACATTTGCCAATCCGTTATTGGCTTTTCCGGAATCTGGATCGAATAATGGGTTTTTGAAAGAACCACCCAAATTCGATAGTATACATTTTCATCGTGCATGTTCGTGGAATTCTCTTTGACCTTTTGTACACTTCAATGTGTATTCATGGCTATCACGTAAAATGTTAAAAATAAAAATAAAAAAATCAAATATAGAATATTGTGGAGAATAAAAACATCACGGAATGAATTGGGTTTAAAATTTCATTTTTGAAACAAATTGTTACTGGGTAATTCTAATTGTATAATAAATAAATAAAAAGAATTAGTTTAAATAAGGTTACGGATAATAAAGTTTTGTGCCTAAAATTTAGCTTTTGAAGGAGTTTGTTTTTTGGAAAGGTAATTTTAATTATATAATAAATAAATAAAATATTTTAAATATTAATAATGAGTGTTATGTAGAACATATATTAATATATAGTATAAAAATGAGTAAAAGTTTTAAAGATTGGGAAAAATTTTGTAAGATGTGGCTTCATCCATTTAACAAACAAGATGAAAGAGCTTGAATTTGTTTAATTATTATTAAAGTACTATGTTGAAATGGGTAATGAAGGTTGAATTTCTTTAGTTAATATTAAGATATTATCATGGATAAGTTATTATTTTATTTTATTATTTATTAGAGGTAAGTTGTAATATTTAATTGTATGAAGGTTTATAAAATTATTATGTATAATATTTATGAGTGTGGTATTTGATTTAATAAGAAATTTGAGAGTAAATTAATAATTGATAAAAAAATTATTTGAATATTAAAAAAAAATAAAGAGAAAAAGGATAAGATGAAATAAAAGAAGAAAAAATGAAAGGATTGAGATCATGTTTGATTACTTACATTGGAGGAGAAGTGAATAAACATAAACCAAGTAATAATGATGTGGATTATAAGTAAGATGGAGTGATTGAAATTCTAGATTCATGGTGAGCATTGGTAGTTTGTTGGTTGACTTTTCTCTAATGTTGTAGCCTCTTGAAGAAGGAAAAAATGGTAATGAAATCCTAACTATGAACATTAGGAAGAGGTCATCCAATATGAAGTAAGATTCGATACTAATAATAGGCTGAATTTTCCAAGTTACATGTGCAAACTAGGTGTGAAAAATCATATTTTAGTGAATTAAGGTGGATTATGCACAAATTGATTGTTTTGAAATTAATGTAAGTCATGTGTATCTTAAATAGGTTGTATTAAAAAAATAACTATAAGAATTGCATTGTCACTAAGATCTTTATGTTTGCACTTCTTAAGAGGCACACCTTTTAGAGTGATGCATTGTGGAAACTTAACGAAATATTGGAAGGTTGAAGTGTTTTAACATTTTTTATATCCCAATGAGATGAGGACCAATCAACAACACACTTTTCAAACTTATATATGATGAGACTATGGAGTGATGAGTACTATGACAACCTATTAAGAATGATGTAATTTGGAAGTGATAATTTAGTGATATAAATGAAAGGAGGTAATGTTTATCAATTATCATGTTTTCTTATCTATGGGAAAATATTAGTACGATATACAATCCATAAAGAATTGGAAATTTATTGTGGAAAATATTTAAAGTGGATGTGGAATATATTTAAAGTGCCTATAGAATAGAATTCAAGATGTGGTGACTTTGTTTCGAGGATATCTACTCTTAGAAAGGGGAAAGCAAATGATACAACATTGAAATAATAATGCTAGCAACTAACATTGTGGAAAAATAAGTATAAGGAAATAAGGGTATTAAAAATTATTAAAAGAAAAAAAGGAGGGGTTCTAAGATTGATCCTTAATCTTAAAAATACATCTTTAATGAAGTTATCTTAGAAGGAATGACAAGGGAGGAACTTACAAATTTATTATTAATGATAATGAATGGTAGTCGCAGTGACCATGATCAACTTGGAATAATGAGATAAATAGAGAGTAGTACTTATAGATTCTTAAGGGAATGAGTGGAAGTTTCACAAACAAGAGTAAGAAATCAACAAGAAGTAATAAACTGTGCTAGAATATGTTGGAAGATTTTGCAATAGGAATTGGTAATAATTAATGAAGTTTAATGATTATGATAATTATGAAGTTCATTAGAGTTGTAGGAATTATGGTAACCTATGATTACATAATCCATGAATGTCTGCAGGACGGGAATAAAGAAGCTCAAAATCGAAATTGGAAGATTTTACAAGCAAAAACTGGGAAAATGCCTTAGCATTAAGGTATTATTTTCACGGTAAGTCCAACATTAGTGACAATTGAGCATGGTACTAATGTGAATAACAACAATATGAAATTTTAAGATTGGAGTAACTAATTAAAGTTCATACAGTTCTTAAGGTGCATAACATTAAAGTGTGAAGGGGACTGTGAAAATGTAATAATGTCTAGGGCTAAATTATGGGGTCTATCTCAAGTGGAAATTTATCTTAATGATATTGATGAGTGTATTGAACCACATTATTGGTAAGGGTCATAATTATGACCTACAAAATTTAAAACTGTCAAGATTGGAATTTGTGAATACTTGTACTTGGTGAGAAATGACAAGCGATAAACTAGGAAAATGTTTCAAGGATAACATTTGTTTAACTTATGGAAAAGGAAGTAAATAGGCATATTAATGAGAAAACATTGAGCATGAAGCATAAGAACACATGTTGTTGGAAATTCTATAATGAGACTTCAAGAATTATATGCACAATTTGACAAAAGAAGTGAGGTCAAGTGGTATTGAGATGAGAACTTGATGAGATAAGTAGGTCCTTTGAGGATGTATAATGATAATTACACAATGATGGATGAATTACTAGGGGTCAACAAACCCTCATGTAAGTTGATTAAACAATATAACAAACTTAAACAAATATGACCTAGTGTATGTGTGTCATTAAGTACAACAGTACTAGAATGAATAAGCAAAATATGTATAATGATCATGCAATTTTAACTTGATATTGATTATTTAAATTATTGTACAAATGGTAATATCTTAACAATGAATTTCACTAAAATTTCCTTGGGGAAGGAAGAATATATGATGAGAGATTAAGGCTTAAGATGACGAGGCTCATTTGAAATTTAACAATGTACTTAGATGAGTATACCTATGGTGTAAATAGTGAAATTCCTAATAGAAAGAACAAGAAATGATTATTGAAAAGAAATTAGTATCTTTATGAAAACATGACACTAATAGTATTGATGAGATAACATAGATCCTAGAGGGATGTTGAATAATATTAATTCACAGTTAGTATTAACTTTTTTATATAAGTAAATGAAATTAATTCATGATAAGAATGTTCAAAGTGTATTGTTGTTTTACATTTGATAAGTATTGAGATGATTCTCATATTAATGATGTTTCATGATGTGATGGTATGTGGTAAATGGATATAGTTCTGATGATAGGTTAATGATGTATATGTGGTGATTATTTATTTATTTGTTATGGTAATGATGTTGAATGCTCATGATGGATATGGTATGCATAGGGATCATGATGTCATGAAATGGTGTATACTGACATGTGGTTCATTTATTATGTGATGTCATGATATATATTTGATGCAAATATGTTGATATTATAACTTATGAGGGTATTTTATGATGTGAAGCATGTGGTAACCTCATGCAAATTTTACGACATGCAAGAGCATGCAGATCTTTACTATTAAGAATGTTGTGATAATAATGATGTTACGTTATCAGGATGACATGCAAAAGTGGGCATATGGATTATTTTATTTGATACTATTATTATAACTAATGCATTGGTTGTATGTTGAGGTGTGGTGACTGACAGGAACTCCATAAATGGGCTGAGAGGGCCAATTTATTTGATGATATCGTGGGAGCCCATACCCCTGAGGGAGAATATGTAACACCATATGGGCTAGGGACAGACTCAATCAACACTACATATGCCAGTGGTTCCTTTGTCTTATATATATATTGATGGATATCTCTTGAGGGGCTATGAGACCATCTTGAGGAGGCCAAGTGACTGATATTGTAAGCAAAGCATCTGATATTGGATTGGCATGTCAAAGTCTGGTGGGGGTGTAAGGAATTTGATTTCTGGGGCTATGCACCTTAGTGAGTGTGGAGGGAGTGGGTCAAACTTGTGAGATTCCCAGAGTTATTGAGTACGAGGACCGGATTCCTACCTTGGGGAAAACGAGGTCTAAGCCTTGGAACGATCCTTAGGGCCAGCCATAGGCTATGGTATAGACCAATGAGGCTTATGTCTAGTTCTGAAAGTGGGAAAAAGGACATATATTCCTTGGGATTTCCCGGGTGTTGTGGAAAATTTTGATGCCTACTAGTTATACTAGTTCAACACAGGGTGTGGGGCAAACGTGAAGTAATAAATAGAAAAACAAAATAAAACATTCAATGATTCAACTTAACTTCAGGACGAAGTTCCTTAAAGAGGGGGAGTATGTAATTCCCCTAATAATAATAATAATAAATAAATAAAACAATATAATATTAAAATATAAGTAAATAAATAATAAACAATAAAGAAAAGATAATAATAGTAAATAATGAAGAAAATATATTAATAGTAAATAAATAATAAATAATGAAGAGAATATAATGATAATAAATAAATAAAATAGTAAATAATAAATTGGAGTTCTAAATAAATATATATAAAAGTAAACTATAAAAATAGTAAGAATAAGTAAAGTTAACAAAAGTAAAAAGAAATAAAATAATAAAGATAAATTAAGAGAAATATTAAATTAAGCAAAACTTAAAATAAAGAAATAAAAGTTGCACATTGACACATGGAATGTCTACATACATACCCCTTTCCATTTTTTTGGTCTATTTAATGGACGATGAGGAGGATGCCATTCATCCATTCATTCATCCATTCTCTTGGTAGAAAAGCGTCGTGAGACAAAAGATTCCTTGGCAGTAGTATGTTGATTAAGGTCTCAGGGGTGTCCATCTGTAGAAAGATTATGTGGAGCTGAGCCTACAGTTGCATGGAGAGTCGTCCTCAAAATATTTGTTGCGGTTAGTAGAATTCAAAGAGTATTCAACTCCAAAACACAAGTAAGGAATAACATCGCTATAGGTAAGTTGTCTCTGCTCATATTTTTCAAAAAATTCTATGTTAAATAGTTGAATAGTTGGGTGTTGATTACTGATCATATAAAATGATGTAATTATTGTATATTTTAAATCGAGATTGTTACATCTATCGATGAAGGACCTCATCAAATCTAAAAAGGTGTCTGGTTTCCTCTCCTTCTTTGGTTCATCTAGAAAATGAGGCACAGTAGGTCAGCTAGGATGGCCATGGGTATTGTTCTTCTAGACTATGTGTGCATGTGAATAAATTCTCTGTTGGTTACCTATCAACATTACCATCATTTGTTGCATCCCCTCTATGATCTATTGGTTTTGCCTCACCAACTCCTCCATGATCTCCTGTGTACTCTTCCCATTTTGCAGCATTGAAGTGTCCATAAATTTAGCAATCATTGTGCATGCATATCTAAAACCTTCATGACTTGCTAGCTTCCCCACAACTAACCAAGTTCATGCTCTAATACCAATGTAATAACCCAAACTAGGAAATACAATGAATACCAAAAACATGCACTAAGCTACAACAGAAAAATACAATCATGCAAGCACAAGTTTTATGTAAGCATAAATAGATCAATAAACCATAGAATAGTAGTAGCAACAAATTTAAGCCATTTTATTAAAATTTCTCTCAATTGGAGTACAATAGATTAGAAAGATAGAACCTAGGCTCTCTAATTGATCCAGGTGGCTCCAGAGACACACACAGGACAAAGAGGACTTATGGAAGCTCGAAAATCAAATTGATCAGAATGCTTTCAAACCTGGACTAGAGTGTAGATCTTCTCGTCCTAATCGCATCGGTGTGAACGGTTCGTCAATCCAAGCTTGTATGAGGGAGAACGAGCCAGTCAAAGTTTTGGTCAAAGTTGGGTTATGGGCCAAGCTTAAGTGTCCTACAATTTGACCGACCCCGGGGCATGAAACATCGCTCCTAGAAGCGGGCGAAATTTTTGCCTCTTTAATTTGTCTAATAACCCTTATGTTAGACAAAATTAAAAAATGGCCCTGTTCTGATAAAAATAAAAAATAAAAAATAATATGAGGTGGCAGGCCATGACCCCCGCCACCTCCCTTCCCAACCGCACATTTAAAAATATAAAACAAACTTTATTTTTGGGTCGGCGGCCATTACCCCGCCGAACCCTCCAACCACACACCATAACTATATTACATGGGGTGGGCGGGCCACCTCCGGTGGACCCGGCCCACACCCCCAAAACTCATACCATATGCATATATTAATGCGGGGCCGACAGGTATCAAGCCTGCACCAGCCACATGGGTTGGCCCGCCACCATGTGGTGGCCCCATGTCACACTCAAACAACCATGTAACAAATGCGCCAACAAACAACGTGCCAACAGATAAATGCACCCCCCATTTGATACTTGTGCTGCAAAGGTTATGAGGCGGGCAGCCCAATGCAGACTTGACCCCCAACAAGGTATATACATGCAGTTTTTTAAAAAAGGAACTGTTTTAATATGGAGGGGTCAGGGTTTGACCACCCGACCTCCTCCTTATAATTCGGAGATTCTAACTAATCCACCTAAACAAACTTTCTTGTTTTATACGCCCTCAAATTTTGTATATAAACACTCATTTCGTTAATGCGCCCAAGCATGGAGGAGCTAGGAGCATGCACGAAAATCGAGACATGAATTTTTAATTAATTTTTGCAGGTGGAACCATGATCTTGAAAAAGCGCAAGCGAAACTATGATTGAGCGAAATTCTCAGGAGGGTGAAATTTTCCCAGTGTCCAAATTGGACAAATTTTATGTCAATCTTACACCTCTCAGCGACACGAACCTGATGGTGTAGTCTGTTTCCTGAACTGAGTAGCCAATTTGTAGATGACCCAGAGGAGGTAATCTTGAGGAATCTAGTGGGAATCTAAAAGATTCCTTGAGCGCCAGATTTCCATTTTCTCAAAATTCAGAAATTTGATAGTCGTTTTTGCACTATTCGACGCCACAAATCTGATGGTGCATTCAGATTTTCCATTTGCTCATTTCATTTTTCAGCCAATTTTCAAAGTGGAACATAGGTGTCATCATTCATGTGCGAGCAGTCATCCCATGAGATTCGACACCGCGAGATTGATGGTACGACCAGCTTTTGCAGTTTGAAATATTTTTCTTCAGATGGCCCCAGGATGTGAGGTATATGCAGTGTGTTCATGTACTTCTTTTTGTTATGAGATGCATTGTGCTACACAGATCCCTGTTTGATGTTTGATGTGGGATCTTGTTTTATTACTTGTTTCATGATTCTTGCTTGATATGACACGGAATCATCTATGAGATGTACTTGTTGTCATGATTCATCATGTTTTGTTTGAGATCCCTCTATTGTATGTTGATGGGATACTCATGTGTCTCCATGTATGATTACATTGAAATCCCTTTATGCCATGTTGGCGGGATGTTCATTATCATCATGCATGAGTTTATGTCATACTGTTAGGAGTCCTTTTTTGACTGAGAGTTCCTGTAGCGGAACATCTCTTGGAGCCACTCCTGCGTGAGGGAATTTTCCTTGTATGATAGCGACATCACCACCTATGTACATCATCATTATTGACAGTGCTTAATGCAGTGGCCTACACCATCTTGACACCGGGGCCCGGAGATGTAGTCCCTCCTGGACGAACTCCGTTATCAACATCTTGTTATTTTATGTTGCTGATGATTGTCATGTTCCTTATTCTTTACAACATGCAGATATGTTCAATTATGTTATCTTAGATGCAATTCTAATCACATCACTAAAGTAAAATATATTTGGTAAATCCGGGAGTTGAGTCAACTCGGATCAAGTTTGGTATCAGAGCGGTCTTTGCATGGATGTGAATTGCAAGCGTGAACAATGGAACGTGCCGTGACAGAGGATGAAAAAGCGATGTACGAGACCATGCTCAAAATTACCTAAAGGTTGGAAATAATGTATGAAACTGTACAGAAAGAGACAGAGGAAAAGGAGCGATTGTAGCTTCAATTGCAAGCGACGGAAGAGGCCCTGGAAGAACTAAAGCACAACAGAAAGAATCTTCAAACAGAGAACGCTGAATTGAAGATGCTTCTACATGAAGAGAAAGAGGAGAAACATAGTTTGCTATGACAGCTGCAAGCAAAGGACAAGGATTTGGAAAAGCTGCAACATGACACATGTGAGGTAAAAAGTAGTTTTATAAATTTATGTGTGTTTCCTCATGATGATTTCGTTGTTTTGGAAAATCATACCACAGGAATTGGCTCCAAACTATTGAAGAAAATGGGGTATGAAGGGAAAGGCTTGGGCATTAATGGCCAAGGCATTGTCAACCCCATCAAAGTAGAAGAATTACCCTATCAGGTGGGACTTGGGTATGTCAGAAAGGAAGTTGGGGAATGCGCTGAGACAGCTAGCGAACCACCAACAACAAATGATGAGAATCCCTCATCAGTTCTCTCCAAATCGACAGAGGAGGTAAAAGATGTTGATTTACTTTCGGTTTTGTCTTCACATAGTATGATTTCTGTTGGAGATGTGGAGATCCCAATTACAGGACAAACATGAGGCTCATTACCAGGATGAGGCACAAGGAGGAAAAAGAACTTGGTGTTAATAACCAAGGCATAACTCAACCTTTGGAGGTTGTGCATAAACATCCATTTGCAGGCTTGAGATACACCGAGGGAGAATGCTCGAAGGTGTCAGATTATTCCGAGACATCATCGAAATCGTTGAGGAAAGAGAATGATGGGAACACATCCCCATCATCCCATGGCAGTGGCCATTGCAGGGAGAGAGTTGAGGCAATCTCTCATCACCATAGTTACACCAGAGACAGCAAGGAAAGGTATAACCTTTCTTGATATTCGAATGTTCATTTTGGTTATAATCATGTTGTTAAAGATGAACGTAAATCATGGAATTGAACAACATGTACCCTTTGTGGATTACATAACCATACATTTTCAAAGTGTTGGAAAAGAATAGCAGCACCCAAAAGGAGGAGGCATGAATGACCCTCTCAACAATAGGTAAAGAAACATGTTAAGTAGATCTGGAGGAAGAAGATGTATTGCAGTCATTCCAACGGAGGTGGCAATCAAAGAGCCACTTGTTGGAGGCTCCATCCAGAGCAGCTCCCTAAAGACAAAGCGTCGGTGCATGAACTAGGTGAAACAATTGTTCGACAAGCAAAATCACCATAGGGGGATGACTCATTCACAGCGATAAGTGAAAATTGGTTTTTAGATATGTTAGCATGTCATGGTTGTGATTTTGTAAATCATTTGTTGCATTTTAAAATGTAAAATTGATGATGTGTTTTCCATTACTTATTAGGAAACAATGATGTCTGGTTTTATTTTGAGATGCATGATAAACTGTGAAAGTGATGTCGTGTTTCCATCACTTGTCAAAGAAACAATAGTGTTTGGCCTTATTTTTGCAAATCATGTGTTGCAGTGATGATTTGTTTTCCATCACTTGTTGAAGCAACAATGATGTCTTGGCCTTGTTTTCGTAGCTGGTGTATTGTGTCCATATTGATGTAAACTTGACCACCGAGTATGTGATATAAACTCGTGGCAAGAATGGGATGCTTGGGTCATTAGTTGTTCATGAAAGTCAAGCATGTAATTTGCAAAAAAACGACTATAGGTTGCAGAGGTTACAGGTGTCGACTCATCGCTTAAGGCTTCGAAGAACAAAGGTGAAGGAGATGGAAGTGAGACCTTTTCAAGAAACTTGTGATGCAGACAAGGTATAGAGAAGTTGCAGATTATTTTCCATGATTTTGGAGGACCGAAATATCCTTAGTGGGGAGGATTGATCTAGGTGGATCCAAAGACACACAGGACAAAGAGAACTTATGGCAGCTCGAAAATCAAAGTGATCAAAATGATTTCGAACCAAGACCAAAGCGTAGATCTTGTCGTCCTGATTGCAACAGTGTGAACGGTTCATTAATCCAAGCTTGTATGAGGGAAAATGAGCCAGCAAAAGTTTTGGTCAAAGTTGGGCTGTGGGCGAGGTTTAAGTGTCCTACAATTTGACTGACCCCGGGGCATGAAACCTAGCTCCCAGAAGTGGGAAAAATTATTTCCTCTTTAATTTGTCTAATAACCCTTATGTTAGACAAAATTTAAAAATGGCTCTGTTGTGATAAATAAATAAATATATATATATATATATATATATATATATATATATATATAGATATATGAGGTGGCGGGCCATGACCCTTGCCACCTCCCTTCCTAATCGCACATTTAAAAATATAATACGAACTTTATTTTTGGGTCGGCAGCCATTACCTCGTCGAACCCTCCAACCACACACCATAACTATATTACATGGGGTGGGTTGGCCACCTCTGATGGACCCCGCCCACACCCCTAAAAATCATACCATACACATATATTAATGCAGGGCCGACAGTTATCGAGCCCGCGCCAGCCACGCGGGTTGTCCCGCCACCATGCAGCGGCCCCATGTCACACTCAAACAACCATGTAACAAATGCGCCAACAAACAACGCACCAACAAATAAATGCGCCCCCATTTGATACTTGTGTTGCGGAGGTTATCCAACAAAGTATATACATGCAGTTTTTTAAAAAATGAATTGTTTTAATATGGAGGGGTTGGGGTTACACCACTCGACCGCCTCCTTATAATTTGAAGTTTCTAACCAATCCACCTAAACAAACTTTCTTGTTTTATACACCCCCAAATTTTGTATATAAACCCTCATTTCGTTAGTGCGCCCAAGCATGGAGGAGCCAAGAGTGTGCACAGAAATCGAGGCATGAATTTTTAATTAATTTTTGCAGGTGGAACCATGATCCTGAAAAAGGGCAAGCGGAACCATGATTGAGCGAAATTCTCAGGAGGGTGAAATTTTCCCAGTGTCCAAATTGGACAAATTTTATGTCAATCTTACACCTCTCAACGACATGAACCTGATGGCACAGTCAGTTTCCTAATCTGAGCAACCAATTTGCAGATGACCCGGAGGAGGGAATCTTGAGGAATTTAGGGGGAATCTAAAAGATTCCTTAAGCCCCAGATTTCCATTTTCTCAAAATTCAGAAATTTGACAGTTGATTTTGCACTATTCGACGCCACAAATCTGATGGTGCATTCAGATTTTCCATTTGATCATTTCATTTTTCAGCCACTTTTCAAAGTGGAATGCAGGTGTCACCATTCATGTGCGAGCAGTCATTCCATGAGATTCGACACCGCGAGATTGATGGTATGGCCAGCTTCAGCAGTTTGACATCCTTTTCTTCAGATGGCCCCATGATGTGAGGTATATGCAGTGTGTTCATGTACTTCTTTTTTCTATGAGATGCATTGTGCTGCACAGATCCATGTTTGATGTTTGATGTGGGATCTTGTTTTATTACTTGTTTCATGATTCCTGCTTGATATGATGTGGAATCATCTGTGAGATGTACTTGTTGTCATGATTCGTCATGTTTTGTTTGAGATCCCTTTGTTGTATGTTGATGGGATACTCATGTGTCGCCATGTATGATTGCATTGAAATCCCTTTATGCCATGTTGGCAGGATGTTCATTATCATCATGCATGAGTTTATGTCATACTGATAGGAGTCCTTTTTTGACTGAGAGTTCCTATAGCGGAACATCTCTTGGAGCCACTCTTGCATGAGGGCATTTTCCTTTTATGATAGCAACATCACCACCTATGTACGTCATCACTATTAACAGCACTTAATGCAGCGGCCTACACCATCTTGACACCAGGGCCCGGAGACTTAGTCCCTCCTAGACGAACTCTGTTATCAACGTCTTGTTATTTTATGTTGCTAATGATTGTCATGTTCCTTATTCTTTACAACATGCAGATATGTTCAATTATGTTATCTTAAATGAAATTGTAATCACATCATGAAAGTAAAACATCTTGGTTAAATCCAAGAGTTGAGTCAACTCGGATCACTACCCAAATGAAGGTCTAATAAAAAATCCAACTAAAATGGCTCAATCTATTCCAATACACTACCTAGAAGATTCTTCCACTGCTACTAGAGGTGAAATATGATTTACGCCATCAAATTTGCTCTGAAAAATTCCGTAAAATTAACTAGAGGCTTCTCTCACCCAAATTTACCAAACCTAGAAAAATCTTGGGCTAATTCTAGCTAACCTAGAAAGCCCCAAAATGTGAAAATTACCGCTACTAGTAGAGGAAAATTGAAAAATGACCCCTCAAAACTACTCTGAAATTTTTTAAAAATTAGAGAGAGACTCCTCACACCCCAACCAATAAAACCCGAAAATATTTTGAGCTAATTCCAACTGACCCGAAATGCTCAAATAGTGTGAAAATCCCAGCTAAACCAACAATTATCCCTGCTGTAACAATGAGTATTTCATAATCGAATATCGCCTGCAAAATTCTGAAATTTTAACTGCAAAATCCTCTCACAAAACCTAGAAAAACCCAAAAATTTATTGCGTTGAATCCACCAGTTGTTGAAACCCAAAAATCCACGGGTATCCCTTCACAATCTAGTAGTAAGG
Source organism: Pinus tabuliformis (assembly GCA_031772625.1). NCBI lineage: Eukaryota > Viridiplantae > Streptophyta > Pinopsida > Pinales > Pinaceae > Pinus > Pinus tabuliformis. The sequence goes on along the minus strand of CM062805.1, from coordinate 918,895,278 downwards.
TACAAAAATCAAAATTCTATAAGAATGCACACTTTCCCTGAAGGGAAACTCCTCCAAATCCCTCAAAAATTTCTTCCTCAAACTTTCAGCCAAAATTAGCTCCAATTCTCGATAAAACACTATTGCTCAACCCTTGTAAAATAGCTGGAAATCCAAGCCACAAAAACTAATCCTCCAATGAGTAACTCAAACTGCCTCTATGCGTAAGGAGTTACAAACTGAGATAATACCCACAATAAAGCTTTGTGGAAATATTGAATTGGACTCCCCACATTACCTCAGTAGGGAGACAATCGAAGTTCTTTGAAATCAGGGTGGAATTCCGCTTGGAAATTCCTTGTGCTAACAACATTGTTTAACTTGGCTAAGCAGCTCAAGTAAACTCTCCAATTCTGAAATGAAATGCCAAAATAGAGTGATCAAAATGAGGCTCTAGCCTTCCTCTTATTGTTTCTTTCCATTCCTCATACCATGGGCTTATTTCTCTCACATTATGCTTTAATACATGGTTTGATTTCCATTTTGGTAAGATCCACAACTTCACTTTAACTTTTTGTTTTCTCCTATGTTCGGCCTTCTTTCCTCTCCAAAATTATGTTGAGCCCTCATAAACCATTTTCCTAAGTTTATTTTCCAAAAATATTTATTATTTTCCAAAATTGAAAATTGAGAATTTCCCTTAACAAAATTATTAATTGGGGACATGACACAGTTAGTGATCAATCCTTGGGAATTGCACAATCAATTTGGCAGAAATTCCTATTTTTTAGGAGCTAATTTCCTCAACAATTGCACAAGGAAATAGGAGGCTTGGTGGGAAAATAATTGGCTAAGTGGTGGCCAGAGTTTCTCATTGAGCAAAGAGAACAATTATTCTTTTGTAGGTTGAGCTCAAAGCTAGAGCTAGAAATTGTAATAGTTTCTTTATTCAATTGATCAATGCAAAAAGGTTTGAGAGGTTTTTCTTAGTTAGGTTCCCCTAGAAATCTTTTGTGGTTTGTCTTATTGCATGTCTATGCATGTTGTTCTAAATTGTGATTTCCAATCAGCAAATCAGTAGAGTAGAATTGTGTCTCTTGTTTTTCAGTTTGAAATCTTGAGCAGTTGCAATTTCTATCAAATTTCTACATTGTACCAGAGCCTTGAAATCACATTAGCATTAATTTTTCAAATTTGTTCCTCAGGAATTTTGAAGTAGTAGCTTCAGTGAATTTTTTTTCTTCAGGATCAGGATAATTTCTTTCAACGGTCTGAGATTGGAGTATGCCCTGGAGGGTAGCTAAAATTTCATAGCCTAGATGGATCGAATGGAAGAAATGCTCAATGAATATGATGTGTTAGAATATGTTAAAACTGACATTGCAAAACCCCAACAGTCTGATGCACAACAATTAGCCCAGTGGAAGAAGGATGTTGCAAAGGCGAGAATAATTATTCTGGAAGGTGTGATAGACCATGTGGTCTCAAATCTCCAAGGAAAAGAGACACCATTTTCTATGTGGAAGACACTGACTGAGCTATTCAAAAATAATAGTGACCATAAAAAATTGGCCCTAAAAGACAAACTTTGAAACATCATGATCCAAAAAAATGACACTATTTCGCAGTATCTCTCCAAGTTTACTCAAGTTTGTGATGAGCTTGGAGGGGTTCGGGTGAATGATGCAGAAGATGACCTACTAAGCCTAGCTCTTCTAGGACTTCCAAAATCCTAGCACAACTACCAGGACTATGTGAATGGAAGGGAAAAATTACCTAATTGGGAAAGTTTATAGTCTGATTTGGTTGAAGAAGAGTTCAGGAGAAATAAAAAAGATGGAACATCATCCAAAGCTGAGGATGAAGAGAATTTTGCATTGGTTAGAAAGGGGAAGAAGGGAAAAGGAAAGAATACCCAGAGAAAACTTGAATCTAGCCAAAATAATGGCAAGAAGAAAGACTTGAGCAAGATGTTGGCATTATGAAAAATATGTTGTCCTTACTTGATGATTTGTCCTTGATGGAAACCTACTTGATGAAGATTGTCAACATGATGATAACAAGATGATTTTACAAGCTAGTACACATGTGACAGAGAGTTTGGACAAAGGCATAGTAGTCTAGAGATAGAAAAATGATGAAGGTAATGTTTTGAGAAATACAAGCGAGTTTTATGAAGCAAAGTTGTGTACACACGTGGGTATGGAGAAGAGAAAGAGCGTACAATTTCTGCACAATGATATCCTAAATACCAAGGATATTTACCATGGTATTGGCCCATAGTAATGAGCACGACAATGTATATTTGATCCCGTCCAGGAATACCATTGGAATTACTAAGGATTTGACCCATGGTATTGGATAAGGCCTAAGCTATATAAGGAGATGAAGATCAAAGTGATTAGTGTGCAAGTAATGGGATATTGATGAATTGTTTGATCTAAAATAAGGTTGCACAAGGAATGTGATGTGGGATCAGATCTTGTAGATCTGAAATCACAACATGATTTTCTTATGGGTTGATATGTGATAATAATGTTCCAAAAGTATGTTTGTTACTAGGTTTGCCAAGATTCGGGTTTGACTTAAGCTTTGTTTTATAGCAAAGGAATGATTCAATAATTACAGATCTGTACACACGTTTGTCTCAGAAAAAGCATGTACATACGTGGATCTTCCTCTAGGTAGTCACATGTCAATTCTACAATATGGACATATCTATACGTAGGTATGATTCTTGAAAGGTGCTTACACACACTATTTTGTAAGGGTCGTGTACATATGCTAGGGTTTCTGAAGTATGAGCAATTAATGATTTCTGACTAGTCTTGTTGTGATTGTTGTGGTCTGTGTATGAGGTCTTCTTCATAATAATATATATGTGACATTTTTAGTGAAGTTGAATGGTTTGTGAATGAAATATTGAACTATATTACGTAATGATCTGTAAGGAGCTCAAAGATTTGTGATGAAGGATATATGTGTCCATGATTGATTTCAGTAGTGCAGTGATTCAGTCTGAGGGATCAATGTTTTGAGATCTGTACGCAGGTTTGATTAAGGAAAAATGCGTGTATACACGGGTATTATGCATAACAATGGCATATACATTTTGACATATCGTTGATTAGGGTTTTCAGTGGAAATGGTTGGTTTCAGTGATATACAAAAGTGTATGGCTTGATGATTGGTATTGCATTTAGATGATCTATTCTGGTTTAGTTTCATTGATTGTAATGAGATTTAATGATTGATTTATTTTAGTTGAGTCAGTGATTTGATGATGGTAGTGGTTCCAATATGAAAATTTGATGAAAGGTGGCCTACAGGTTGTAATGTTTTAATAAGGTGGATCCAATTTGAAACATTCTGAAAAGTGATCCACAAGGAATTAAATATAAGGGGTTTTGCTCCCTTCCAGTAGGTGTTGGAGAACGAGAGAAGGTTGTAGCCTTCTGCAGGTGGGTGCCTACGTACTGGTATGAGTCTGTGCCAATACAAGATTGTAAATAATATTTTTTTTAAAGAAGAAGACAAAGACAACAACAATGGTCGTTTTTCCCCACATTGGGTTTCCACCTAAAATATTGGTGTTCATATGTGTTGACTATGTGTGATGATTTATTTTTTTCTTACTGCACTTGATTACTGTTTAATTAATTCCTAATGAAGGATTGATACATTGGTTCAAGTTAAAATGATGAAGAATTAATTGAAAAGATAGTTAATTGGATATACGTTGGTTGTCTGCATAACAATAGCGTACATACACAAGTTTACCTCATTAAAGTCACGTACAAAAATTTGAATAGAAAATGAGAAAGTTAAGTAATTTTTAAAATAATAATTCCTGCCCCACCCCCCCCCAAGTAATTTTCCTAACAATTGGTATCATAGCAGGTCCTTTAAAAGAAACTTGATCACATGAAGGAACATTCATCAAGATGAGAAAACAAGAGGGAGAAACATCCATCTGGGCACCATTGTTTAATGGATCCAATCTAGTTTTCTGGAAGGTCAAAACAAGATCTTACCTATAATCACTTGGAGCTAATTTTTAGGGAATCGTTGAAGGAGGTTATCAGTATCCATCCACCATTCCCACAGATGAAGCAGGAAAGAAAAAGTATGAGACCAATGCAAAATCTATCAATGCTCTGTTAGGAAGCTTGGAAAAATTATAATTTGTCAAAGTCATGTAGTTGAATACCGCAAAGGCTATATGGGACAAGATCATCCAAAGTTATGAAGGTGAAATACCAAGCTAAAAAGTACCAAACTTCAAACATTTAGAATTCAATATGAAACTCTTAGAATGCATAATGAAGAAATCATTGCAAGTTTCTTTCTTAGAGTAGATGAGATCATTAATTCAATGAGAAATATTGGGGAAGAAGCCCAAGATTCTCTCCCTTCATGTATATATCTATGATCAACCTTAATGCAAAAACATAATTCATTTGAGGAGTTACCTCCTGACCTGACATGGTATCAGAACTTAGGTCCCAGCCACTATTTTTGCCTCCCTTCCTGCCCTTGTAACTCCCTCCTACCCATGTTCTACATATTTCTGCAGAACTGTCATCTTTGTCCTGTAGTTTAAAAATTTATTGTGTTTGCTACCTCCTCATTGGATTTTCTAGGGTCGTCTTCACTGTTTTGGGAGACTGGCGAGCAAGATTTACTGGTTGCTGCACTGTCTGGAAGCACGGTGTTGTATCAAGTTTATACATAACCTCTGTGATTATTGCACAATAAAAGAGTGGTAAGCCTAAAGTTTTTTTTGTTAAATAGCGTAGGTGAATGTGTATTATCTCCATGTTACTGTGTGGTGATTTGATGGTCCGACCTGTGCATAGACTATGTTACTTTTTTTGTTACCATGCAACTATGTATCACACCACTCCTCTGTCTGTGCTCAAATAGTAGCATGACTGGACCACCATTGTTCTAGCATTGCATCACTCTCCCCACCGGTTGCCATACCGCATTCCCATACTGCCTCACCAGTTTTAATATATTGAACCCCTCTCCCCACTATGCAATGGAACCATACCACACATACTCCTCTGCCATATGCCTTAACTGCATATATATACATCGTGTAACCCCACCAAACAATGGTTAAACATCGGGCTTGTATTGCCCCTATCCATGGCACCCAAACCTCCCGAATCCCAATTACCAACCCACCATACCACACTCCTCTCCCAGTTATAACATATACTCCAACATACATATAACGCTTCCGTTATAGCAGAACACTCCACACAATTAATACTCCTGCCTCCATTATATAACACTCCCACCTCTGTTATATGGTATATAACATTCCCGCCTCTGGTCATTAATACACAGTTAATACCTCCCCTGGTTCATAACCTTGATAATTATAACCTCGAGCATTAAAATATCCCCCATATAATACCTCCCCCTATATAACCCCTCCCCCATACAATACCTTCCCCATATAACCCTTCCCTAAATAATAACTCTGTCATATATATTTATACCAGAAGTGCAATTTTTATAATATATTGGCAACATAGTACCTTTTTTTTACACAATACACATATTTAAAATGCATTCATTGATATTTATTGTTGGAGTAGTTATCTCTGGAAAAGAGAACTATCCTGAATGGTCACGAAAGATAAAACACACTCTCATTTTCAATGAGTTGTGGAAAGGAGTTTGTGAAGGAGAATGAGATAATGCGCCTGCAAATCCAACCTTAGATAAGGAGATTTCCATTTGCAAAAATAAGAACAACAGACCTATGCCTTGATTGTAGCATCTGTAAATGAAGAGGTGAGTCACCATACTTCACCATTTTCAAATGCTTTTCAAGCCTTATAGTTATTGAAGGAATTGTATGACTCACACTCTGAACTTGAAGTTGTCCAATTGATGATTAAATTGTTCATCCTTGAATTGAAAAATGACAACCCTCTTTCTTTAGCATTAGAAGTAAGTTCCATTATGTATGATATAAAAACCACTTGTGTTCAAATAGACATTCCTCTCATATCTTATGTCAAGGCACTATATCCCACTTATTCAAATTATCTTGAGTCATTTCAAGCAAGTGGAAACCTCAAGGAGAATACCTTTGAATCCCTTGAGAAGAAGTTTGCTGAGAGAGAGAGAAGGCTTTTGGGAAGAAGACAACTCCTCAGTCTTCTAAAGAAGTTGTGTGTCTTACACATAGAGAGAAGAATCCTGCACAAGATTCTTCTAGAGGAAGAGGTGGCCAAAGAGGAAGAGGAAAAAGGAATTTTAGAGGTAGGGGGGGCAGACGGTTCCAAGGAGAAAAGTTTGATCTTCATTGAATATGATGCAATAGAGATGGACATGATGCATCCACATGTAAGTTTCCTTGGGACAAAATCGAGCAGGAAAGAAATGAAGCCAAAGGTAAAACCAATGACAAAGGGAAAGGTAAAGCACCCAAATCCGCTCACTATGTTGTGGCACATTGCAATATTGGAGTAATTGAAGACTTATTTAATGATTCACTTGCTTCTGGGAAAAATTATTGGTTGCTTGATTCATGAGAAACTTTCCACATGACTTTTAGAAGATATTTTTTTGAATAATTTACTAACAATGTTGATGGAGTTGTATACATTGTAAACAAGTCAAAACTCAAGCCATCGTGGCTTGGCACAATCAAGCTCAAAATGACTAGCCTTCCATACTTTCGTCTGCATGATGTTCTATATCTCTCAGAGTTGAGGAGAAACTTGCCATCTTTGGTCCACATCCGCCAGCAAGGAAAAACCATTCATATGTTTGATGGCAAGGTTGAGGTAAGAAATGCATCAGATCACTCACTTGTCATAGAAGAAGAAAGACTTCTGAAGGTGCAAGGTATCTCTCGTGCACAAAACTTCTCATACAGTTCTCATTATGATGAAGGTACATTTCCATCACGTCTTTTATGGCATGCTAGAATTGGACACTTGAATTATGACAACCTTCGTATGTTGAAGAGAAGTGGTGTTACTGGTTTGCCTACAATTCCTAGGAAACTTAAGCAATGTGATGCTTTTATCTTAGGAAATTACAACAAACAATATTTTCATGATTCACATTCCAGAGAACATAGAAAAAAAGAACTTATTCATTCTAACTTATGTGGCCCAATTCCTGTTCCTTTTGCAAATGGAAATAAATATATGATGACATTTATTGATGAATTCACCAGAATGTGTTGGGTTTATTTATTGAAGAACAAATCTGATGCTTTTGAAACATTCAAGAACATTCATGCATGGATTGAAAATGATGCACAATCTCATATTGGCTCTATTCGCACTGATAATGGAAATTAATACACTTCAAATGAATTTGAAAACTATCTTCACCAGCATGGGATCAAAAATATAAAAAGTATGCCTTATAATCCCCAAAAGAACAGAGTAGCTGAAATAATGAACAAGACAATCTTAAATATGGTAGGTTACATGATGTTTTTCAAGAATTTTAAATTGATATTTTGGGCCAATGCAATTCTATGTGCTATGTATGAAAAGGATAGGTGTCCATCTAATGCTTTTAGAAATATGACTCCTTATGAAATGTGGTATGGCCACATTCCTTCGGTAAAGCATCTCAGGGTTTTTGGTTCTGTTAGGGTCCTAGGGTCTAGGGATCAAATATCTTTGCCTCTTTCTATTCATTTTGGGGGTTTGTATGTCAATTTAGCCTATGAATACTACCGTCATAGTTTAAAGCATCATTGTCTAAGGCCACTACAATTTTTTCATGTCATAGAGGGTCCTTAAAGACAAAATTAAATTTGAGAGAGTCTAATTCTATGAGAGGGTCATAAGGTCATATTTTCATGTAGAGTCATTTAGGGTTCAAGGGGTATGTATCACAAGTCAGAACCATGAATAGAACAAGTCAGGTTTCATTTATGAAAGCTTTGTGGGTTTGTTGTTAATGGTGTCCATCATGCCCCTATTCCACCATTCATGATTCATCATTCGCATTTCACCATTTCATATTCATAATTCCTTTAATATACCCCTTCCATTCATAACTCATCTTCATAGACCTCCTTCATTTACATATAGCATCATATGCACCCCCCCACTCAACTCATCTCTCATCATCATTTCTACTACATCCCTCCACAACTCGTTACCATCATTCATATTTCATGATCATAATAACCCTTTACCCAAAGTTTATACCCATGACCAAACAAAACATTTGAGGCACACATTTTCAAATTTTTGTTCATATTGCCTTCATTCTCTCTCCAATCTATAGTTCATGCTCTTCTCTGAGAAAATTTGATAGTTTGCACAACACAAGGCCGAAATCATCTTGGCAGAGGTTCAAAAGAAGGTTTTTTCAACTGTGAGAAGGTTGTCGCACAACAACTGCACAAAGTTCTGAGCTACACAGTCATTGCAGAACCACTTCAAGCTCCTTGCAGAGTTCTCCCACCACTTCTAATTGAGTTTTCTTGTTTTACAAGGTAGGAAACATACCTTTCTAGCCACATTTTCCCCTTAAAAATTACTTACACATTGATTGATAAAGTTTGTGTGTGTTGTTGCATAATCGTTGTGCAAACCTTGCATACTATTTTCTCTGTGTTTGAGACATTTTTAAATACTCAGGGTTTGCGTGTCACTTTGTATGAGTCGATGTGTGTCTAAACATAAGCATGTCAGTTGAATTTTATGATAATTGGCACAATTGTTTTTCACATACATCACATACATCGCATACATCACATACATCGCATAGTAACAAGATTGTCAGGGCACCAAAAGCTAAAGTCATTTGAATCTTCTGAAAAACTTATTAGCCACCGCTTTACATCACATTGTCATCATTTCCATTGTCCAATAGACTGTCAGTTAACCTGTCCTCCACATACTTGGTGTGTGCCAGGAAAACATAGTTGAAACTCTGCGCTGTAGTTTTTCCAAAAGGCAGATGGAAAGTCCAGGGAGCAGAGGTAAAGCAAAGGGAGAGGAGGTATTTCGTGTTGAGCCTAGGAGTTTGGAAATGGTAAACTTTGACCCTTCAATCAGAGTGGAATTTGAACAGAAAAGGTGCATATCATTTTGTGAGAAATTTCAAACACATGGCCATCATTTCCAACTTGCTAGCATGTTTTCCCTAAACTTTAAAGGTGACAAGGTCAAAATTGGTGATATAGAGTTTACAGTCTCTGAAGAAACTATTTATCAAGCTACTGAGATTCCATTATAGGGTGAAATATGGTTCAAAGGCAAGGAGTTAGATGCCTCAAATTTTAAAGAGTTTATAAAACCTCAATACAAAAATAAGTATGACACCATGTTTCCAATAATTTAGCTATTGAGCCACCACATTTAACTATTGAAGGTAGTGCAAATGTATTTTACATGTGAAGGCCACTTTAGTAAGGTGTACCAATATCACATTAGGTTTATTATGCACTTCACTGGTAAGAGGAGCTTGAAAATACCTTATTACCTATTCAGAAGCTTGGCCAAGCTGGTAGAAATGGTCTAGTCTAAGGCAGAGAAACACTTTCCTAGCTCATTCCACTTTGCACTGATCAAACTGTTGGTTTTTCATTAGTTAGAGAAAAGGAAGATACCTTGGGATGGTTTCTTGTCAACTTCAGGTCTACTGGCTCATGCAGATATTTATCCAATGGAAACACATGAAGAAGAACCTAAGGCTGAAGAGACAATGAAGGAATCAGTGAGGGATAAGAGAGCAGCTAGTAAAGGGAAAGGAAAGATCCAAGTGGCACAGGAAGAAGCACAATTTCTACATAGGCCGAGGACTAGATTGAGGACTAGGTTTTCTTCAAAGTAGTTGATTCAGGAGCCAAATCCTAAAAATACCATTGATGTTTCATAGGATATGCTAGAACAGGGTACAAGGGATGAACAATATGTTCAAATGGAGGAAAAAGATATTGAAACTACAAAGTTGCAGGATAGCCTTTCCAAATCCCATCTTAAGGTTTCTTATTTGCAGAAAGAAAACCGAGAGCTCAGGCACACAGCAGGAAAAGCAACCCAGCATAAAGAAAGTGAGTTGTCTAGGCCTCCTAAGCCTACAAACCAGGATAAAGGAAAACATGTGATTGATGTAGAGTAGATAGGAGAACCTACGATGAAACTAAGGAAGCCTATGACAAGGTTAATAGCTAAATGGAAAGAGAAGATGAAATAAACCTTCCAAACAACATAGAAGCCAAAGTTTGATGAATGGAAGGAGTATCAGAGGCTATTTGAGGAGATTGAGGTTTGCCAAAGGAAAATTGATCAGATAACAAAGAATATTGAAATCTACAAGAGGGGCATCAATGATACCATCTCAGAAGTTGATGTTCGGGTTGCAGAAGCTTTTAACGCAGATGAAAAAACCAAAGTATTCCTAAAATGGACTCTTCCCCTACACATACAACTAAATAAATATTACATAAGAAATCTAATTATGAGGAGAAGATTGAGGCTAATGAAACAGAATATGGCAAGAGCTAGGAAGCAACTCAAGAAGATCAAACAATCACCTAGCAGTCTACCCACAGTAGTACAACCAGCTAAAGAAGTCAAAACATCCTCCAACAAAGTGACAAAACCATCATCCAACAAGAAGAGGAGGAGGTAACTTTGGTATATTGACTGAGTTTACTCATTTTTTATCATATACTCTATTCCATTTTGCTGAAAGTCAAAATATGTGTAGCTAAGGGCTCATTTTGCAATCACAAGAGGTCATATGTTTTTATGAAAACTGTGATTTTTTTTGGAGTTTTGATGCATGTTGGGAGTTATAAGGTATATGTGATGAATTTCTAGATATTGCAATGTTTTTGGAGCAGGAAATGACAAGAAAACTCAGAATTTGAATTTTGTTGCGCAACTGTTGCACAAGTTGTGACTAGGAATTTATAAGATCTATAGGCGTGGAGGAAAACATCCAGTGCATCTTACTCCAACACAACAACATTGTCATTATACCCATCAACTCAGTTTCAACTGTTTTGTATTTTGGTTATTTTTGGACCTTTCTATAGCTATGCTAGTAATCACGATAGATGTCAGTGATCAGGATAGGGATGATTAAGTAGATAATGTGGTAGATAAGGTTGATTTTCTAAAATTGATGTTGCTAAGTTTCTATCCTAGCCTTAAGACATGATGTTTCTAATTCAAGTTTGTTTCGATCCTCTTAGTAGATAGAAGATACATTATCTAGTTTTTGATTTTCCATTTTGCCTACTTGTATTTAAACAAAACAATATATAGAAAAAGGGTTCGAGTTGGGAGAAAAGGGGTCTGTGTATGTGATTTTATTTTCTGAATATAAAATTATCAGTGCGGGCTATTTGGCACTTTACCAGAGATTCCTGTGGTATGATTTTCAAGTTATGTGCTTCCCTTCTTATGTGTATGTTTATTTCCTATCTTTTCCATTTAGATGTTAAATCTTCACCTCTAAAATGGATATAAGTAGTTTTAAAATTCATCTTTGTTGGTGCTCTGAAATGCTTTTATTTCCTTTCTAAAACTATGTTGGAATTCACCCTCGGTTAGGTGCTCCTTTATGGTAAACTATTCTTATTCTTGATATATGATCAAATATATATGTTTCAGAATTCATCTATCAGTCATTCTCTATTTCTTGTGATTAAATATCTTTTTGTGTATTTCCAAGTTATGTTCAAAACTCACTCACAATTAGGTGCTTTAAATGTAATGAAAGGCTCTTTCCACCACTGTACTATGACAAATGTAATAACTTGAAATCATGCCTTCCCTGCCTCTGTTTCCATGAGTGCCTCATTTAAGCTCTGATAATTTCGTGTAAATATCTAAATCATGATTCCATGACCAGTGGCCCTCCCTCTTAAGTTTGTCAACCATCATCAGTGAATCCTATTTTTATTTTACATATCTGGCCTCTGTTTTATGTTCTTAAGCCTTATTGTTTTCACATTTTGACATTATTTTGAGTGAGGGAGCCCACTCTAGTTGGAAGGTCTAGTTTCTAGCCAAAATAGGTTCGTGGTTATCCCTATAAACCTATTTTCATCCTAGACGTTTAATTATAGGGTGCTAACATAGTGGCGTCGTTGCCGAGGAACGAAAGGTTCCATATTCTCTAGGAAAGGTCATCCAAGTTTCATATGTGGTTGCCGATGGTGGACAACAGTAAGACACAAGAAGGTTGAACCATTCACCTGGTGACTTCAATCAAATTTCAACCTGATCCAAAGACTCTAATTTCAAAGGATCCAGAAGATCAAACTTTCATGGCGACTCCACTATTCAAAGGTCAGTAGTTTCAAGAAGTCCTAGATGAACATAGGTCAATAGTTTCAATAGTTTCAAGATGGGTTCAGTTGCAAGAACAAATGTTAGGTATGTTCCTATGGATAGGTCTCATATTCATAGCTATCTAAATCCTATGCCTCGTGTTGATTGGTTAACCTATCTCCCAATATTCAGAGATAAAAAAGGAGAAGATGTTGATCTTCATTTAATTAAGTTTCACATGCATGTATGTAGACTTGGAGTTGAGTTTCATGAGGATTTCTTAATGAATATGTTTATAGAAACCTTAGAGGACAACACAATATCATGGTATGAAGGATTTCCAGCCACTATTCTATGTTCGCTTAAGGATTTCTATGAAGTATTTTGTAAAAATTATAAGAAAAATTACCCTTCTATAGTGCTGATAGAAAACTTTTGTGGAAAGTTTGATGATCTTATTCAGCATATGGGACTTGACATTTATGATCAAGATTTAATGTACGATGAAATTGAAGAAGATTGTTTTGAGTTATCTTTTCATCAAGGTGGAATAATAGAAACTAGTTTCCATCACATTCAAGAAAACAGAAAACAATTTCTCTCTTAGTTGAAGATGAAATCAAACAAGAACTTGATGTAGATATTCATGTCCTTTCTCCTCAGATAGGTGAAGATTTGCAGCTAGCGTGTCATTTTTTGTGTGATCAAGATGCAAGTAGTGAATTAGTTCATGTTGGAAACATTCCACATTTACAAGAGGATCAGGTGCCATAAATTATCTCCTATCATGAAAATCAAAATGATAGTTTTCAAACAAATTTATCTAATGAGACCACAACAGAATTGTTTGATCAACAAAAGGACAATCTTGACATACATAATATGGCTATCATATTTGAAGATGCTAAAGAAAGTTTGGACATTTTTATAGACAACCTGTTGATTTCATTTTCTTTGAATTTGAACTTGAGCATGACAGGATAAAACAAGGACTAGTTATGAATGAAGTAAATCCTTTGGATCATCAATACAGGATAATGTTTTGTGTTTTCAAGTATCCTTTTGTTGATTTGTTGCAGTCGTCAAAAGAGGTGATTTTTCATGATTTTCAAGATTCAATTGTAAGCCTGTCGCAATTATTAGTTAAGGAATTTTTTGTGTTTTCTATGGAGCATGGATTCAATTTGTATTCTGAGTTGCCAATAGGTGATCCACTTAAGCACAGTCAAGGAGCCCAGGTAATGGATAAGCCCTTTGATTGGTTATATTGGAGGTGTCATTTTGCTTCAATCAAGAATTTGGTTCTCAACTATTAGGGTAGATTGGTATGTACATAAATAAGCTCATTGCGCGAGCATTTAATAAGTTTGAGATGCAATATTTTCAGTTTTATTTTAGCAGTTAGTGAGTAGTATCATTTTTAGCTTGTACAGTGGTTTTGATTGTAGAACAGGGTTGTAGTTTGTAGATTGCAACAAACAAGAGAATAAAGGAAGATGATTTTTAGATTGGAGACATAGTGTTACATACCATTTTACTTTCCAAGTACTGCAAGTGTGGGTGGCCATCATTGGAACTTGAAGCCTGAGGAGAAGGCCCTAAGGTTCCAGTGATCTGCTGCCATATGTAAGGTAACAGTCAAGTCAACCATTCAGTTAATTATTAGTCGTTATTGTTCGAATCCATTACCCAATGGTTAGGCTACTAGTCTGCAATGTTCTTGGCACCTCACTAAGAGTTTTCCATCCCCATTGGAGCCAATGTTAGGGTCCTGGGGTCTAGGGATCAAATGTATTTGCCTCTTTCTATTCATTTTGAGGGTTTGCATGTCAATTTATCCTATGATCACCGTTGTCATAGTATAAAGCATAATTGTCTAAGGTCACTGCAATTTTTTCATGTAGAGTCATTTAGGGTTCAAGGGATATGTATCACAAGTCAGAACCATGCATAGAAAAAGTTGGGTTTCATTTATTAAATTTCTGTGGGTTTGTTGTTAATGGTGTCCATCATGCCCCTATTCCACCATTCATGATTTTTCATTCACTTTTCACCATTTAATATTCATAATTCCTTTCATATACCCATTCCATCAATAACTCATCTTCATAGACCTCCTTCATTTACATTTACCATCATATGCACCCCCACCCACTCAACTCACCTCTCATGATCTGGAAATGGGGCACTTAGGCTTCTTGTCTAGCTTACAAGAACCTCTCCCACTTCCAAAGATTATTTATTCCCAAGTCTTTATGATTAACCAATGCGGAATTAAATGTGTGCTTGAAATAAGGTGTATGCTTATGTTTATTGTTGACTGTTTATGTGCTTTAAAATTTATTTTTTATGCTGATATGTAAATACATACAATAATAACTAATGCAGCAGCAAGCAAAACATACAAAACAACAATTTAATTCGGATTTCACCCAAAACTCTTGGGCTACGTCTCCGTGAGCTCTAGTCAACTCTACTAGGCTCTCTGGGAATATGGCAAAGTCCTTTTTAAAAGCTCTTGGCTCAGCTCCTATTGTTTTACATAGAAACAGTGGGTTTAGACACCATCTTATCCTAGGCTCATGAAGCTCTCAGCTTTCGGGCTCTTGGCTCGCTCTCTGACTCTCGGCTTTGGCTCTGGCTCTTGGCTCTGGCTCTGACTTCTTTGGCTCTCTGGGATTACAGCTCTCTGGCTTTTCCCTTGGCCTCCAAGTGACTCCCTCGGCTGCTCTTTTTGCTTCTGCGTTGTCTGCTTTCGCTAGCTTCTTCCCTCTTTGGCTTCCTTTCAGCAACGACTCCCCTATCTCTGTCATTCTATGGCTTAAAATCCAATCTGCGCTATCTGTCATTTCCTCTTCTAGGCTCTCTGGCTTCCCAGCCTCTGTCCACTCGAATCCCCCTCTGAGCGTTAGCAATCATTGCTAAATGCCTTCAAGGGTCGTGGCCACCTGTTCCGTAACAAAATGGACCCATCAGCGCTTGAAATCCCCAGAAACAGTCATTCTCTGTTTACACAGAGAAACACTGTAAAACACTGGAAAAGTCCGCCAAATCATTGTTTATCGGACTCCAAATATTATGAATTCTATCTTATTTTCCATCGGGTCCGCCTTTATATCACTTATCGCATCTCCACTGTTGATCTGGAAGATCTATATCCAACGGATGTGGTTCATTTTAGGCGATCCATGCAGACGGGAGTTAACCGCCCGAAAAGAGTGGTTTTCTCTCTCCAAGGCCTAGACACGTGGCAGCCAATGTATGGGCTCGGGCGAAGTCCAGCCAAAACCTCTTACTGCCTTCGGTCCTCCTAAAATCCCGCTTGTTTCATGGTTTCCTTTTATATTTTAAAAATACATTAAAACATTGGAAAATCCCATAAAAATGGCTTTAGACGGACTTGAAATATTATATATTTTCATTCACAAACCCTTTCAGGTACGGTTTTCATCGCATCGATGCTTCCCTTTGTATTTTGTTTAATAAACGAAATACACGAAAATACATAGAAACTGTCGTTTGACGGATCTAAAATTTTATGGAATATCGTTTATAGCTCTATCGAGTCCAGCTATTGCATCGCGCATATATATATATATATATATATATATATATATATATATATATATATATATATAGAGAGAGAGAGAGAGAGAGAGAGAGAGAGAGAGAGAGCGCCGCTCCGATGCGATATTGCGATGCAACTTGTCGCAATCGCATATCGCATAAGCCCAAGGTCTTTCCATATGGTATGGCCTATGCCAACGCCGATTGCGATCCGCTGATATCGGCGATCACGATATCACATCGACATGGTCCTATCGCATGTCTGCCTCCGATATCCTTCGCCTGTCACCGCCAATTGCGATATTCTGATCGAATCTAGACCGTTGATTGGCCAAATCCGATGACTCCTGTGCGTTGCTCCTTTGACCGCAGATAAGCCTGTTTTCCACTATTTCTTCATATTTTTGGGTCCCGATAATGTTTTCCGCCTTTTTTTGAAGGTTTTCCTTTTGCTATAGTTTTGGTCTTTATAAGACTTAGAGGGTTTTTAGGACCCATTTTTAGGGGATTTTACCCCTTTTTCCAAAGGATAAAGGTAGCTTCATTTTATGATAACTTTCGCATCCTAAGTCCATTTTTGCCCATTAAAGTTGCAGTAGATTCAGAATGAGATGATCTCTGCAATGGGGCTAGTTCCAGGAACTTCCTTGGAATTTCATTTTTCCTCTGTGAGGAACACTTAGACTTAGGATTCTATCAAAAATCCATTTTGGATCACGCCTTCCCACTAAAATAACTTTTGGTCTCCAAAAGACTGATATACTGATCTGAATAGTAAATGAGAGTGACTCACCCTCTTCTTTTAGCCTCCCTACACTTTCTTTGCATAGTGCCTCTAAACCAAAGTTTCTAACCACTTCCCTTCTTGGATGGGCTGGTCTTCCTGGGAAGAACTGTCTTCCTCCTTGCCTTTCTGCAGAACTTCTGCTGAACTGGTCATAGAAGGTGGTTTGAACTTCTTTGCCTTGATCATTGATCCAAGGTGGCTCAAAAAAATGTGAGGTACATCTGCTTCACAAAACTTTCACTTGTACCTGTTTGACAAGTTGTCAACAACAACAGAAATACAGACAACAACTGGATGGCCTAAACTCCTGCTTCAACAAAAGAAACAGATTTCACATATTGTGAACACCTCCATGCCTTACATCTGCATACAATGATGGACTAGGTCACAAGCCTATAAAACATGCCTTTAAAAAAAAAGACCCTTGAAGTCAAGCATGTAGAAAAAGACCATTAGGACTCTTTTCAAAAGATGAAACACTTCATTATTATCTCCATCTTGGAGACCAAGTTAACTTCTCCCAAGTCAACATTACATCACATGCATGTCAAAGCAATCAACCCTACAAGTTAATTACACATACATGTTCAAAACAAGGAAAACATCAACATCCCTGTGTCCATGCACATCATGCTCATGCACGCATTTCATCCTTAAACTTTCACTTAAGTACATTGTACATTCAAAGCTGAAATGAAATATAATGTTGCAACAATAAAGTGAGTCTCCTACTCAACTTTTCCATTCACCTTCTTGGTAAGAACCTGCAACTTGCATCTCATTAATAAAGAAATGCAAATAGATGCATCAATAGACATGCAACCTTAATTGGATAAGAACTCTAGCCATTTCTCACCAATCCCTTTCAAAGGTACTACCTTTTTTTGCACATCAGCATCAACATGTGAATCATCCTGAGACACATCAGACATGGAATCTTCCTTTCAATTTCTGCCATCTTCTCTTTCCACTTTCTTTAGCTTTTGTGGAAGCATTGCTAGATTCAGAGTCCAACATTTTGCAGCAAGATGTCCTTGCTTATGGCAGTAAGTGCACTACATGTGCATCCTCTTGATAGCATGATTTGCCTTGTCCAATGGACCTTTGGCTTCTTGCTTTTTTTCCTTCAAAAGTTTCCTGTATGTGGCCATTCTCTTCCAACATCTAGAAACATTATGGTTATCCAACCCACAAAAGGAACATGTTATTCTTTTCCCATACATATGTGGAATTTATCATGCTTTGCACAATCAAAAGGAAAATGTTTAGAACCATATTTATACCTTTCTCTTTCACCTTTATTGCCTTCATGAGGAGTTGAAGCAAATGAAGAAGTGGCTCCCTTTGGAACACCATCAATCTCTTCAGGGCTGTTGGAGTCTCCCCAACTCTCTGGTTCAAGTGTATGCTTATAAACACCTGCATCCTGCAAATGATGTTTCAAGCTATTGCATTCCTCCTTAATACAATCTTCACACTTTGTAATGCAACTCCTTCTTGGAGTTGTTCAATGGCCTTTAGGGTAGCCTTGGAACTTTCTCCGTAAGCTTGTCCATAGCCAAGACCCAAATACTTAGGCCTTTCCTCAATCATTATTGGCTCAACAATACCTTGTGCATGTCTACCCTAGCCTTTTCCTTCATAGCCCATCTTGGACATTAGCTTGGAACCTATGTCTTTGGTATGTTTTTCAAAAGAACCAATATAAGCATCCTTAGAGGAGTCTGAAGACAAACTGGAATGGTTTACCTCTTCTTCAAGCTGATACTTGACCAAGGCTTATTGGGAAACAAAGAGCTGTGTCTCTAACTCATGCATCCTTTTCAGGTTCATATTCACAATATGAAGTTGCCTCTCCATTTCCTGCAATATGTCAGAAAGCAACCGCTTCTCTTCCTTCATGGAATTCAACTGCTCTCTAAGTATGTTGCTCTTCCTTCCATTCTCATACATTTCTCTCACCTTGTCCATAATGATGAACAAGTATTGCTTCAAGTCTCCATCGTAGAGTCTTGTGATGAAGGAGGAATTTGAGGATTCACTTGCAGAAGTTGTCATTATACCAATGGACAAAAGAACTTCAAACAAGATTAATAAAGTGCTTTATTAAGCAACCCTTTGAAACAAACCTCTTGTGCTTCAAGGATTGCTTTAGAAGAATGCCTCCAGCCCTTCTTCCTTCTTGTCCTTCCTAGACTGAGCTATCAGTAGCTTTCCCTTCACCTCTGCAAACTCAAACAATAATCAATCTACAAGCAAGCATACAATCAACCTCTAACTATTTAAACACCTTTCAGACAAGCAATCTTTGCTCTATCAATCAAGCATTCTGATATAACCTTCTTTGAAGGTGGGGTTAACCAAACTTAGGCTCTGATACCACCTGATCTGGAAATGGGGCACTTAGTCTTCTTGTCTAACTTACAAGAACCTCTCCCACTTCCAAAGCTTATTTATTCCCAAGTCTTTATGATTAACCAATGTGGAATTAAATGTGTGCTTGAAATAAGGTGTATGCTTATTTTTATTATTGACTGTTTATGTTCTTTAAAATCTGTTGTTTATGCTGATATGTAAATACATACAATAATAACTAATGCAGCAGGAAGCAAAACATACAGAACAACAATTTAATTAGGAGTTCACCCAAAACTCTTGGGCTACATCTTCATGAGCTCTAATCAACTCGACTAGGCTCTTTGGGATTATGGAAAAGTCCTTTTTACAAGTTCTTGGCTCAACTCCTGCTGTTTTACATTGAAATAGTGGGTTTAGACACCATCTTATCCCTGGCTCTTGAAGCTCTCGGCTTTCGGGCTCTCGACTCTCGCTCTCGCTCTCAGCTCTGGCTCTGGCTTCTTTGGCTCTCTGGGATTACAGCTCTCTGGCTTTTCACTTGGCCTCCAAGTGACTCCCTCAGCTGCTCTTTTTGCTTCTGCGCTGCCTGCTTTTGCTAGCTGCTTCCCTCTTTAGCTTCCCTTCAGCAACGACTCCCCTATCTCTGTCATTCTGTGGCTTAAAATCCAATCCGCACTATCTGTTGTTTCCTCTTCTGGGATCTGTGGCTTCCCAGCCTCTGTCCGCTCGAATCCCCCTCTGAGCATTAGCAATCATTGCTAAACGCCTTCAGGGGTAGTGGCCACCTGTTCCGTAACATAATGGACCCATCGGCGATTGAAACCCCCAGAAACAGTCATTCTCTGTTTACACAGAGAAACAATGTAAAACATGGGAAAAATCTGCCAAATCATTGTTTATCGAACTTCAAATATTATGAATTTCATCTTATTTTCCATCGGCTCCACCTTTATATCGCTTATCGCATCTCCACCATTGATCTAGAAGATCGAGATCCAACGGCTGTCATTCGTTTCGGGTGGTATATGTGGATGGGAGTTAACCGCCTGAAAAGAGTGATTTTCTCTCTCCAGGGCCTGGACACATGGCAGCCAATGTATGGGCTTGGGCGGAGCCCAGCCAAAACCTCTTACTGCCTTTGGTCCTCCCAAAATCCCGCTTGTTTTGTGGTTTATTTTTATATTTTAAAAATACATTAAAACATTGGAAATCTTGTAAAAATGGCTTTAGACGGACTTAAAATATCATATATTTTCATTCACAAACCCTTTCGGGTCCGGTTTTCATCGCATCGGCACTTCCCTTCGTATTTTGTTTAATAAACGAAATACGCGAAAATACATAGAAATTGTCGTTTGACAGATCTCAAATTTTATGGAATATCGTTTATAGCTCTATCGGGTCCGGCTATCGCATCGCGCATATATATATATATATATATATATATATATATATATATATATATATATATATATATATATTAAAACGTTGGAAAATCCCGTAAAATGGCTTTAGACGGACTTGAAATATTATATATTTTCATTCACAAACCCTTTCAGGTCCGGTTTTCATCGCATCAGCACTTCCCTTCGTATTTTATTTAATAAACGAAATACGTGAAAATACATAGAAAATGTCGTTTGACAGATCTCAAATTTTATGGAATATCAGTTATAGCTCTATCGGGTCCGACTATTGCATCATGAATATATATATGTATGTATGTATGTATGTATGTGTGTATGTATGTATGTATATAGCCCCGCTCCTCTGTGTAGCTCCGATGCGATATTGCGATGCAAATTGTCGCAATCGCATATCGCATAAGCCTGAGGTCTTTCCATATGGTATGGCCTATGCCAACACCGATTGTGATCTGCCGATATCGGTGATCGCAATATCACATCGGCCCGGTCCTATCGCATGTCTGCCTCCGATATCCTCCGCCTGTCACCGCCAATTGTGATATGCCGATCGGATCTGGACCGTTGATCGACCAGATCTAATGGCTCCTGTGCATTGCTCCTTTGACCGCCGATAAGCCTGTTTTCCACTATTTCTTCATATTTTTGGGTCCCGATAGTGTTTTCCGCCTTTTTTTGAAGGTTCTCCTTTTGCGATAGTTTTGGTCTTTAGAAGACTTAGAGGGTTTTTAGGACCCATTCTTAGGGGATTTTTTCCCTTTTTCCAAAGGATAAAGGTAGCTTCATTTTATGATAACTTTCGCATCCTAAGTCCATTTTTGCCCATTCAAGTTGCAGTAGATTTAGAATGAGATGATCTCTACAATGGGGCTAGTTCCAGGAACTTCCTTGGACTTTCATTTTTCCTCTGTGAGGAACACTTAGACTTAGGAGTCTATCCAAAATCCATTTTGGATCATCTCATCATAATTGTTACTACATCCCTCCACCACTCATTACCATCATTCATATTTCATGATCATAATAACCCTTTACTCAAAGTTTATACCCATGACCAAACAAAACATTTGAGGCAAACATTTTCAAATTTTTGTTCATATTATCCTCATTCTCTCTCCAATCTATAGTTCATGCTCTTCTGTGAGAAAATTCAACAGTTTGCACAAAACAAGGCCAAAATCAACTTGGTAGAGGTTCGAAAGTAAGTTTTTTCAATTGTGAGAAGGTTGCTCCGCAACAACTGCACAAAGTTATGAGCTACATAGTCGTTGCGCAACTGCTGCACAACCATTTCAAGATCCTTGCAAAGGTCTCCCACTGCTTCTAATCGAGTTTTATTGTTGTCCGAGTTAGGAAACATACCTTTCTAGCCACAATTTTCCCTTAAAACTCAGTTACAAATTGATTGATAAAGTCTGTGTGTGTTGCTGCATAATCGCTATGCAAACCCTGCATATTGTTTGCTCTATGTTTGAGACATTTTTAAATACTCAGGGTTTACGTGTCACTTTGTATGAGTCGATGTGTGTCTATACATAAGCTTGTCAATTGAATTTTATGATAATTGGCATAATATTTTTTCACATACATCACATACATCGCATTGTAACAAGATTGTGAGGGCACCAAAAGCTAAAGTCATTTGACTCTTCTGAAAACCCTATCATTCGCCACTTTACATCACATTGTCATCCTTTCCATTGTCCAATGCATTGTCAGTTAACCTGTCCTCCACATACTTGGTGTGTTCCATGAAAACATAGTTGAAACTTTGTGTTGTAGTTTTTCAAAAAGCCAGATGGTAAGTCCAAGGAGTAGAGGCAAAGCAAAGGGACGAGAGGTAGTTCATGTTGAGCCTAAGAGTTTGGAAATGGTGAACTCTGACCCTGCAATCAGAGTGGAATCTGAACATACAGGGTGCATATCCTTTTGTGAGAAAGTTCAAACACATGGCCATCATTTCCAACTTGTTAGCACGTTTTCCCTAAAATTTAAAGGTGACAAGATCAAAATTGCCGATATAGAGTTTACAATGTCTGAAGAAACTATTTCTCAAGGTACAGAGATTCCATTATAGGGTGAAAGTTGGTTCAAAGGCAAGGAGTTAGATTCCTCACATTTTAAAGAGTTTGTAAAACCTCAATACAAAAATAAATATGACACCACATTTCCAAGAAGTTACCTATTGAGCCACTATAGTTAACTGTTGAAGGTAGTACAAAGGTATTTTACATGTGAAGTCTGCTTCAGTAAGGTGTACCAGTATCACATTAGGTTGTTGTTAATGGTGTTGGACACGCCAACAAAGGGGATCTCCCTAGTATGAAGTCCCAACTAGACCTCACCATTTGGTGTAGGAGTCACATCTGGTACGATGGCCTGGTTGTCATTATCTTAGAGATTTTCCTTAGCTCTTACTGTTCAACACATGAGAGTGTTATGCTTGTAACTTCAAAAAGCAAGGTGAGTATACCTAGTGAGTGCGTAATGTAACTTGTGTCCAGGTTCTCTTACTGTAAGGGAGAGGGTAAAAGTGAGCCTCTAGATGAGAGTTAGTAGTGCCACCTAGGGAGAGACACACGCATAAACAACATAGGTCTATCCAACATCCAATAGAATAGTCCACAGCGGATGCGACAGTCATTAAAACGAAAGTGCAAACGAAAACACGTACACCATCTAGCAGAGTAGTCCACACGAGGGTGAATATCATTATAACCAAGGAAAACAAGAATGGTCTGTCTATTTTCCTCCATAGTTGTCCACATGGACAAGAAATTAGTGATAAACAATACAACACATCTTCAACAATGTAAGTACTAAAATAACTGAAGTAGTTCAACTATCTTAGTATAGGTTAAGCAAAAATGCATTAGAAACATTTAAATAATAGTCTTACAAATCGATACAAAACATGCGTGAAAACGTGCTGGCTTGAGACATGCTTCTGAATTAAGCAAAAGTTCCAAGACACATTTGTACACAATACATCACTAGTCCTAGTAGTGGGACATTGGAGCCACTCCTCGCTCCTCAAAGAATAGACTATAGACTCAAGGATATGTGGGTGGAGCCAAGGTGAAAATTGCTTTTCTCATACAGTGAGGGGGTATATATAGCGAAGGGTGATGCTTGACCCTTGTGACCCTTGGACTTCCTTCATGACCATTCAACTTCCTATTATTTTTCAACTTCATGTGACTCTTCAACTTCATATGTGCGTCTTTTGGACTTTCACATTACATTACATTTGATTACAACAAGTATGGCCCATAGTAGTGATGTGGCCGAGACAACTCGACATGACACTACTGACATGTACTGGTTGACTGTGGTGTCCAAGTCGAGCTGCTATGTTGCTGAGCGATGGATGTGCTCTTAGTGTGTTGTGTCTTCACCTCCACATGACAAAGTGTTGTAGTGTCTTCGATGGTCTTGGTCTTTTCTTGATGGTTCAGAAACATGTATCCCTTTCACTTGCTGCTAAATGTGCTTTGTGTGCTCGTTCAACTATGAGCAAGTCTTCTAGCATTCGTTCCTTCATCCCTTTCATCCTCATGCCATGTTCCATCAATGTACCTATTCGTACAATTCGCTCATGATGGGACGACATCAAATCCAAAAATCTCCTAGTCTAGCATGATGCATTGTTTTCCATTTCGAGTGAAGGTGTCCAGAAGGGAGGAAAAGGCACTGAAATTGCGTAGAGCACAACTCAGGCCAAGATGAGAGGCTCTGAAGCACTGTCGGGAAAAACTGCACAGATGTGACATGGAGGCAGATTTATGCAATCTGGGACGGCAGTGGCAACTACAAGGTAGAACCCAGCTAGGCAGAACTACGTAGTTCTTGGGAGGAAGACAAGGTAGAGTGTTGAGAGGAACTGTTGGGAAATTCTGCGCAGTTTTAAGGATGAGGACTGGGCAGGTCATCTAGGGGTCCAGATGGGAATCTACGTAGTTTCTTCAAGGAAGACAGAGTGGGCAGCAGGAGGCACTAGAATATATTTCTACATAGTTTTCCATAGCAAGGCTAGATCGGGCTACAGGGAGCTGCTGGTCACAACTGCACAGTTTTGAGGGACAGTTTAAGACAGATCACAAGGTCCTTCCCGACACAACTGCGTAGTTTGCGGGATGAGTGCAGAGCAGGGCAACAGGGAGAGTGCTAGTCAAAAATCCATAATTTTCAGGGATAGAGCAGAGCAAGCCAGTAAGGGGGCCTACCAATCAGATCTACACAATTTCTTGGAACAGTGTAGTTCCACGCAGTAGAGGCCTGACTCACATGACTATGCAGTTTCTGCATGCAGTTCATGGCAGGCAGCTGGGCATGTCTGCACAATTTTGGAGAGAAGTGCAGCCTAGGGTCATAATGCATTTTAGGTTTCTAGTAGACCAGAAGGAGGCTTGATGAGTGATCTTGCAGATCACGCAAATTGGATCGGACTTGGGGACAACTTTTGTGTAGTTCTCAAAGAGAGTCAACTTTCTCACTTCCAAGATTGCATAGTGCAGGCTACCCTGGAGGATAGCCTCAAGCCCTACGCAGTTTTGGGTAGCAGAGAAGGGGCACTGAGAGTTTATATTGCGTAGTGTAACTCAGTCAGGGTTCAATTGAAGGAGGG
The DNA here is from genome assembly GCA_031772625.1 of Pinus tabuliformis. Lineage (NCBI taxonomy): Eukaryota > Viridiplantae > Streptophyta > Pinopsida > Pinales > Pinaceae > Pinus > Pinus tabuliformis. The sequence continues at coordinate 918,870,246 of CM062805.1, read as the reverse complement.
TTTTCCAGTCGAAATATTTTCAGGAAAAATGGCTAAGTGTGAAAGAAAGTGAACTTGTGCATACATGAAATTATTACCACACACTTAGCATGACTTGATGACGATACACCTCAAACCAACAAGACAAACATGTTCTTAGTGAGACCGTCTTAAAGCTTAAGAGCGATAAGTGCGACACTTGAGATAGATCTTCGAACGACCGTGACGACACTTGCATGGCAGTGCTTGTAACTTTGTGTGTGAGTATGACCGATGTTCATAGAGCGAAACAAACTCATGCACACAAAGACAAACCTTCAAAATTGCCAGAAAATTATCACAATCATGACATAACAATCAACATGCCAAAAGACGACTGATGGTCGATCAAGAAAAAAGGGTGTAAAGGCTTGACAAGAGCTCATGGAATGGGCCCAAGTGTTTGCAACCATCAGTGGGAAAAAACAAAGCAAGACTCTGAAATTTGGATGCAGGCGAAAATTTTGGAGGGTGTTGCAACCACTACAACAGCTGTGTATGCACTTCATTGGTAAGATGAGCCTGAACTTACCTTATTACCTATTCAAAAGCTTAGGCAAGATGGCAGAAAGGTTCTAGTTCAAGGGAGAGAAACACTTTCCTAGCTTATTCCACTTTGCACTAATCAAAGTTTGGGTTTTCCATGAATTAGAGAAAAGGAAGATGTCTTGGGATGGTTTTTGGTCAACTTTAGGTCTACTGGCTCATGTAAACATTTCTCCAATGGAAGAACATGAAGAAGAACTTAGGCTAAAGAGACAGTGAAGGAATTAGTGAGGGATAAGAGAGCAGCTAGTAAAGGGAAAAGAAAGATCCAAGCGGCACAGGAAGAAGCACAATTTCTACATAGGCCGAGGACTAGATTTTCTACAAAGCAGTTGATTGAGGAGCCAACTCCTAAAAATAACATTAATGTTTCAGAGGATATGCTAGAATAGGGTACAGGGGATGAACAAGATGTTCAAATGGAGGACAAAGACCTTGAAATAACAAAGATACAGGACAACCTTTCCAAACCCCATCTTAAGATTACTTATTTGAAGAAAGAAAACCGAGAGCTTAGGCACACAGTAGGAAAAGCAACCCAGCATTTAGAAAGTGAGTTGTCCAGGAGGCCTCTTAGGCCTACGACACATGATAAATGAAAACAAGTGATTGATGTAGAGGAGATAGGAGAACCCATAATGCAACTAAGGAAGCCTATGACAAGGTCAGCAACTAAATGGAAATAGAAGATGAAAGAAACCTTTCAAACAACATAGAAGCCAAATTTTGATGAATGGAAGGAGTATCAAAGGCTATTTGAGGAGATTGAGGTCTGCCAAAGGCAATTTGATCAGATAACAAATAATATTGAAATCTACAAGAGGGTCATCAATGATACCATCTCGAAAGCTGATGTTCGGGTTGCAAAATCTTGTGACGCAGTTGACAAAGCCAAAGTATTCCTAAAATGAACTCTTCCCCTACACAGACAACTAAAGAGATATTACATAAGAAATCTAATTATGAGTAGAAGGTTAAGGGTAATAAAACATAAGCTGGCAAGAGCTAAGAAACAACTCAAGAAGATCAAACAGTCACCTAACAGTCTACCCACAGTAGTACAACCAGCTAAAGAAGTCAAAACAACCTCCAACAAAGAGACCAAACCATCATCCAACAAGAAGAGTAGGAGGTAGATTTGGTATATTGACTGAATTTACTCATTTTTTATCATATACTCTGTTCCATTTTGCTAAAAGTCAAAATATGTGTAGTCAAGGGCTCATTTTGCAATCACAAGAGGTCACAATTTTTTATGAAAACTGTGAAAGTTTTTGGAGTTTTGATGCATGCTGGGAGTTATAAGGTATATGTGATGAATTATTGGATATTGCAATGTTTTTAGAGCAGGAAACGACAAGAAAACTCATAATTTGAATTTTGTTGTGCAACTATTGCGCAGGTGGTGACTAGGCATTTCTAAGGCCTACATGCGTGGAGGAAAGCATCCAATGGGTCCTACTCCAACACATCAACATTTTCATTATACCCATCAAATCGGATTCATCTAGTACGACCCATGACTATGCTGAGCTGGAAGTCTACTGCGCAAGTGTTGCGCAACTCATCACTCAAGTTGTTTTGTATTTCAATTATTTTTGGACCTTTCTATAGTTATGCTAGTAATCAGGATAGATGTCAATGATCAGGATAGGGATGAATAAGTAGATAAGGTGGTAGATAAGGTTTATTTTCTAAAATTTATGTTGCTAATTTTTTATCCTACATTTAAGACATGATTTTTCTGATTCAAGTTTGGTTTGATCCTCTTAGTAGATAGAAGATACATTGTATCTAGTTTTTTATTTTCCATTCTACCTACTTGTATTTAAACAGAACAAGATATGGAAAAAGGGTACAACTTGGGAGAAAAGGGGCCTATGTATGTGATTTTATTTTATTAATATAAAATTATCAGTGCAGAACATTTGGCACTTTACCATAGATTCCCGTGGTATGATTTTCAAGTTCTATGTTTCCCTTATGTGTATGTTTGTTTCCTGTCTTTTCCATTTAGATGTTAAATCTTCACATCTAAAATGGATATAAGTAGTTTCATAATTCATCTTTGTTGGTGCTATGAAATTATATTATTTCTTTTATAAAACTATGATGGAATTCACCCTCAGTTAGGTGCTCCTTTATGGTAAACTATTCTTCTTCTTGATATTTGATCAAAGATATATGTTTCAGAATTCACCTGTCAGTCATGCTCTATTTCATGTGATTAAATATATTTTTGTGTATTTCCAAGTTATGTTCAGAATTCACTCACAATTAGGTGCTTTGAATGTAACGAAAGGCTCTTTCCACCACTATACTATGACAAATGTAATAACTTGAAATCATGCATGCCTTGCCTCTGTTTCCATGAGTGCCTCATTTAAGCTCTGATAATTTCATGTAAAGATCTGAATCATGATTCCATGCCCAATGGCCCTCCCTATTAAGTTTTTTAACCATCATCAGTGAATCCTATTTTTATTTTACAGATCTGACCTCTGTTTTATGTCTTTAAGCCTTATTTTTTTCACATTTTGACATTATTTTCAGTGAGGGAGCCCCCTCTGGTTGGAAAGGGCTAGTTTCTAGCCAAAATAGGTTCGTGGTTACCCTTGTAAACCTTTTTTCAGCCTAGAGGTTCAATTATAGGGTGCTAACAGGTTCCACCTGTTATGCCTTGATACCTAAGGAATAAAGAAACATACTTAGTAAAAGGATTTGTAAGTGTATCTTCTTGGGGTATTCAAATACCTCCAAAGCATATCATCTCTATAATGAAGTTAATAAGAAGTTTGTAGAATATAGAGATGTGATATTTCTTGAATCTTCCAAGGATTATAATGTTGTTGAGCAGTAACTTGACCGTTTGGATAGATTCAGACATGCAAAGTATTTTCAAGAATTTGATAATGATATTCCACATCTTGAAAGGGGGATTCCTATAATGGATCAATCTATGGAATCTTCTTCTAAAGCAGTCTCTCGCCCAATCTCCAACCACTAATGACACTTTGAGTGATGTGATTGAAAGTGTTCATCCCGACGAGGTTAGAAAGTCAGGGACAAGAAATTCAAATAGACAGAATGGAGGTGATGTAGACGATTCTGATTCACCTGTTGATATGGATGTTTCTTATGATTATGAACTAAATTTGTCTACATATTTTGAGCCAACTTCCTTCGAATAAGCCTCTTCTTATGATGAATGGAAATAAGTGACGCAGAAAGAGTATGATGTCTTGATAAATAATGGCACTTGGAAGCTGGTTGATCCTCCATTGGGAACCAAACCAATAGGTCACAATTGGGTCTACAAGAACAAGTATAAAGCTGATGACTCACTTGATAAGCACAAAACCGGGCTTGTGGAAAAAGGTTTTGTACATAAGGAAGGGGTCGACTATGTGGATACTTTTTCCCCCACAGTAAAATGGGTTACCAATCGGACACTCTTTTCCTTGGCAACTCATAATGGTTGGAAAGTCCATCAAATGGATGTAAAAATTGCTTCTTGAATGGAGATCTAAAAGATAATTTTTTTATGTCCCAACTAGAAGGATTTGTTGTGAAGGGTCAATAAGATAAAAATATGCAAGATTGTAAAATCCTTGTATGGCCTCAAGCAAGCACCACGATCCTGGTATGAGAAGTTAACATAGAATCTTCTGAAACTCAACTTCAAGCATTATGATCTTGATGATGCAACTTTGTTGTCAAAAAAGTTGGCAAAAAAGTTATATACCTTGTGGTGTATGTAGATGATATTTTGATGACAGGGAACAATGAGAGCTATATTGCATCCATAAAGAAGGAATTGAGGAAATTTTTTTAAATGAAATACTTGGGGTATGTTCACTACTATATTGGTATTGAATTAACTCAACATCCGAAGTTTATATTCCTCTCTCAGAAGAAGTATATTGGAGATTTGTTGAACACTTTTGGCATGGATGAGTACAATCCTTTGACTACTCCAATGGAATAAAAATTAAAGTTCACATCCATTGAAGGAAAATAATTTGAGGATGCAACAAAGTATAAACATCTTGTAGGAAGTCTCAACTACCTGACTACTACTAGACCAACCATTTCATTTGTTGTTGGAATCCTCTCTAGGTTTATGCGAAAGCCTTGTAAGGGACATTGGTTCGCTGCGAAAAGAGTTCTAAAGTAATTGAAGGGAACTCAAGGCATTGGACTAAAGTATACATAGGTGGGCAATGTCAGCTTGATTGGATACTCTGATTCAGACTTCGACAGAGATAAAGAAACTGGGATATCTACTTCAGGTTATGCTATGAGTCTTGGACCAGGATTTGTCTCCTGGAGGTCACGCAAATAATCAGTTCTAGAAGATTCCACAACAGAGGTAGAATATGTGACAACAGCTAAAGAAACAAAGGAAATTGTGTGGATCAAGAAAATTTTGGAAGATTTGCAGGTGAAACAAGTGCATTCAAATCCGCTCATGAATGAAAACACTTCTGCAATAAAGTTGGCCAAGAACCCAAAGTTCCATGATCGAACGAAGCACATCAATACAAAATACCATATGATTCGACATAATGTTGAGGCCAAGACAATCCATCTACGTTGTTATTCCACAAATGAGCATATTGCAGACATCTTCACCAAAGCACTTGGAAGAGAAAAGTTCGAAAGATTCAGAACGATGCTTGGACTCACCAACATCCCTTCAGATTAAGGGGGGAAATGTTGACACCTAATCATTGGGATTGGGTGAATATATGTAAAATAGTTTAAATATAAAATAAGGAGAACTGGAATATGAAGAGACACTAGGAGATGAAGCCCAAGAGTCTCTCCCTCCATGTATATATCTATGATCAACCTTAATGCAAAAACACAATTCATTTGAGGAGTTACCTCTTGGCCTAACAAAGTAAAACAATCATCTATGGTTTAGAAAATTTTAATATCTCTAACCCCAAAATTCGATTCAAAAGTCTTTTCCATTGAATAAATGCAGGATTTGAAGAACCTTACTGTTGAAAAACTTCATGGGATTCTAACAACCTATGAAATGAGAAAAGGGGGTCCCTTAAATATCAGATAAGCTGCATCCAAGGCTACTTCTAATGGAAAATAAAAGGAGAAACTTAAGGAACCTGGTTATGTATCATATGAAGAAGAAAACTTTGTGAAGAAACTTAAGGTAGGTACTAACATATTCAGAGGCAAGCTCCCCTTCAAATGTTTTGCTTGCATAAGAGTTGGACACTATGCTGCTAAATGTCCTTATAGAGAAAATAATGAGAAGGGGAAAAATTTAGTAAAAGTAATTTTTAGAGGAAATATAAAAAACAAAAGAAGTATCTACACCCACGAAGATAGTGATGGTCTTTCAAATGGAGAAGAAGGTGAGTCTGATCAAGAATATCAATTACTTATGGAATTTGAAGATAAATGTATTGATGAGTCTAATGATGTTTTTATGGATGCCCTAGAAGAAAAGGATAATTTCATTGAAGAAATATCTTAGCTTAAAATTCATTTGAAAGAAGCTAAAATAGCAGAAGAAGCTCTAAAGAAACAAGTCCTAGAAAAGGAGAAGCATAATGTAAAGTTAAAACTAGAAATAGTAAGTCTAAGGAAGGAACTTGAGAAAACAAAAGGTCTAAATATTATATTTGCTAAAGGATATGAAACCTTAGATGAAATCATCAAAGTGAAATGCTCTCCTCTCATAAAAACAGGTCTTGGATACAGCGGAGAATCATCAAACATTGTAAAGCTTTATGAAACAGGTACATGAAGCTATCTCAAAGAAGTAAAAGGAAGCAGTCAACAAAAATTCAACTATTAACAAAAGAATAATGGATCAAATACTTCTTAGGTAAATCTCCCTTACTACAATCAAAGAGAAAACTACACAAGAAGGTACTATACTCCCAAAAACTTCTACTTTAATGGTCAATGTTTCACTTGTCATAATTTTGGTCATAAGGATGCTCATTGTGTTGCTTACAAAACTATCATGACTAGAGGAGCAAGAAAGAAACAAAATGAGATTGGGGTAAAGATATGCTCTTACAATAATTTCTCACCTCTTCAAGATGAAAATGAATGTTCCTTTTGCAATAAATTTAGGCATAAAGAATCTGAATGCAAGAGAAAAACATGATCAACACCTCAAAATGAACAATAGGCAACAACATCTAAGGTACAGAAAAAGAAGACCATGGAATCTGAAAAACTGTGGTCTAGATTTATATGCAGGAGATCAAGAAAATATGTGGTACATTGACATTGGATGCTCAAAACATATGGCAGGGGATAAAGATAATTTTATGTTTTTTAATGAAATAAATAAAGAAAAGAATGTAACCTTTGGAAATAATTCACCTGTTGTTATCAAAGGAAAATGAACTATTTTTCTGAAAGAAAAAGTTAAAGTTGGAAATGTTTTGTTTGTTGATGGATTAAAACATAACTTGTTGTGTGTTAGTTAGATGTGTGACCAAGGGCATGAGGTTATTTTCAGATCAAAGAATTGTGTGGTTCGGAATCTTGATACAGGTAAGATCATAATAAAGGGGACAAGAAACCCTAGTAATGTCTATGTCGTGGAAGGCGATCTAGAACAATGTTACTTAAGCAAAGAAGGAGATAGCTGGCTATGGTACAAAATATTGGGACATCTAATCTTCACTCAAAAACATAAGTCAAGCAAGCTAGGAGTTGTTCGTGATTTACCTAAAATCTGTCTACCAGAAAGTACCATATGCAAATCATGTCAATTCGGTAAGAAAACTAGGGTTCAGTTCAATGCCAAAGAAGGTACCACAAGTAAGCCACTTGAAATTATTCATACTGATTTGTGTGGGCCTATGAGGAAAAATTCACCTCGGGGAGAACAATATTTCATCTTATTCATTGATGACTTTACTAGAATGTGATGGATTGGCTTATTAAAACATAAAGATGAAGCATTTGATAAATTTAAGTATTCAAATCTTTAGTAGAGAATGAATTAGATTTAAAAATCAAATGTCTTAGATATTATAGGGGAGGAGAATTCATATCAGATGAATTTTTGAATTTTGTGAATAACATGGCATCAAGAGCTAAAAATCCTCAACAAAATGGGGTGGTAGAAAGAATGAACAGAACAATTCAACAAAAGGCACGTGCCATGCTTGATGAGTTCGGCACACCTCATACCTTCTAGGGAGATGCATCACATGCAACTGTGACTATTCTCAACAAAGCCCATATTCGTGTAAACAATTATAAGACTCCTCATGAACTTTGGTTCGGTAAGCCTCCAACTGTCAAGAATTTTAGAGTCTTTGGAAGCAAATGTTACATAAAGAATAATGATGATAAGCTTGGAAAGTTTGAAGCTAGAGAAGATGAAGGAATTCTACTTGGATACTCCTCTAGAAGAAAAGGATATAAATGCTACAATAAAAGACTTCAAAAGATTGTTGAATGTATTGATGTTGTGATCGATGAAGAATGCACAAGTACCAAAAGGGAAGCACCAACAGATGACGAATGTATTTCTACAACTAGTGAAAAGGATGTAAGAGAAGAAACGAGTGAAGCATCAAAAGAAGGAATTGATAATACAGAAGCATCAGAAAGGACTCCATCAAGGTATGTTCAAAAAAATCATCAAGAATCTCAAATTCTAGGAGGAAAGGACGTTGGAGTACAAACTAAAAGAGCTCTTGTTGGAGCCTTAGTTATCTAGCCTTACTATCCATAATTGAACTGAAAAATGTAAATCAAGCAAGCAAGGATGAATGTTGGGCTAAGACTATGGATGAAGAACTTGACCAAATAGAAAAGAATCATACATGGGAATTAGTACCAAGACCTCATGATAAAAATGTTATTGGGACAAAATGGGTATTCAAAAATAAACTGAACGAAAATGGATAAGTAATTAGAAACAAAGAAAGACTCATATGCAAAGGCTATGCTCAACAAGAAGGAATAGACTTTGAAGAAACATTTTGACCTGTAGTCAGACTTAAAGCCATAATAATGTTTCTTTCGTTTTCAAGCTTTTATAATTTCAAAGTCTATCAAATGGATTTTAAATCAACATTTCTAAATGGGGTTCAGAAGAAGAAGTCTATATTGAACAACCTAAAGGGTTCATTCTAGGAAATGATAAAAATCTTGTTTTCAAACTCAAGAAGGCATTATATGGGCTAAAAAAATCTCCTCGTGCATGGTATTATCATCTTGACATGTATCTTCAACAACAAGATTTCACTAAGGGGTCTGCAGATAGAAACCTATATATAAATATGGATGATTGTAAAACTTTAATAGTTTTTGTTTACATAGATGACATCATATTTGGTAGCAATGAAGAGTCTATGAGTAAAATATTTGCTTCTTTCATAAGAATTTGAAATGTCCCTACTTGGTGAACTAACATATTTTCTTGGACTACAAGTACAACAAGAAAATAATGGTATCTTCCTCTCATAGACAAAGTACCTCAAGCAGATTTTGAAGAAATGTGGAATGGAATACTGCAAGTCTATATGCACACCAATGGTAATAGGATGTAACCTCAGTTCACATGGTGACTCTTCCCTAGTCAACCAACCAGAATACAGATCTATGATTAGAAGCTTACTTTATCTTACAGGCACAAGACCAGATATCATGCATGCAGTTGGAATTGTTGGATGATTTCAAGCAAATCCAAAAGAAACTCATATTCATGTAGTCAAGAGAATATTTAAGTATCTACAAGGAACTCAAGATTTTTGGTTTATGGCATCCCAAATATTCAGATCTTACTCTTCATGCTTACACTGATGTAGATTGGGAAGGAAATGTTGATGATCGAAAAAGAACTAGTGGAGGAGCATTCTACATGGGATCTCGCTTGGTATCATGGTTCAACAAAAAACAAAGCTCCATTGCTTTATCTACTGCAGAAGCATAATATGTTGGTGTTGCATATTGTTGCAAATAACTTCTCTAGATGATGCAAACATTGCAGGATATTCAAATCAATTATTCTCTGCCTATTCCCATTCTATGTGATAATACCAATGCCACAAGTATTTCTAAAAATCCTGTCATGCACTAAAAAACCAAGCATATTCCAATCAAATATCACTTTATGAGAGAAGAGGTGCTTGAAAAAAAGGTCAAACTAGAGTATGTTCCCTCAAAAGAACAAGTTGCAGGTACATTCATAAAGCCTATTCCACGTGATTCCTTTGAATATATCAGACAAAAATTATGAGTGGTCTCTGCTTCATCACTCTGTTAATCATTCTGACCAATTCTTCAAGTTCAGGGGGAGATGAAAGTGAAATTTATTGCAGTTTACTATCTGTAAGTGGATTTTATGAAGAACAGTCGCGTATATAAGCATATTTTGATCCATACAATCGCACATGTTTCCCTATGATGAATTATCAATAGAACTAACTCAAAGAAAAGTTATGATATGATTATGACAATTTTGCTTTCTGGTTCTGATATTAGTCTATTGATGCTCATATACTTATGCTTTATGAGTTGCTCCAATATGACATTGATGCTTTGATTTGAGTTGATATAATCAGATCTAATAATGAATAGTTGACATAGGTTCAGGGGGAGCATTTTTCCTTCTTTCTTGTTGGCATTATGATTCCTTGATTATGCTACTGAAGAAACACATGTTGCTGATTTTTTGACTTACTTTTGATGAGGTTCATGGTGTTGTTGTCTAATGCTTATAGTACAAAGCCTATATGGTATATAGTACTGAAGACTATCCTGGTCTTGCTACCTCACTATTGAGGTCTTTGGTCTTAACTGTAAATGTCATATCTGTCATTTGATGTAAAGGTCATGTAAAGACCTATGATGTAATAATTGTAATATTCAGTCATGAATGGACTATTGGTGTCAAGTCTTATGTATGTCATCCCATATTGGGGATTTGATGTAATGTTGAGTCAAATATGTAACCCCACTATGTTGGGAGACTGGTCAATATGAATTATTGGTGATAGGAAAGGTCATGTATTGTTACTTCTTTGTATATATTTGAAAAAATCAGCATGTGCTCAGGGGGAGCATGGTCCGCATTCAATGATCTGTATTCAGCAGATCAGATTTACAACACTTCATTTAGCATTGGTCAACCCTTTTCCCTTGATGTCAAAGGGGGAGAATAGCTTGGTTTTTGGAGAAAGCCTGCTTGGAGAGAAACTTGGTATATCTACAAGTATCTACAAGTGGTTGGTAACCAAACACCAAAGTGGTTTCCATCAATTCCAAAGGGGGATATTGTTGGCATTATGGGAAATGTGTTATCCTTACTTGATGAGTTGTCCTTGATGACAACATAATTGATGAATATTGTCAACATGATGATAACATGTTGATTTTACAAGCTAGTGCACATGTGACAGAGAGTTTGGACAAAGACATAGCAGTCTCGAGACAAAAAAAAATGATGAAGGTAATGTTTTGAGAAATACACACGAGTTCTGTGAAGAAAAGTCGCGTACACACGTGGATTAGAGAAGAGAAACCATATACAGTTTCTGCACCATGGTATCCTAAATACCAAGGATCTTTACCATGGTATTGGTCCATAGTAATGAGCGCAACAACATATATTTGATCCCGTCCAGTAATACCATTGGCGTTACTAAGGATTTGACCCGTGGTATTGGATAAGGCCTAAGATATATAAGGAGATGAAGATCAAAGTGTTTAGTGTGCATGTAATGGGCTATTGATGAATTGTTTGATATGAAATAAGGTTGCACAAGGAATGTGATGTGGGATCAGATCTTGTAAATTTGAAATGGCTACATGATTTTCTTATGGGTTGATTTGTGATAATAATGTTCTAACATATGTTTGTTACTGGGTTTGCCGATATTTGGGTTTGACTCAAGCTCTATTTTGCAGTGAAGGAATCAATCAATAATTACAAATTTGTATGCAATTTTGTCTCAGAAAAAGCGTGTACATACGCGGGTCTGCCTCTAGGTAGTCGCGTGTTGGTTCTACAATATGGACATATTTGTACACAGGTGTGCTTCTTGAAAGGTGTGTACACACACGGAAGTATTTTGTAAGGGTCACGTACATATGCTAGGGTTTCTGAAGTATGAGAAGTTAATGATGTTTGATCAGTCTTGCTATGATTATTGTTATCTATTGATGGGGTCTTCTTCATAATAATCTGTATGTGACAATTCTACTGAAGTTGAATGGTTTGTGAATGAAATATTTAACTATATTGATGCTCGTATGTAATGATCTATAAGTAGCTCATAGATTTGTGATGAAGGATATGTGTGTCTATGATTGATTTCAGTAGTGTAGTGATTCAATCTGAGGGATCAATGTTTTGATATCTGTACTTAGGTTCGATTAAGGAAAAATGTGTGTATACGTGGGTATTATGCATAACAATATCGTATACATTTTGACATATTGTTGATCAGGGTTTGTAGTGGTAGCAGTTGGTTTCAGTGATATATAACAGTGTATGGATTGATGATTGATAGTGCATTCAGATGATCTATTCTAGTTTAGTTTGATTGATTGCAATGAGATTCAATGATTGATTTGTTTTAGTTGAGTCAGTGATTTGATGATAGTAGTGGTTCCAGTATGAAAATTTGATGAAAGGTGGCCTACAGGTTGTAATGTTTTGATCAGGTGGATCCTGTTTGAAACATTATGAAGTGATCCATAAGGAATTGAAGATAAGGGGGTCTTAGCTCCCTTCCAGTAGGTGTTGGAGAATGAGAGAAGGTTGTAGCAATCTGCAGCGAGGTGCCTGCATACTGGTATGAGTCTACGCCAGTACATTATTGTAAAGAATAATTTTTTAAAAGAAGACATAGACGACAACAACAATGGCTTTTTCCTACATTAGGTTTCCACACAAAATCCTAGTGTTCATATGTGTTGACTATGTGTGATGATCTATTTTGTTCTTACTGCACTTGATTACTGTTTAATTAATTCCTAATGAAGGAATGATACACTGGTTCAAGTTAAAATGATGAAGAATTAAATGAAAAGATAGTTAACTGGATATACACTGGTTATCTGCATAACAATAACGTACATACACATGTTTACCTCATTAAAGTCGTGTATAGAAATATGAATAGAAAATGAGAAGGTAAAGTAAGTTTTAAAATGCTCATTCACCACCCCTTCTCAGTATTTTCCTAACACAAGATAGAATGCTTCCACTGCCACGAATTCGAGCACTATGAAACAAAATTTCCACACAAGAAGTATACCAAGAAGCTTTCAGGAGGAGCATGAGGTGAAGCACTAGCTTCAGAATTCAAATTAGACTTCACCCTAATAGCATGCATGTAAAGCACTGTTATGGGGAGTGTGTGGTACCTTGATTCCGGTGCCTCGTCCCATATGATAGTGTGCAAGGAGTTTTTTAGTAGCATGGAGGAGAAGGATCTCCATATGCATATAAAAATGGGGGATGATGTGAGGTACAATGCTACATGAATTGGTATTGTCACCTTTAAGAGGGAGAAAGCCTCTCCTCTTCACCTCAAAGATGTTATGTTTGTACCTGGGATGAAGAAGAACCTGATCTCTATATTAGTATTGGAGGATTGTGGCTATGATGTTATTTTCAGTAAAGGGAAATCCTTTCTAAGAAACATAACTACCAGAAAAGTGAAGAATATCGGGGTTCGTGTGAAGAACCTATACAAACTTGAGGTGGGATATTGCACTACATTGAGCAATAAGGCTAAAAAAGTGCAGATTCAAGATGTTGGAGAACACTGGCACAGGAGATTGGGTCATCTACACCATGGTTCCTTAAAAATCATGCAACAAATTACCACCAGTCTCCTTAAAGGTTCTTTTGACCAACAAGATGTCTGCAAGGGTTGCACATTGGGGAAATATGTCAAATCCACTTTCCATGGCCGAGATAGAAGAGCAGATGCAATCTTGGATCGATTCCACTTTGATGTTTGTGGACCTTTTTCTACAGCTTCCACAACAAAACATAAGTACTATGTTATTTTTATTGATGATTTCTCTAGAAAATGTTGGATATTCGTCATGTGGAAGAAGGATTATTTTTTCTCAAAATTTGTTGAATTCAAAGCATTGGTAGAGAAGGAGACTGGGAAGAAGGTGAAGTCTCTCAGGAGCGATGATGTAGGTGAATTTTTTTTGGATGCCTTCAAGGATATCTATGTGAAAGAAGGTATTCAAAGAGAGCTTACAACACCCCATAACCCATAACATAATGGGGTAGCTGAGAGGAAGAACATGAGCACAATGGGAGCAACAAGGGCCATGTTGTATGATCAAGGGCTTCCATTGCATATATGGGAAGAAGCATGCAACACAACAGTCTACTTGTAGAACCAGAGTCCTCATAGAATACTTGGTATGATCACACATGATTCTTTGGGAGAAAACCTGATGTGTCGCATTTAAATTTTTTTGGAGCTTCAGTTTATTGTCATGTCTCCAAGGATTCGAGGAAGAAATTTGAGCCTATAATAGAGTTGGGATTTTTTGTAGGATACACCGAAACTCCACACAATTACCGGATGTATTTTCCTTCACTGAGGATGATAGTTGTGAGGAGAGATGTCAAGTTCAATGTGGAAAATTTTATGAGATGCTCTCTAGAGCGAGAGATGAGTATCCCACTAGAGAATGAGCTTCTATCTCCAAAGGAGGAGCTCCAGGATGAGCTTCAAGAGGTTGTAGAGCATCCAGATGTAGTGGAGTAGTTAGGAGGTAGAGTGGAGGCACCTGCTCAACCAGAATCTTCTAGAGAGGGGAGGAAGAGAACCAAAGAATATGATAGATTGTTGCATGATGTTAGGGAGAATGTGGGAGCCCCTACATCACAACACAGGTAAAGGAGGTCACCTGATAGATACACTAGGTACATGGTTCTCATGACAAAGCTCATTGAGACAAAGCTTTCTTCAATTTAAGAATCAATTTCTCAACTTGTTTGGGTTGATGCCATGGTGGAAAAATACAAATCCATCATGAATAACAATGTATGGGAGGTGGTGTTGAGACCAAAAGCGAAATTAGTGGTTGGTTCCAGATGGATCTACAAGGTGAAGCATGTAGCTCACAAGAGCATCAATAAGTACAAGGCCAAATTTGTGGCCAAAGGATTCTCTCAGATAGAGGGAATGGACTATGAGGAAACTTTTGCACCAGTTGCAAGATATTCCTCAATAAGATCCATTTTAGCATTGATTTGTATATGGAGTGGAAAAACACTACATGGATGTGAAGACTGCCTTTCTTAACAGTGTTGTTGAGGAGGAAATTTACATAGAGCAACCAAAAGTATTTGAGACATATGATCGGGAGTCACATGTGTGCAGAATCAAGAGAGAATTGTAAGGTCTCAAACAATCTCTCTAAGCATGGTTCAATCGGATCGAAAATTATCTCAATGGATTGGGCTTCACCAAAAGTGAAGCAAATGTGAACCTCTATCGCATTGTGGTAGATGGTAAGTTTCTTATTCTTGTTTTGTATGTTGATGATTTAATATTGATAGGTCTGATCTGCTCTTGCAAAGAGGATCTTGCAAGGGAATTTGAGATGAAAGACATGGGCTTAATGCATTACTTCCTCAGGATGGAAGTATGTAAAGGTGATGGTGAATTGTTTGTGTCTCAAGGGACATATGCCTCTAAAATACTTCAGATATTCCACATGGAGAGTTATAAGCCCATGGTCACACCTCTAGCTACAAACTGGATGAAGGAGAATGCCACTTCAGGTGAAGAGGTTAATGCTACCATTTACAGGCATCTTGTGGGGTATTTGATGTATCTTGTGAACACAAGACCCGACATATGCTATGAAGTCAACCAACTTAGCCAAGCCATGGTGAGGCCTACCAAATTATATTGAAGGAAACAAAGCATGTGTTACGGTATCTTAGAGGCACTACCCATAGTGGAATATGGTACAAACGGGCAAAGGGAGTGAAGTTGCAAGGCTTCACCGATGTTGATTGGGCAGGGAGTCCATCTGACAGGAAAAGTACATCAGGTGTTATCTTTAGTGTTGGGTTTGCAGCTATTCTAGTACAACAAGAAGTGGATCTCTATGGTGCTTAACTAAACATAGGCTAAATACATGGCTACAAGCCAAGAAACATGTGAAGCAATATGGATGAGTAAAATACTTGTGGGACTATTTAATAAGGAGATGGATCCGACAATGATATATTGTGATAATCAGAGTTGCATTAAGATTTCTGAGAATCCAGTATTTCATGACAGGTCCAAGCACATTGATATCTGATATCATCATTTGTGGGACTATCTACAGAGGAGAATTATGTTACTACAATACATTCCAATTGAGGAGCAAGATGTTGACATCTTGACAAAGGCATTTTCAAGAGGTAAATTCAAATTCCATAGGTGTAGGATAGGGGTGGTGGAAAATCCCTTTCTTGCTAAGAGGGAGTGTTGAAAAAATGTAGCAAGAAAGGCTCAATTTGGCTTTAGCCTTAGTCAAATTGAGTAAATTGAATTTCCACATCAGCAAAACAACTTGGAGGTGTTAACTAGTGTGACATGGATCTTGTCACTCAGTTAGCTTAGTAAATTCTAGTTAGAGGGCTTGGAGTTCAGTTATGCATGTGTGATTGGTAAATTTTAGTAATCCAATTCATTTAATTTATGTTTTATTTAGTTAACTGACCTCTAACTATTGAAAGAGTTAGTTGAAGGTCAGTGGTGCAGTGGGACAACAATCTAACTTAGAGATCTATTAGTTAACTGATTAATTAGCCCAAAATAGCTAGTGCATGCAAGGAATTTGAATTCCTCAACTGAAGTGGATATGACAAGGAAGTGTAACATCAATTGTAACCTAGTTTTGAATATACAAGTGTTGCATGCAATCAATGATCAATCCTTGGGAATTGCACAATAAATTTGGAGGAAATTCCTATTCCTTAGGAGCTAATTTACTTAGGAATGTGCCAGGAAATAGGAGGCATGGTGGGAAAATAATTGGCTTAGTGTTTTCTAGAGTTTCTCATTGAGCAGAGATAAAAATTATTCTTTTATAGGTTGAGCTCAGAGCTAGAGCTAACAATTGTAACAGTTTCTCTATTAAATAGATTAATGCCAAAAAGCTTGAGGGTTTTTTCCCTGTTGGGTTCCCCTAGAAATCATTGTGTATTTGTGGTTTTTCTTGTTGCATGTTTATGCATGTTGTACTAAATTGTGATTTCCATTTCGTAGATTAGTAGAGTAGAATTGTGTCTCTTGTTTTTCAATTTGAAATTTTGAGCAGTTGCAATTTCTATCAAATTTCTACAGTTGATTCACTTTGTTTCCCAAGTAGTAGTGAATATGTCCCAATTTTGTCATCTCAAATCCTTTCTTAAACTCTTTCTTTATGGATGCAACATAGCTTTCATTATTTTTTGTTATTAATAGATCATCTACATACACTACAAGGTTGAAAATTTTCCAACTTTCTTGGCAAATACATTTGCATCATCGACATTAAAGTTCTTGAAATTCAATTTTATAATATTATCAATTAACTTTTCAAGGCTCACGGTGCCTATTTTAGGCCACACAAGGATTTGACAAGTTTACATACTTTTTGTTCATGTCCCTTCACAGCAAAACCTTCTAGTTAAGACATGAAGACATTTTATTTAAATTCTCCATTCAAAAAGGTAGTAATCACATCCATTTGATGAGATTTCCATCCATTATGTGCTACCATGGAAAATAGAGTATGGATAATGGCCCATTTTTCTCTGGGGACAAAAGTCTCCTCATGATCAATGTGATTTTTCTATGCAAATCCTTTTTCTATGAGCCTTTCTTTGTGATTTTCAAGTGAGGCATCTAATTTGTATTTGTTCATGTAGACCCACTTGCAAATAATTGGTTTGGTTCTAAATGGAGGGTCCACCAACTCCCATGCCCTATTCTTAATGAGAGCATCATACCCCTTCTACATGGATTTTTTCCACTCAGCATGAGAAGCAACTTCTTCATTGGAAGTCAGTTCAAAGTTACATTCAACTCACAATCATATGAAACATATATATCATAAACATCATCTTAATTTGAATTATTCACCTAAGCTCCATCTTGTCTGGCAGAGCCTCTAGTTCCTATCTTTCCAACCTTCTTAGGATGAACACTTTCAAGTGTATTTATGACACACTTTGGTTGAAATTTATAAAATGGTCCAAGTTGATCCAAAGATTGAGATGGTGTTGCATTTCCATCAAGTTTTGGTCTTTCAATCCTCTTAATCACATCATTCGATGGACCTTCTTAATTCGATGAAGTGGTTAGAACTTCATGAGGGGGAGATGGTGCTTCAAAACAGGATTCTAAAGGATATTCTAGATATTGATCCAATATAGGGATCTCCCCTTTAAGATGTGGGATTTCATCATCAAATTCATGATATGTATATACATGAGTGAATCTATCAAGATGATCAAGTTCTCACTCAATAATTTTGTCATTCTTGGAAGATTCAAGAAAAATTGCATCATTGGAAAGAATAAAATTATTGTTTATCTAATAATAAAGATGATATTCCATGGTGGTATTTGAGTACCCAAAAAAGTGAAATATTTAATCCTTGAATCAATCTTATTTCTTTTCTCCTTAGAAATCATGACATAGCAGGTGGAACCAAAGACCTTGAAATGCCTCATTGAAGGAATGCAACCATACCACATTTCATATGGAGTCGTATTTCCAAGAGCATGAGATATACACATATTTTTCACATATACTACACATAGAACCACATTAGCCTGAAACATCAACTTCAAATTAAAAAAAAAAAATAAAAAAAAAAAAAAAATCATGGAACGAACCATATTTAAGATATTCCTATTCATTCTTTCAACTACACCATTCTATTGATGACTTTATGGAACAATGGTTTAATGTTAAATACCATATTGACAAATATATCTTTCAAAATCATTAGATGTATATTCTCCTCCCTTACTAGTACAAAGAGAGTCAATATATGATTGCGCTTCATTTTGAATCCACACATGCAAATTTTTATAAGCTTCAAAAGCTTGTGATTTATATTTCAAGAAGAAAACCCTAGTTTTGACACATCCTGGTGTAATAATCAATAAGAGACATGGATATATTTATTTCCATTAGCAGAGGAAATGGGCATGGGATAGAAAAATTATAATGTATTAGTCCAGTTTTTCTACATGCTTTAGAATTGGAATCATGGAAGGGTTGTTTACTATGTTTTCCAAGGAAACAAGTATCACATTGCTTCAATTTCTTAGGAATAGAAAGAAAATTGGAAACACCATTCTTTTTTAATAAATGAAGACTTTCATAATTAATATTTCCAAATCTAGCATACCATAGAAGAATACATGGAAATTTACCTTCATTGTGGTGAGATAGGTATGCAAAAATCTATCTATATGCAAATGTCCCTTTCAAGTTTCAACTTCAAAAATATTTCATTCTCCACTCCAATAGTGATAACTTAACATGTGACATATTACACCTATGTTAATAAGAAATACATCTCTCCAAGAAGAAAAAAAGTGTCAAATAAATCTTCAATTGCTCCAATATTGCAATGGGAAACAATGTAATGAGAAAATTCGTGTGCTTTATGTTTCATCAAATTTGGTGTTTTACCTTTGTATTATTTCTAATCTTTCTTATCTAAGATCTTATCCCAAGGTATTCTGAAAGTATATGCTTCATGTATATTTCTACTGCAATAGACACAATTAAGATTAGATATCTATCCTTGATTATGTCTACCCCACCTTTCTCAGGAATTATTATTCCATATCCTCTAGAAGACTCATGTGATTGATTCTTCACTTTTTGAGAAAGATGCATAGTGTCTCCAGTGGGCTGAGCTATTTTCTTCTTTCCAAGGGCTTTCTCACATTCCACAAATTTCTCCACCAAAGAGTCCAATGTGATGGAATTTAGTTGGTCAATAAATTGCATGGATTCAATGTAGTGAGTATACATAGGGTAGAGGGACTTGATAAAATCCATGAGAGGAAGGTCTACTTTCACTCCAATGGCATCCATGTCATGCATAATGGCATTGATATTAGAGGCTAAAGCTATGGGATCATCATCCTTCAACTCTACGTTGAAGAGTTTCACCATCAATTGCACAATTTCGCGTTATGAGTGTGAGTCATGAAAATACTTTAATTTATTTAGAGCACAATACAAATCTTTAATGGAAACAATATGAAAACTCACTTCTCCATTTACTATTGCAACAATTAGGGCACATGCTTTCTCATATTTGTTCTTCCATATGGCTAGTGTCATGATTAATTTATTTGCATAAATTAAGACATTTGTCATATCAATCTCGATATGTAAATTGATGAAACACACTCACTATTTGTGAAAGAAATAACTTTGTTTCCTAATATATTGCCACTTTAATGAATATTAAGTTTAACTAAAAATGATTTTCTTATCGATGTCAAATGAACTATGATAATAATAAAGAATGTTGAATGAAGGCTTAAGTAAAGAATGAAATTCAATCTAAGATAAACAAAATATAAAACTTAGTGAAGTAACTAAACAAACTTTGAATTAAAATGAAGTTCACACTTTAACTAAGAGTGGATTTCAAGCTTAAATATAATAAAGAAATTCAAGCTTAACATCTAAGAATGAAATTCAAGCTTTTACTAAGAATGGAATTCTGACTTAACATTTATGATTAAAGAAGGTATAAATACATTCAGTTATTAGAATGGAAACAGTAAATTTATTTGATATCAAGGCAAGTTTAGTTGAACTATTGCAAATAAAAATAAAGTTTGAGGCTACCAATGTAACTTTCAAGACAAAATTGAACTAATATTTTCCAATCTAGGCTACCAAAGCTTGGATAAGTAGAAATTTAGGTTGTGGGATATCACACCTTAAAAGGATCAAACAACAATACTCTCTTCACTTGTGGAGCCTCTATTGATTGGGAAAGAAATTCTATTCACTCATGCATTGAATTGAAAGACTATTCTAGATCAAGTCAAAGGAAAGAAATGGACTTAAATCTAGTTAACTAACTAAGCATACATTGGGGTCTAAATGGGTGGAAAATCAATTTGTAGTGTCTCTATTCTACTCTCATAGGCAAATCAAGCTTGCAACAATAATTTGCAGATGATTCCAATAATTATCCAAATAACAATATTCATACTTATTTTAAAAGTAAATTATACACTAAATAAAAGTAAATAGTTGATACACATAAAAAAAGGCTAATGTACATATATGTGAAAGAAAATTAAAGAGATATTTACTAGGAACATAATGCACAAGAAATTAGACTATGTAGACAAGATAGAAAGGTGCACATGCCAAGAGATTGGGGTCCTCCAAGATTTTACTTATACACAATAAGAAAATTATGGATTGTAGAACCTTAAAGCTACCATATATATAATGAAAAAGATATGAACAACACTTAATTAAAAGTTTGACTATATGAGGGGACTTAATCTCCATGCCTTCACTTGTATGAGTATTTATACAAAGTAAAATTGAAACTAAAATGATATTAATCCTCCACAAGATAGATAACAATTGATTTAGATCATCTCCATTAGATTCAACCTTTGTGGTAGACAAAATCATGCCAAATCATAAACTGTTGAAACAAGGGTAGATTTTCTTGCTGTAACAACATGATTTTCCTTTGTGTGCTAGCATTGACAACACATTGACTAGGCATCCGTGTGTATTTTCACAAATCTAAGAGGAACCTGCACATCTCATGAACATTGGAAACAAAACCCATATTCTTGATTTTCTCCAAATTTCCTCCAAATATTTTAACAAATGAGCAATTGGCATATCAAATTACTTCCAGTAAAAATTGATAAAAATGACTTTTCAACGCTTAAAAAATTCCACTAATAGAATTTAAAATAAAATAATTTAAATATTTTCGTTATGGTTTTATTTGTATTATTTGGATAGAATGTAAGCAAAATGAAGCAAAGGTAAAGGAAAATAGGGTAATAGGTCATAAATGATGTTATATAGGTGGTTTTTTTCATGATAACATTGAGGACCAACAACTAGCTCTTTGTTTTTTGTAGGCTTGAACAACTAGCTCTTTGTTTGTTGTAGTCTTGTTAGGTCCTCCATTGGTGTCAGCTTTCATCCCACCAATCATTCAATATGAAGGTGTGTTTGATTTTTTTGGACCACTTTGGGTAGTTCTTATTGCCAGTCATCACAATGCCAACAATGGATATGATATAATGAATTTTCAACAAAGTTTTGAGCTTCAAACCATGATTTGAATAGGGATCAAATTCACTATAATAATTAGGTTATTATCATATAATTTATCTTGACTCCAAAGATAATAAACCCTTAAATTTTTTATAGTTTTTATTGGAAATGCTTCTTAGTCCATGTATAGTCGTCATATTTTTATGAGTAAATGTATGTAACAAAGGGTAAAAGGTGAATGCATGAGTGATTAGTTAGAGCAGGTACCACTGCTCCAACCACATCTTCAATGTCTAAATATGCATGAAGATTTCATGGAAAGACAGTTGGAATTTCCTCTAGAAACTCCTTTCTTCTTTATGTGTATATGTGTTTTTTTCGTTTCTATGGTGTAGCCTAGGATTGTAAGTTAGGCTTACAACATGTGGCATCGTTTCCTCCATCTGACTGGGTGACAAAACCAATAAAAGATGGAGTGGGTTGAACCAGAAAGAAGAAAAAAGAATGAACCTGCATGAAGAAAATGAAGAAGATTAATCTACATGTGAAGATATACTCAAGAAATATGTTGTCTAAGAAAATATTTTCTTCTTGAAAAAGTGTTTGTGAACACTAAAGCTCGTTAAAGATCATGAAAAATTTTAGGGGCGAATTTTCGCTCATGGGCTAAATTAAGGGGTTTTACATTTTTATTGGCCGAATATTTTGTATCATAGTACATTGTTACAAATCGCCTCAAATTTATTTTATAAAAAAAATAGGTATGGAGGTTACCCCACCTTATTTTAAGGGAGAGGGTAAAAAAAAAAAAATTAGCCCTTGAAATTAGGAGTTACAATCTTCCATTCGCCCCCATTTTCAAGAAAATGTATTTATGATAGTTATAAATAAAAATATAAATACAGTGGAGGCATGGTAAATAAATAAAAGCACTTTTTATACTTACTCCAAAGGTATGGTAAATAAATAAAAATAAAAATAAACTAGAGGTATGGTAAATAAATAAAACCTCTTTTTATATTTAGTCCATAACCCTCTTTCTATTTAAGAAGGCTCAAAAACGAGGTTTCATTTAAGTGAATCCTATGGGCCAAATACCATATTTATAAAAGAGGTATGGTAAATTAATAAAAATATAAATAAACGAGAGGTATGGTAAATAAATAAAACATTTTTTTATATTTACTCCATATGTCACCTTATATTTATGAACACGCAAGCGTGTAAATAAATAAAAATATAAATAAAGTGGAGGTATGGTAAATAAATAAAACCTCTTTCTATATTTAGTCCATAACCCTCTTTCTATTTAAGAAGGCTTAAAAAAGAGCTTTTATTTAATTGAATCCTATGGGCCAAATACCATATTTATAAAAGAGGTATGGTAAATTAATAAAAATATAAATAAACTAGAGGTATGGCAAATAAATAAAACATTTTTTATATTTACTCCATAAGCCACCTTATATTTACAAACACTAAAAAAATGTGTTATATTTGGGTGAAGCCTATTGGCCAAATACCATGGGCCAAATTATTATTAATACCATGCAAAAAAACATTATTAACCCTAATATTAGTATTAATAAAAATAAAAATGGCACATAGTATTGACCCATGGTATTCACATGGAATGCAGCCTATTTAAAGGGGGGAATTAAACTAGCATAGATCCATCTTTACTCTGGATCAAATATCATGATATGCAAACTAACATAGAGTGAAAAAATATTTGATCCATCTCGGAGCTTGGTAGATCAAGAGTAAAAATGGATCTTGTAATTTAATGTCACTTAAAAATTTTAAGTTAATTAAAATAAAAATCAATTATTAATTTTATTAGTTTTTATAAATTATTAATAGTAGTTTTTAAGCTCCAGGTTTATGATAACCCATGGTATTGACCCATGGTAATACCATGGTATTTATGTGAGCATAGACTATTTAAAGGGGAAATTCTATTAGCTTAGATCCATCTTAATTCCGGGTCTACCAAGTGCTGGGAGGGATAAATAGATTTCATCCCTCTAAGAGTGGTAGATGTGGAGTTAAGATGGATATATGTTGATTTTTATGATAATGAAGATATTAAATAGACTTAGGAAATTATATTGTAAAAAAAAAAAATTACGGTGAATGGTTAAAGCTACATTTAGTCACTTCACAAAATTTAGTAAAAAATACCGATATCTCCATTAATATTGGTTTTTCTGATTTAACAAAAAAAAATTCAAAACAATGAAATCTTAACTCTTTCCGCATCACTCTCGCAGAAGAGAGATAGTCGCTGCCCAGATTTCCCATCATTTTTCAAACATTCTCAATATGATATTTTCATGAAAAAGTTAAGGTACTGATCTTGGATTAGTTGTTTGAGAAATATGCTGGTTTGTACAACCTTTCATCTTCTCTGCTATTCTTAGTTTGTCGTAATGATCTGTAGGGGTTGGGTCACTGCACCATATTGTCCTAAAAGGTGGAGATTGTGCACCAAAAAGGAAATTAATCCACATGTTACAACGCTGTTAAAAATGGTATGAAGGTAGTGAATTATGCTAATAAGAAATTTAGATTGGGAGAGACGTAATTAAATTTTATTATTTAATTGAAGATTTCCAATTAAAATAATAATAAATCTACATTTATATATTTATATATTGATTGGAAGGCTTTTGACAACGGTCATTTCTTTCCATTAGATCCCCTTCAGGCCTTTGGGATACCTACTACTTCATTATATTATATAGTTGGGGCTTGCTACTTGTTGGCGTGTTAGGGTAAACAAACTTGATGTGTTTTCTTTTTATCTAGCATTTGGAGTCTATGGAATAAGAAAGAAATTTGATAGCTTGGCAAAAGTGGTAGCTTGACAAAAGTGGTTGAGAAAACATTAATCTCTCCTCCCATGACAAACATGGCCACTAAAACTTGCAACATTGTTTATAGGAAGTGAAAATTATATTTCTTTTTTCCAAACATGTATGTTAGTATATTACAGTTTAATGAATATGTTTAATTATTATCATATATGGTTTCATACTTTAACAAAACATTCACCAAGACTTCACAATGTTTTATTATTCAGTGAAATATTTTCCAAGATCTTACAAGATTTTATAATTCAGTGAAAGATTCGCCATGACTTTACAAGATAATATAATCTAGTGAGAGATTCACCAAAATATATATATATATACATATTATATTAGTGATAAAATCAGCTCCCATTTTTCCTATGTATCATGGGGATTCACCCATTTATTATACATATAAATTTAGGGTGGTTCTTAAAATTTTCCGTGTTAAAGATAAATAAAGTTCACAATTTCTTTTAAGAATATGCTTGTGGAACCTAGATGTTGTGTGTAAAACATTGATATTGTATTGAAACCCACTTCGACTTCGACTATGCATGTCGTGAACCTGCAAATGAAGGCAAGTAAAGCAAAGGTAATAGTTGTAATGCAGCATAGTCCCTACCTCTACCACTAATTAATTAATTAAAGGTTGTATAGAGCATAGAGAAAACTATGCACAATAAAATCTCTCCACATTATGAAAGCTCTCCGCATAAATATCTCAAGCACCTAGACCATCGTTCTTTGTGACATCATTGTCTCTTCAGAATGCATGGCAAGATAAATTTTCCAGACTTGTTAACCAAACATTAAAGGAAAAGTCATCCTTAAATGCTAAATACTCTGAACATTTCCTGCAATTTGGTCAGTCAATTTGCATTGAATAGTGCAAGGCATTGAAAATGAAGGTTAAACCCATGTAATATCCCTTTTGGGAATTTTTTGGTATTTATTTCTAATAATTTCCTTTATAAAATTTTATGTTGAATTTTTTTCCAAAAACCCATGATATTACACCAAAATGCACCAGTAAATAGGAACCCAAAAATTATACAAGCACAGAAAATACATTGATAATTTGCAGAAGTAAACCCAAAAACTCGAATAACATCATAAAATGCAGCACAAGGAATGACTCAACTTCATTTATTATAATATAACACGCATAGTACATATGGAAATATCTATGACAAAATAGAAAATATGATAGCTGAGTGGACCTCCAAATATTCTGTTGTTGTTCTAATCTTGATCTCTCAAAACTCCACAATGGCTACACTCTCCCTCCAACAACAACTGCCACTGAATCAACTGAAAGACAATAAAGCACCAATTGAGGACCTAAATGATCCTCACTCCAATATCCCTGAAGATCTATGAAACTACTAAATGAAGTCTCCTAAAGGAGAGTTGGGTTTTTGTCCAACACTCATTAACATACCCGAGGGTTTCCATCCCGGGGCTAGAGAAGTTGGGAACTAGGTTCTCCAAACCTCATCAATAGAAAATATCAACAATCCAAAATGTCCCTCAGTGACCTCCCCCTCCTCATTTCTAAATTTAATTGACCCCTCTAGAACCTCCTATTTCATTATTATTTTAATCATTGAGCACATTTCCCTCTTTTTATTTTAATTAATACACACACACACACACACACACACACATATATGTGGGAAAATGGTAAATTGGCCACCATGCCTCATTAGGTTACTAGAAATCACTTCTAACCATTCCAACGAGCTATTACACTTAGGTGTTCCATCAAGTATTCCTCTCGGAATGCAATGAAAGGAAAGGAAAGATGTGCAGATGATGGAATATGCTAATCGAATACCATCAGATCCCATAGAAACTCCTGAAAACCCCATGAAATATCTCCAAAATCCAATGGGCCCACTAATGAAGTAAACATGCACTTGTGACCTATCTGCCTCCAACCTTGAAAGTCCATCCTAACCATGTCATAAGGAACACTAGAAAAAGGAACATCTCATATTCTCCCACCCCAACATGTTTTCTCTCAAGCAATCCAAACTCGTGGACCGATTTGGTGGCCCAATGCAACTAAGACCCAATGCCCGGATCCCATACAATCCTTTGGGTGATGCTATGCCTCAGTGTCAACCCACCATGATCAGAGCCCTTAATGCCCAGATCCCAAACTAATGTCTGACTGAACCTGTCATCAACAAAATCTTCTGGATCCCAATGCCACCAAGAACAAGCATCAATGCTTTCTCACTCTCATTGTGCTATAGCTCCGACTATGAATGTTGCTCTGTTAACTACGTACCAACTCATCACCTATCTATAGTCCATCCCTTGGCATAGGCCAAGGTCAGTCCCACTATGTAGACATAGGCCTGAAGTACTAGAAATATGTTGGTCTACCTCCTACCGCCAATTGGAGCATGGAGAACTCCTCATGTCTAAGAGTCCTTACTGCACTATGCTCTCGACTGAGAATATAGTGCCACCAACAAGATACCAACTCATGATCTCTCACCAATCCATCGCGTGGGAAGGATTGGATGGATGTGCACCTGTATATGGTACAATTCCACTATATTGCACCATGCTCAACTCATGCAGCTTTATCCAACTAATCAACCAGATATGTCTCGGAATCCCTGCCTCTCTCCCTATAAGTGGGAAACTCGTGCTGTATGCCCTGTCTATGTACTCCTAAAGAGGGTTGCTACCTGGAAATACTATAGTTTTTCCAGCTACCACTACATCCACCTACAACTCGTCAATGGGTAGGCCCAAAGATGGGTGCATCACTATCTCCAAAAGATCCTCCCTCATCTGACTTAAAACTCCATGCTCCACTGGTCCACTCGTCACCTACAAAACCGCCCTGCTAGGTCTCAACACTTCCTGATGACCAATGTTTGCAATTACTACCTCCCTGGTGGTTGTCTATACATTTGTCTGCTCCTCATCAATGGCTAGCCCCAAGGACATATGCTCATCCTCCTCCATCATGGGCTCAACATGAGCCACTAGCTAACTATCCAAATATGGCCCATCATGCGCACTGTGCTCCACTACGTGTTGCTCATGCTGAATGGGAACAAGTCGCTGCTCATCAAGCTCTTCTACCAAACATGGCTACATCTCTGAGGTGCTGTAAAAAACTCCCCATGTCTGGGTAATGCTCCTTAGAGGTGTCCTTGTAAGAACTCATGGACTCAACTATACAATAAGAATCCTCATCTTCAAATTCAGAAGGAGCCATCTCATCGATGTCATTGATGCACGAGTGGTTAGGTCCCCAAGGTTCCTTGCAAATGAAGAAAAGAACTTTCCTCCTCAACTCATTCTTGTTGCATGATTGTTCACCACAAATCCTTTGCAACTCCTCCTTGGCTAGTTGCCTCCTAAAGAAACTCATGTTTTGCCAAACCACCCCTTTGGCTAACTCATAGACAACTGGCGAGACAACTTGAATATTCCTCCAAATGGTTAACAATTTCATCTGTAGTTGTTTGCGAATGATGTCACCTTCAACTAGTAATGAAGATAAGATATCTCGCATGTTGTATTTTACCTCCTTAGAGTAATTGTCTGTAATGTTGGTGAAGAAGGGTTGACACATCTGAAGGATGAAATCATCCTGGTCTAGATCAAGCATGGCTACATAGGATTTGATTTTGGTCATAATATCTAGGATCACACGCCTTCTATCAA
This sequence comes from Pinus tabuliformis, assembly GCA_031772625.1. Classification (NCBI taxonomy): domain Eukaryota; kingdom Viridiplantae; phylum Streptophyta; class Pinopsida; order Pinales; family Pinaceae; genus Pinus; species Pinus tabuliformis. Next base: position 918,841,847 of record CM062805.1, on the reverse strand, counting down.
AGTTTGAGCTCTAGGTGTCATGCAACCCTGAATAACACTCTACAATCAATTGAAAGACCCCCTTCAAGATGTCATCATTGTAGGGGCGTAAGGGTGCTACTATCCTCAAAATATTGTTGAAACGAGAAGAAACTATAAGCTTGACTCTCTCACCGGATGCTCCAAGAATTTGGGTTGTACCAATGCAAGCATAGTTGTTTCCAGAGCCCAATTTAAACTCCAGTCAGATTGACCCACCTTGGAAAGATAAGATTCCAACTCTTCTAGTGTGAGATCATCTCCTGATCTTCCAGCGGATTTAGCCCTTAAATCTGACCCAAGTAGGAAAAGCCAATTCCCCACTTCTTTCTCCTTTTGTGAATCCCTCAGATGATTCCGTTGGAGCATATTATGCACTTTCCTAGAGAAGGGTTTGTTGTTCTATTTGAGTGAATGGTGTTCCACGGAGCCAACTTATGCTTTGTTCAATCTTATCAATTTATTTAGGAGTTCTGTGATATCCTTCATGGTTTAACCCAATGATGACATGAGGTTATTGTTTTCTGAGTTTGTCGAATTTCTCAATGGGGTGTTTTGACTAATAGTTCTATGACAAACAACTGTGGAATAATAATGCTCCAGAATGTTATCAACTGTCTTATATTTCTCCCGGAAATATAAATGATACCACTATCAAATCCCCCTTTAGAAATTCCCCCTAATAACCACCATTTTCTGAGTTTTTAAAAAGGGGTTTTCAGTGATGTTTATTCTCCATTCAACCAGCTTCAGAAATTTAATGCAACATACGTTATACAACAACACCTACATGATAGACATTTCAAAGCTTGAATATACATCGAGCAGAATTAGGAAGATAGAACATGGTAGCTAGCAGTAGCCAACAATATAGGCACAGACACACCAGCACTGTGAATGGATTTCGTGACCCTTCAAACCATAGATCTTGACTTGATGATGTCCACAACCCAATTCAGCCTCTCTTGACAAGCTGCTATAGGTATCTCAAAAAGCACACGAGCTGCAATTAAATTCAGCCTCAATGGACAAGCTGCTACAGGTATCATAAAAAAGAATGAAGCAATCTGCTCCTCAAGGCTGCTTCGGTTCAGTGTGGGAATAAGAAGTTCGGCCTCCAGTAGTAACGAGACTTACGCTCTCTTGCCAGAACTTAATCCTGTCATTTACTTTTCCCAAGCTCGAGTTCTAAAACAGAGAATAATCTTCTCCTCCTTAATGGAAAATTCTCTGAAAAACTTGTGGTAATGATATTAATTCCTGGGAACCCCTGGTGAAGAATACTCTGAAGTGCCAAGGCTATTTGACCTCCACTTTGAAATAATATGCCACATCTCTTCAGCCACGCTAAATTAATTTGGGCATTTGAAAAGAATTAAATCATGGCCATAGTAATAATATATTTCGACTTGGAATATGAACGTGGGCCATATAAAAAATAAAAAATAAAATTAAAAAAAAAAAAATCATTGAAACAATAATCCGCTCCACCAAATGTAAAATTTGGCCTTCGTAATATTTACGACCCCTTTGATAATTTGGGCAGATAATAAAAAATTGTCCCTACACAATATGCAAATTAATAGTTGGGCCTCTGAAATTTGATTACTCACACACTTTATAAAATATGAGTAGACTATTCATTAAATTTTTTATTTTTAGCCAAAAATTTCATTCAACAATTCAAAATAGAACTGGTTGAATATTTAATAAATCATTGGCAATTTCACATGGCTTGTGGAAAGAAATCTTCAACAATTTTGATCTATTTCGGTAAGGGGAAATTTCCGAAAACTAGATCTCCTGAAACCCTTGGTTTTCTTTGAAGTTTTTATGTAATAAACCCTTAGGCTCATAAGATGCATAACTCTGATACCACTCTAATATCCCTTTTAGAAATTTTGTGGCATTTTTCTGCTCTGATACCACTGTAATATCCTTTTTGGGAATTTTGTGGCATTTTTCTGAGAATTTTCTTTATAAAATTTTATGCTGACATTTTGGTCCAAAACCCATGAATTTACACCAAAATGCACAAGTAAATAGGAACCCAAAAATTATACAAGCACGACAAATACATTGATAATTTGTAGAAGTAAACTCAGAAACTCAAATAATATAAAAAAATGCAGCACAAAGAATGACTCAGCTTCATTTTTTATAATATAGCATGCAGAGTACAATTGGAAATATCTGAGACAAAATAGAAAAGATGATAGCTAAGTGCACCTCCAAATATTTTGCTGCTATGTTGATTTTGATTTCTCAAAACTCCACAACAACTGCACTCTCCCTCCAACGACAACTGGCACTGCATCAACTGTGTTGAAGATAATGGAGAATATCCTAGAATAGGTAGAGTTGGTTCACGTAAACTCGGGATAGGAATTAGTTTCTATTTCTTAGGATGTTGTTCTAACTTCCCTAAAACCATGTATTCCATTTAATGTGTAATGTGCATGAACAATATAGAGCGTTCTGCAGAGCCAGACTCTCCTGGTTTAGACTCTCTTTCGTAGAGCTGACCAATGGGTTTATTTTAATACAAACATTGCCATTTTTATCATGGTATCAGAGCATCAGGGCTGAGGAACCTGTACGCTGGCTGGTGGGTGGTTCGTTGAACCAAGATCATCGCAGTTGTAAGGTGGATAACTGCGACAATTCCGAAATTGCCGTTGGTTATGAGTGTACCTCTGCGACGAGCTCACTGTAGCTCCTCTGCGCATATTTTATTCTTTTATCGTCGCAAGAAAGACGTGTACAGCTGTGACGACGTCGCAGAAAAGACAGGCAATTCTGCGACGATCGTGGAAGCCAACAACAAGGCTGTGGATGCGTGGGAAAGCCAAGAACAAGGTTGTAGCTGTCAGAGAAGTTGCGTGGGGAAGCCAATAACAAGGTTGTAGCTGAAAACAAAAGTTTGTCTGAAGGCTGAGAAAAAAGCCACGGTGATCTGCGTGTGTGTTGCGAGATCAAACAACATTGAAGATCAGTGATCTGTCTCTATCACAGATCTGAGGTAAATTTAACATCTTTTACCTGTCGAAATTTATTTTTTCCTAAATCGCCAAGATGAATAATAATATATTTGAAGCATGCATGAACGAGCATAACAAGCTCGATGGTTCCAATTATGCAAATTGGAAATTCAAGATGCAGACTCTGCTAGAAGTGCAGAGTGCTTGGTCGATCACGAACGGGGATGAGCCAAGGCCCGCGGCTGGATCAACATCGATCCCAGATTGGGAGAAACGAGAAAGTAGAGCAAGGAAAATGTTTGAAAGACTGCATTATACCACACATCGGAGAAGAAAAGTCAGCTAACAAGATCTGGGGAATTCTGAAGGAATTGTACGAGATCAGGAATTCAAATCGTCTTCTGTTCCTCAAGAGTGAGATCTTATCCATGAAGATGAAGGAGAATGAAACAATTGCTTCATTCGTAGCAAGGATCAACGATCTGAAAACCAAATTATTAGATATTGGTCATACAATGGACGATACAGATCTTGTAACCATTACAATGAATGGTGTCACTGATGATTATCAGATGTTCATCACTGGGATCAATGCTAGAGAGAAGATCCCGCATTTTGAAGAGCTGACAAGTACTCTGATGCAGGAAGAAGAGAGGAGATCAACTCTGAAGCCCCAGAGTGTCGATCTTGCATTGATGGCGAAGAAGAACTTCTACAACGGGAAAGGAGGTCCACAACAGCAAAACGGAGCAAGTTCACATAAACGGCCAAATCTAACTCAAGGTATGCATCGCAATAAAAACTACTTTGAAACTAAATGTTTTTATTGCGGAAAATTGGGTCACATTGCCAAGCAATGTAGGAAAAAGAAATATCATGAAGAACAACAGAAGCCAAAAAGACATGCAGGTCATCTCGCGAATGGTGATCAGGTGCAAAATTTAAGATTGTTCATGGCAGATCATGATGAAAATGTTGATGCAGACATCTAGTATGTAGACTCAAGAGTGTCAACGGATATGACAGGGATGTTGAGAATGCAACAAGATGATGGAGCTTAGTGGAAAGGAGTCGCCTTTACTAAGTGGGCCCGCAGGCAAATTATGGCGCAAAGTCTATTTTTAGACTATGTCTATTTTTAGACATATGGATCATGGTCTATGAGTTGCAAGATGTTGTTTATGGATGATTGGTCATGTTGGGAAAAATAGATGGACTTTTATTTTTGGTTCACAGCGGTGTGATCAGAGTCTATTTTTAGACTGCCAAGCTAAAAATAGAATAGTCGAATATTATTGTCTCATAATAATATTTGGACTATAATCATTATCTTATCCTCTTGGAGCACTTCAGTTTGAGCTACAGATATGGCATATGCAGCTGTCAGAAGGAAATACGCTTTTCTTATGGGTCAGTTGAGCTATTGCATGCAGGACTTCAGTTAGAACTCATGTGGTTGAGTTTGGTGGAGTTGATTGAGGAGTTGATGGAGTTGTGTTCAGTTTGACTTAGTTGAACTAGTTGTATTTAGTCTAACTGACAAATAGACTAATGTTGAGTGGTGTGAATTAGTTATTAATTAATTCACTAATTATTAACTCATAAAGCAACTGAAGAATACATCAGTTAACTCAGTGCATGTCAGTGCATGTACAGTTCAGTGGAGACAGGTGTTAGAGGTTGAGATTGCTATCAGTTGTGACTATAGTTGTGCATGAGATCTTGCACAATCAGTGGGATTGAGTAATGCCAATGAGGATTGCATGGTTCAGCCAACAAAATACGAGTTTGCTTCAGCCATTCATCATTATTCTCATGCAGGATTGCGCAGTGGAGGCAGGCAAACAGTGGAGGAGATTTGAGGCATCAGATCTGAGCTAGTTTGTGTGTAACAGGTGGAGATAGTACTGAGTACTTGTGAGGAGTATTGTACTATGTATTGTTACATGTTCTCAATCATTATAATATACAGATAGTGTGGGGTTTTCAGCTGTATGCTTTCCCCGGGTTACACACTGTGTTACTGTGCGCATGTGAATGTTTCTGAATGCTGCTAAATTGATGATCAACGTAGAGGAGCTTATGTATTATGCATGTATTCCGCAATAGTGTATATTCAGGATAATCTCTGTGAATAAGTGTTATATTATTCAAAATTTCTACATGGTATCAGAGCAGTTGATCATCAGATCTATTATTCAGAAAGTGTTTACATATTATTTCTTCGGGCAGAGTCTGTAATCGGGCCAGGTAGCCTCTGGATTCATCCTTCTTTTGGAAGGTGAGATATCCGGTGAATGCCCATACAGTCGATCTCTGTACGATAAATACCTTGTTCTCACGAATTCTAGATCGGAAGTGGTTGAGTTTTGAGCTGGTGGAATTCGAATTTGCAGCAGTGTTTTCTTGGTGTCAAAGTTCAAATGCCTTTCAACGGATTGCGATTGGAGTATGCTCTTGAGGGCAGCTCGAACTATATTGCATGGAAGGACAGGATGGAGGCGGTGTTAGATGATAATGGATTGAAGGAGTTCATAGAGAATGATGTCCCAAAACCTACTGATGCTGCTCAAGTCGGGGATTGGCAAAAGAAGACAGCAAAGTGTCGAAGGATTCTGTTGGAGGGCGTGAGGGATCACATTGTTTCCAGCCTCCATGGAAAGGCTTCTCCATACTTGATGTGGAAAGCGTTGACATAATTATTCCAAAGCAAGAGCGACCAGAGGAAGTTGGCGCTCAAGGATAAACTCAGAAACATTAAGTGTGAGAAGGGCGACAGTATACCCAAGTATCTCACGAAGTTCACTCAATGCCGAGATGAGCTGGGAAGTGTGGGGGTGACTGTCGATGATGAGGACTTGGTGAGCTTGGCTCTTCTTGGTCTTCCGAAGAGTTGGCATTCCTATCAGGACTCTGTCAATGGTCGAGAGAAACTGCCAGGATGGGAGAGACTTTGGTCAGATCTTGTGCAAGAGGAGATCAGACGGAATACCAGGGACGGATCTTCATCAAAGGCAACTGATGAAGAAAATTGTGCTTTGGCTGCCAAATAAAAGAAGGGGAAGAACAAGAAAGCTTCTCATTCCGGTGCGAAAGGCAAGAAGCAGGATATGTCCAAGGTGAAGTGCTTTCACTGTCACCAGCACGGACACTATGCCACTAATTGTCCGCAGAAGAAGAAGAACAAGCAAGCTGCTGGATCTGCAGCAGGAGAGGCTCTAGCCTCGCAGTTTGAGCTTGATTTTTCATTGATCGCATGCTTGGTTTCAAGTGTGATGGGATCGGTGTGGTTATTGGACAGTGGTGCATCTTTTCACATGACAGGAGATCGAGATTTGTTTTCTGATTTGGAGGAGAAAGATCTTGGAGTGCACATCGAGATGGGCGATGATGGTAGATACAGTGCGACCGGTATCGGTACCATTTCCTTTGAGAGGGAGTCTGGTAAACCCTTCGTATTGAAGGAAGTGATGCATGTTCCAGGATTGAAAAAGAATCTTATCTCTGTGGTGATGTTAGAAGACAAGGGATATGATGTTGTTTTCAGCGAGGGAAAGGCTTTCCTGCGCAGTAAGACAACTAGAGAAACCTGGAAGATAGGGGTTCGAGTCAGGAACCTTTATCAGTTGCATGTAGATGGCTGCGCAGCAATGGCATGCAAGGCAGAAGGATTGGTGAGTCGGGATGATGGTGAGTTGTGGCACAGGAGATTGGGCCACCTTCACCATGGAGCCTTGAAGATACTGCAGCAGATCACTAAGGGGCTTCCTAAAGGCACACTTGCGCAGTCAGATCAGTGCAAGGGGTGTACTTTGGGAAAATTTGTGAAAGCCACCTTTCACGAGAAGGATAGTCGCACCATGACGATCCTTGAGAGAATTCACACAGACGTGTGTGGACCTTTCTCAGTGGCTTCGACAGCAAAACACAGGTATTATGTGATCTTTGTTGATGATTTCTCTCGTAAGTGCTGGATCTTCTTCATGCAGAAGAAGAGCGAGACATACTCAAAGTTCTGTGAGTTCAAAGCACTAGTCGAGAAGGAGTCGGGGAAGAAGGTGAAGTCTCTTAGGAGCGATAATGGTGGTGAATACATCTATGGCGAGTTCAAGGATTTCTGTAGTGCAAAAGGGATTCAAAGAGAGCTCATAGCTCCCCATAACCCACAACAGAACGGGGTTGTTGAGCGGAAGAACAGAACGATCGTGGGTGCTGCACGGGCGATGTCGCATGATCAGGGCCTACCCCTTCACTTGTGGGCGGAAGCATGCAATACTGCAGTATATGTGCAGAACCGTTGTCCTCACAGGATACTTGGCATGAGTACACGAGAGGAGGCTTATTCTGGTAAGAAGCCTGATCTTTCTCATTTGACGATTTTTGGTTCTAATGTTTACATGCATGTAATGAAGGATGCCAGGAAGAAGCTGGAGTCGACCGCAGAGGTTGGGATATTTGTGGGGTACACTGATATGCCCCACAACTATCGTGTGTATTTGCCAGACAGTGGTAAGACTATTGTGCGACGGGATATAAAATTTCAGGAGGAGAAATCCAGGAAGTGTTCGCTTGAGAGGGAGCCGCACTTGCATGCAGATGAGGAGCTATTAGTTCCTAAGGATGAGCTTCAGGACGTGGATCAACCACAGGATGAAGTTCATGGAGTGGAAGAGACCACTCATGCAGTGCCAACCATCAAAGGGCGAAAGCGCTTGACAGAAGCTGAGCGACTGGCTCAAGATGCAGAGAAAGTTGTAGGACCACCTATAGCCCAACGTAGATAGAGACAGTCACATGATCGGTACATTGGATACATGGCTCTTGTGAGAAAATGTGTCGTGACTGAGCCATCCTCTTTCGAGGAAGTTGTGGAGGATCCCGCATGGGTAGATGCCATGGTGGAAGAGTATGATTCGATTGTCAGAAACAGTGCATGGGAGATTGTCCCAAGACCGGAGGGGAAATCAGTGGTGGGTTCGAGATGGATCTACAAGGTGATGCAGATGGGCTGGCACATCCATTAGATGGATGTGAAGACTGCGTTCCTTCCTAGAGGTTGGAGGAAGGAGGATACTACTTCAGCAGAGGTAGTGGATGCCACTGTTTATCGACAGTTGGTGGAGTCGCATGTGTGCAGGCTCAAGAGAGGCACATCGAGATATGGATCTTGGTACAGACAGGAGGATGCAGATTGGGCAGGGAGCTCAACGGACGACATCAGGTACCATCATATCAAAGATTGTGTGCAGCGGAGAGTCATGTTACTTTCATACATTCCAATGGAGGATCAGGATGCTGATATCTTGACGAAGGTGCTCACCAGGAGAAAATTCGAATACCACCGAGGCAGGATAGGGGTTGCTGATAATCCATATCTTGTTGAGAGGGAGTGTTGAGAATGCAACAAGATGATGGAGCTTAGTGGAAAGGAGTCGCCTTCACTAAGTGGGCCCGCAGGCAAATTATGGCGCAAAGTCTATTTTTAGACTATGTCTATTTTTAGACATATGGATCATGGTCTATGAGTTGCAGGATGATGTTTATGGATGATTGGTCATGTTGGGAAAAATAGATGGACTTCTATTTTTGGTTCATAGCGGTGTGATCAGAGTCTATTTTTAGACTGCCAGGCTAAAAATAGAACAGTCGAATATTATTGTCTCATAATAATATTTGGACTATAATCATTATCTTATCCTCTTGGAGCACTTCAGTTTGAGCTACAGATGTGGCACATGCAGCTATCAGAAGGAAATACGCTTTTCTTATGGGTCAGTTGAGCTATTGCATGTAGGACTTCAGTTAGAACTCATGTGGTTGAGTTTGGGGGAGTTGATTGAGGAGTTGATGGAGTTGTGTTCAGTTTGACTTAGTTGAACTAGTTGTATTTAGTCTAACTGACAAATAGAATAATGTTGAGTGGTGTGAATTAGTTATTAATTAATTCACTAATTATTAACTCATAAAGAAACTGAAGAATACATCAGTTAACTCAGTGCATGTCAGTGCATGTACAGTTCAGTGGAGACAGGTGTTAGAGGTTGAGATTGCTATCAGTTGTGACTATAGTTGTGCATGAGATCTTGCACAATCAGTGGGATTGAGTAATGCCAATGAGGATTGCATGGTTCAACCAACAAAATACAAGTTTTCTTCAGCCATTCATCATTATTCTCATGCAGGATTGCGCAGTGGAGGCAGGCAAACAGTGGAGGAGATTTGAGGCATCAGATCTGAGCTAGTTTGTGTGTAACAGGTGGAGATAGTCTGAGTACTTGTGAGGAGTATTGTATTATGTATTGTTACATGTTCTCAATCATTATAATATACAGATAGTGTGGGGTTTTCAGTTGTATGCTTTCCCCGGGTTACATACTGTGTTACTGTGCGCATGTGAATGTTTCTGAATGCTGCTAAATTGATGATCAACGTAGAGGAGCTTATATATTATGCATGTATTCCGCAATAGTGTAAATCAGGATAATCTCTGTGAATAAGTGTTATATTATTCAAAATTTCTACAAGGGAATAAGCACTAGCTCGAGGATTTTAAAGAAATCAACGAAGGCGCACAGATCTACCTAGGTGATGACAGAAGCCATCAAATCAAAGGGTGTGGGAAAGTTTCTGTTATTCTACTTGATGGTAATATCAAACAAATTTATAATGTAATGTATGTGCCTGGTATAACAAAGAACTTGATTTCTGTATCTATGATTACAGATCAAGATTTGAAAGTTGAATTTTTAAAATCTAACTGCTACATTAAAGATCTGCTAGATGGCATGAAGACAATTGCTACAGGGATCCGAACAGGAGGTCTGTACAAGTTGGATGTGAGACCTGCACCGGTTCGAGCATTGACAACAACGAGCCTGACTACAGAAGAGCTTTGGCATCAGAGATTCGGCCACATCAACTACAATGATTTGTTGTTATTACAAAGGAAGGAAATGGTAAGAGATCTTCCTATGCTAAAGCAAGTACATAATGACTGTGATGCCTGTACTTTAGGAAAAATGCATAGAGAAGAATTCCCTGTTAGAGTTGAAAAGAAACAGAGGGATATACTGGAATTAGTGCACACAGACCTTTGTGGTCCCATGCAGACAAAATCTTTAGGAGGTGCACTGTATTTTCTACTGTTTATTGATGACTGTACGAAGTTTTCTTGGGTGTATTTCTTAAGTAAGAAGAGTCATACATTCGAATACTTTAAGCAATTTAAAAATATGATTGAAAGACAAACAGGGAAACAGATAAAAATTCTCCGCTCTGATCAAGGGGGAGAATACAGGAAGGATGAACTCATCAAATATTGTGAATATCATGGAATTTTGCAGCAATTTACAATAACCCATACTCCATAGCAGAATGCAGTAATAGAAAGAAAGAACAGAACACTAGTGGAAAGTGCCAGAAGTATGCATAAAGGTAAGAATCTTTCAAATGGTTTTCGGGCTGAAGCAGTGAATACTGCAGTTTATTTAAAAAATAGGAGCCCTACAAGAAGTCTTGAGTCTAAAACTCCTTTTGAGGCACTATATGGATATAAGCCTGCAGTAAAACACTTAAGGATATTTAGATGTAAAGCATTTGCCCACATACCAAAGGAAGATAGAAGAAAATTAGACTCGAAAGCCATCAGATGTACTTTTATAGGGTATTATTCGTCATATAAAGATACAGATTATTTAATCCCTCTACTCACAAGATATTTGTTAGTAGAGATGTTAAATTCCATGAGCAGGATAATGAAGAACCTGATGAGAACTATGATGGATGGGACATTCCGTACTTTGAGGAAGAAGAAACAGAGAACAATCAGGGTCAACAACAAACAAAGGCAGAGGATGAACAACAACAACAATAGCAGCAACATCAACAATAGCAGCAACAACAGCAACAACAACAGCAACAACGGCAGCAAGAAGAAATAAGGTTTGAAACCACTACCCCACCACTCAGGAGATCAGGTAGGAAAGCTCAAATGCCTGCAAGATATAGGAAAAATGCTTTTATAACTAGTATGATGAATGTGGTTAGATCGTCTACTTATAAAGAAGCAAATGAAAGTAGTGAATGGAAAACAGCCATGGAATAGGAATATGATTCAATAAATAGAAATAACACTTGGGAATTGGTAGAACTTCCTAGAGGAAAACATACCATAGGTTGCAAATGGTTATATAAATCGAAAATTAATGCAGATGGAACTATAGAAAAACTGAAAGCTAGATTGGTTGCAAATGGGTACTCACAAAAAGAAGGGATAGACTATGAAGAAACCTTCCCCCCTGTAGCTAAATTGAACACTATCAGAATGCTAGTTGCTTTGGCTACCAAGAAACATTGGATAATGCATCAACTAGATTTAAAGTCTGCATTTCTGAATGGGGAACTGAAAGAAGAGGTTTATTTAGAGCAATCAGAAGGGTTTGTCTAGAAGGGAAAAGAACATTTAGTCTGTAGGTTGAAGAAAGCACTCTATGGACTAAAACAAGCTCCCAGGTCATGGTATGAGAAAATCGATTCATTTTTTCTGCAAGCTGGCTATAATAGAAGCAAGAATGACCCTAATCTTTACACCATGAAAGATGAACAAAGGTGCGTAGTGCTGATTTCATTATATGTAGATGATTTGATAATTACAGGTGATGCTATATATCTAATTGATGAAATCAAGCAGCAGATGTCACATATGTTTGAGATGAAGCATCTCGGTGAACTCATATACTGTTTAGGTCTCGAGATCTAGAGAGATTCAGGTCAAACATTTCTGTCTCAAGCAAAGTATGTCAAAAGCCTGTTAGAAAAGTTTAGAATGGATCAGTGTAAGTCTGCACCGGTACCATTGCAGTAGAATATCAAATTGCAGTGTGAGGATGGCTCAAAAGTGGCGGATGCAACACTTTACAGACAGTTGGTTGGGAGTCTAATCTACCTAACCACCACTAGACCTGATTTGGCTTATGTAGTCAGTGTGCTAAGCCAGTTTATGTCTAAGCCACTTGAAAGCCATTGGAATGTAGTGAAGAGTGTTTTGAAGTATCTACAAGGTACTGTAGATTATGGAATTATTTACACTGACTCTCCTGATGTTAGATTGACAGGATTTGTAGATTCAGATTGGACAGGAAATGTAGATGATTGCAGATCTATAATAGGTTATGCATTCAGCCTTGGATTCGGGGTGATCACATGGAGCAACAAGAAATAGAACACAGTCTCTTTGTCCTCAGCAGAAACATAGTATCAAGCCATGTGTGCAACAACGTGTGAGGCAGTTTGGTTGCGAAGATTTCTCCAAGATGTTGGGGAAGAACAGACAGACGCAACAACAATTAGATGCGACAATCAGAGTTCAATCAAGCTTGCCAATAATCCTGTGTTTCATAAAAATACTAAACATATTGATACTCAATTTCACTTTGTCAAGGAGAAAGTGCAATCTAAAGAAATTCATCTGGAATATTGTAATACATGTGATAATGTTGCGGACATTTTCACTAAGCCTCTTGGAAAAGTTAAGTTTCAAATATTTAGGGAGATGTTAGGCATATATGTGAACCCATTCTCCATTAAGGGAGTGTGTTGAAGATAATGGAGAATATCCTAGAATAGGTAGAGTTAGTTCACATAACCTCAGGATAGGAATTAGTTTCTATTTCTTAGGATGTTGTGCTAACTTCCCTAAAACCATGTATTATATTTAATGTGTAATGTGCATGAACAATGTAAAGTGTTCTGCAGAGCCAAACTCTCTTGGTTCAGACTCTCTTTCGTAGAGCTGACCAGTGGATTTTATTTTAATATAAACATTGCCATTTTTATCAAACTGAAAGACGATGAAGCACCAATTGAGGACCTAAATGATCCTCGCTCCAATATCCCTGAAGCTCTATGAAACTCCTGGATGAAGTCTCCTCAAAGAGAGTTGAGTTTTCATCCAACACTCAACATCATACCCTAGGGTTTCTGTCCTGGGGCTAGAGAAGTTGGGAACTAGGTTCTCCAAACCTCATAATAGAAAATATCAACAATCAAGGATGTTCCCCAATGGCCTCCCCCCCTCTTTTATAAATCTGATGGACCCCTCTAGAACCTCCTATTTTATTATTATTTTAATCATTAAGCACATTTCCCTCTTTTTATTTCAATAAAATTGTTCTTTTTAATGTGGAAAAATGGTAAATTGGCCACCATGGCTCCTCAGGTCACTGAAAATCATTTCTAACCACCCCATTTTATAGATCCTCTCATTCAGGTTCCAACTAGCTATTACACTAAGGTGTTTTATCGAGTATTCTTCTCAGAATGTCACCTAAGCATAATTAATTGAGTTAGACCGAATAATAACTTTGTTTTTCAAAAGTTGGGTAATTAATTGAGTTAGGCCCAATAATAACCCTGTTTTTCAAAAGTTGTCGAAATGCAACAGAAATAAAAACAAGCTGTGCAGATGATGGAATATGCTAAGCGAACGCCATTAGATCCCATAGGAACTCCTCAAAACCCCATGAAACATCTCCAAAAGCCCTTGGGCCCGCTAATGAAATAATCCTACTGTCCTGCTCCAACCCAGAAAGTCCACCCTAACCATCTCATAAAAACCACCAAAAAAAATAAACATCACAATCCAAAAACAAACAAGATATGTGGATGATAAGTGAAAACCAAAATCATAACAGAGTTCATATGAAAAATCCACAAAAATGCAGACACCCTTATAAAATCATGGATGGAGACACCCTTACGCTTACACTATCCAAGGAGACAATACAGTTGGTAGAATTCATGTGACTATCTTTTATAACAACGTTATGATTCTTCTTTGAATAACGTATTAGGTTTTGTGCGGAATCGACATGGTACACCAGCGATTCAAGTAGTTGACTGTTAGAATTGTGACCTCTGTAATGGTGATAGACACCCTTATATTGATAACAATTAATGTTCTTCAATTATTTTAATCATCCTATCCTTTAGTTATTTTATTTCAGAAATGTGCTCATGCCTGCCTGGAAGTATTATTAATTATCTCATTAATAATACTTGTGTTATTGCTACATATATTCTTTAATTATTTTTGAGAAAATTCGTTGTGCAAATATTCATTATGCAGAAGATTATTGTGCAGAAATTCAGCTCACTGTGCAGACCTCCGCACATTGAACTTTTGCTGTTAAATGCAGATTCTCACATTAGCTTTTAGAATTTAATGAAGTGATTTTTTTTGGAGACCTCCGCACATTGAACTTTTGCAGTTCAATGCAGAATCTCACATTAACTTTTAAAATTTAATGAAGTGATTTTTTTTTAGGAGACCTCTGCACATTGAACTTTTGCAGTTCAATGCAGGTTCTCACATTAACTTTTAAATTTTAATGAAGTGACTTCTTTTTAGCAGAATGTGGCCAAGAGAGTACGCCACCTTAAGCTTACATTATCCAAGGAGACAGTACGATTAGTAGACTTCATACCACTACGTTATGATTCTTATTTGAATAGCATATTAGGTTTTGTGCGGAATCGACACCAATAATTCAAGTAGTTGATTGTTCGAATTGTAACACTATGAGCATAATCAAATTTAGAAAAGCATATAGCAAATGTAATGGTACAAAGCAATGCTGGCGAAAATAGGAAATCCACTGCATGGAAAGCGACACGATGCCTTGCCCCTCTTACGCATCATAAATGTTCTAGAATGGAAAGCTTATCCTCAACCTGATAAGCAAACAAAGGAACTTGACTTGGAATTGAGGCCCCACACACTTCCATCATATCTAACTAAGACAAATCACCTTCAACTCGCCAGTGAAAAATGTGCACATCTGAACAACTCACTCATTGGCCACTCATTTTCTGAGATGCTCTCCAAACTACTTGTGATCATGTCGTGAAAAAAAACAAATTTAATCAATGCAAAATATTGAAAGATTTAAGTTTAAGAATGAGGATCATAAATGTTAATAATATGGCTGAGGTCGATGAGACATACAAGCACAACACCCCTGACAACTTCCCATGTTATTTTTGAGTTAGCCTCAACTTTCTCGAGCAACACATGGACAAAATCTTTAACATAAGGCTCTTCCTCTTTCTGGTGATTCAAGGTCGAGGCCATGCTATGAACAAGGTGGTCATCTATTATTTTCTTTGCAAATTCATTCAATATTAATTTTGAAAATTCAAAAATAAACTTTCGTAATCATGTTTTTATTGGTGCAAGAATGAATTATTTGTTGGGCTTGGAGTATGCTTTAAAATTCTTTCTGTTTGGCTAAGAGCTCGTATTAGTAAGGAAACAGGTTAAGGGCCCAAGACCCAGAGGCATGTGGCAGGAGTGAAACCTTGCCCTTTTAAGACCATCAGCTTGGGTCACGGTGGTTTTCCTTGAATAAGGATGATGAGTCGGCCTGCATTTATGGATAACAGCTAGAGATAGATGTCCTCACTACTATTTTGACCACTAAATTATGATAGATTTTTCCACCTATAAAAAAAAATGAAATATTAGTAGTATTCAAAAATAATTATATTTCTCATATAAAAGAGCTCAAATTCAAGCTGATTATATTACAGGATGATGAGTTCAGACTAACCCAGATGAAATTATAAGCATAATTTATAGATGATATATTAAGAAGGCAGGTTGTTGCTACATAATGGTGGAATAATTCACGTCTATCTAGCTTTCAGATTGCCCGGAGGACCTGTTGTGGGGTATTATGCACTACCCAAAAATGTTCGATGAGGAAGAAAATCGGGGTCTTTTTAAACCCGTTACTGCGGAGGAAATACATGGCATCCTTCTCTCTTTTCATGGCAATAAGAGCCCCAGACCAGACAGTTGGACCGTTGAATTGTTCACTCATTTTTTTTATTTGTTTCAGTCGGACCTGGTTAACCTCGTTGAGGAATCCCGGGTTCTGGGCACTGTACACCCCCTTCTAAACTCCACTTATATTGCTCTCATTCCAAAAACCCCATTACTCATACCTTCTCTGACTTCCGACCCATTTCTCTCTGTAACCTCGTCTATAAAATCATCTCAAAGTCTATTGCAAACCACCTGAAACCCATTCTCTCATCTTTCATCTCCCCACAACAATTTGGTTTTCTCAAACATCGCCAGATCCATGATGTTGTTGCTACGGCTCAGGAATGTCTACATTCCATCCACTCAAAGAAACTTGGGGCAACTATCATGAAGGTGGACCTCAAAAAAGCTTTCGATTGCCTGGACTAGGGATACTTGAGATTGGTCCTCCATAAAGTAGGTATACAATCCCCAGCGATTGAATGGATCATGGCCTGTGTTACAAATGTTCAGTTTGTTGTTATCATCAATGGATATCCGATGACTTATTTCAAGGCAGGTAGGGGCCTTAGACAAGGTTGTTCGCTATCTCCTCTCTTATTCATTCTTTCTTTGGACGGTCTGAGTCTACACATATCAGATGTTGTTGCCACCGGACATTTTCTTCCTCTTAAAATAGGGAGAAATATTCGGATCTCTCATAGCTTTTTTGTGGATGACATGCTTATCATGGGGCTCCTCAACAGGTTTGCATGGCTCCACCTATTTCAAATTTTTAATAGATTTGGAAATGCTACTGGCCTCAAAATGAACCAAAGCAAATCAGCTATTATACATGCACAGGGGATTTCTCAGATCACTAACTATATTGCTAATTTATTTGGTATTGCTTCTGAATGTATTTCTGCTGGTTTAAAATACCTTGGTTTTCATTTAAAGCCCTGTAAGTACAGGATCTTGGACTGGCAATGGCTGGTTGACCGATATTTTCGGAAAATTTCCGGTTGGGAATTCAGATGTCTCTCTATGGGAGGGCGTTTCACACTTGTACAAGTGGTGATAACGCAATTGAGTGTCTACTGGGCACATTTATTTCATTTTCCTTCATCCATTATTAAGAAGCTTGATGGAATCACTGCACATTTTATCTGGTCTGGCATGAGGCAAAAACAAAAATACCATCTCTCGAAGCTGAATCACATAACATTGCCAAAGAGGATGGGCGGATGGGGCATCCTCGACTTGCGGCGATTTGGGCACGCCCTCCTCCTCAAATCCATTTGGCATGGGATCTTCGGCACCGGCACATGGTGTCAAGTTATTAAACAAAAATACTTGAAAGGCATTGATTTCAAAGTTTGGATGCGCATGGGTTGTATTGGACAAAACTCGGGCTCTGCCATATGGCATAGTTTCACAAAGATCAGGAATACATTTCTAAGGATGCTTACATGGCGACTTGGCACAGGACACCACATCATTATTGGCCGCGACTACATTTGGGGTCTGGTGGATCTAGACCCATTCCCAGCCCCTCTCATTCAGTGCCTAAATAATCAAGGTATTTTCTTCTGGCACCAACTCATCACTGCTTGGGTTAATAACTGTCCAGTTTGGAAACAATCATCAGATCTGAATCTACATGGTTCAGTCGTAGGACTGGGATAACATCTGCATTCATATGAGACTATCAGGCATCCACAGAGAAGAGGAATGTGATACGATTGCCTGGGAAGGTAAAATGAAAGAAGATAATATCAAGGTTGCGGATACTTACAACAGACTCTGTTGTTTGCAAACAAATCAACAGGGGGATGGTTGGTTTGCTAAATTTTGGAGTCCTCACCTTCCGATTAAAATCTCCATTTTTCTCTGGCTTGTATGGAAGAATAAAAGTCTGACTTGGGAAAATATTCAAAAGAGAAATTGGTCTGGCCCTGGATACTACGTTCTTTGCGGGCGGGCAGCAGAAGAAAATTTTCACCTTTTCATAACATGTTCTAAGGTCTCAATACTCTGGCAAAATCTGGCAAACACTTTTGTTTTCTCGGTACCGCATTTTGGTGACATTGAAAATTGGTTGAAATGGTGGAGCACCCAACATGGCATATGACGCCTCTTCCCAGCTATTTTTCATTTGGGAGATATGGAAGTGGAGGAACAACATCATATTTAACAGCCACTGAGAACAGGGGACATATGTGCTGAAGATTATCACGAACAAAATTGAGGCTGCTTTACATGGTGTCTCCACACAAAAGCCTCCTCGACTACATACAAATCCTGTGATTGACTACCCGACAGGCTATTTTGATGGTGCATCACAAGATCGCATTTATGGATGTGGCTTCATCTTATACATTCATCCAGAGCTGTCATACCATGTCCACTGGGGGGCAGGACTGGGCACCAACACTAAGGCAGAAGTAATGGCACTATGGGGTCTTCTGTGGTTCACTCATTTCCTGGATATACAAACCATACATGTTTATGGAGACTCAAAGGTAATTATTGATTATGTGGGAGAAAAAGGCACAATCTATAAGTCCTCTCTTCAGGGCTGGCTACAACAGATCAAGACACTATGGCGCCCCCTAAAACAATCCTCCATACATCACATATGCAGAAATTTCAATATGGAGGCAGACAGATTATCCAAGCTGGGCATACAGGAGGCGCTGGATGGTCTCCATGTGAATATTAAAATGGAGGAAACCTGGCATGATGCTGGGATGATGCCACTACCTGGATAAACAACCTGTATATTTTGTTGTTTAGCATACATGCTGCACCTTTCTCACTTTACTTTTTATCTTTTTGAATCTCTGTAGTGAATGATACAGGTCTGGATATGAATGAGCCATTATGTAGATGCATCATGTACTCGTATTAGTTTTTGACTGTCTGATAGGCTAATCCGACTCAATATGCTCTGAATTACATATATGATGATCCATGGATCTACTGGTTCTGAACTAGATGTAATTGCATTAAATCTATGAATGAATACACTGCTTTTTTCTTCTGAAAAAAAATAAAATAAATAAATAAATAAATAAAAATAAAAAATAAAAAATAAAAATAAAAATAAAAATAAAAATAAAATAAATAAATAAAATAAATAAATAAATAAATAAAATTAAAATTAAAATAAAAATTAAAAAATTAAAAAATTAAAAAATTAAATAATAAAAAATTAAAAATTAAAAATTAAAAATTAAAATAAAAAATTTAAAAAAATGCTTTTAGTTGAGAAAGGAGCCTCCTATTCTAGTTCTTGTAACAAATGATTGTAGCATAAGATATATCATAATCGGTTCCTAGGAAATTGAAACTGAGGTTAAATTTTCACAACTTGTAGAACAAACATTAAGAAATTGTTAGAGACAATTTTTGACTTAAGGCATTGTACTCATATATGTGTATTATTGACATGAAGGAGATCAATTTTTTAATTAAAATTAGTATAGATCCATCTTAAATAAGGATCTAACATGAACCCAAAGGGATTCCTTTTTTTTTTTGGCAAATATGATATGAGAAAAATTTCAACTTTGATGACGTACATCATTACACATCATACTAGGTTGTAGAGTGAGCAGTTACACATCATACTCAGCTATAAAATAAACCTCTAAGCTCAAATATCATAAAAAAAAAATTATAAATGTTTTTCTTCCTTTATAATCCATAAAAATATGTTTTTTAATCATCCCAACAAACATCAAAAGTTTTATGTCCTCCTAATTTGTGGACAAGGCGGTGGTAGGTGGAATAGCTATGCGGAATGTGGAGGCCTCGTCATTTCATAAATGCTAGTCTACACATCTCCACACCTTTTTCCATCAATTTTCATGTCTTATGGAGTTAGAGAGCCACCAATTTAGACATTCGCATAACCATGAAAATTTTATTGGACTTCATAGTTTTATACCATTTTCCATCCATTTTCCTATCTTATAGAGTTAGAGAATCGCCAATTTAGACATTGGCATAACCATGAAAATTTTATTAGACTTCATAGTTTTAAAAAATCAAATCATATTACTGGCTCCCATTCGCATAACCATGACATGAAAATTTTATATGAGTTTAAGGTCTAAATTATAATTAAAAAATAACACATCAAAGTATAATTTTGAACACAGTTTATACTTTTCACAAAAGCAATAATATTATCATAAAGTGGCCCATGCAAACGTCTTTTAATGAGAAAAAAGGAAAAAATATATTTTGGACTTGCCATATAAAAGTATGTATGCCAGCCATTCCGCCTGCACTGCAATACCCCGCTCAGTGTAATACAAATTTTCATCTCTTTAATCAAATAACTGTTGCATTAGTTTTACAAAATTTCACAGGGGTATTACTTACAAAAAAAAATTAAGAGAAATCGTGAAGCAAAGATTGTTTTTCTCAATGTTCAAAATAGTTAAATAAATTATATAGAAAATATCAACAATAAATGACTGGAGTGAAATATGACTAAATTGAAGTAAAACTAAATTGTCTATGACGCCTAATAGACAATAGAATCAAATGTGATGACACTTGACACTTGGCAGATAGTGATATTAATATCTCAACATCCCCTCCTAATCTCAACTGTTACAAGTAAAGATACATTTTCACCCAATGGCTTTGTGAAAATATCTTCAAGCTGATCTTTGGAACCACAAAAAGTAAGTACTATGTCCCCATCATTGACAAGTTCATGGATGAAATGAAAACATGTGCCAATGTGCTTGCTCTTTTAGTGCAATGATTTTTTGATAAATAAATTGTTGAATTATTGTCACAATAAATAGTAGTTGGCTCCCTTTGAACATTTGATAGATATTTCAATAATCTTCTCGACCACACTGTCTGCTGAATTTGCTGCTACATATTCTGCCTCTGCAGAAGATATTGAAACGATTGACTATTTCTTGGATGCCCATGAAATCAGATTGGTTCCAAGATGAAAAACATACCCTGAGGTGCTTTTGTAATCATCTAAACTCCCTGCATAATCGGTTTCTGTATAACCTGAAAGTGAACAACTTTTATAGAACAAACCATAGTCTATGGTCCTTGCAATATACCTTAAGATCCTTTTTGCAACCTTCCAATGTGAAATCTTTGGTGATTGCATAAACCTGGAGACAAAACTTGTTGAAAACATGATATTAGGTCTAGTTGCAATGAGATACAACAAAATACCAATTAGACTTTTATACAATGTGGGATCAATTGGTGGCGTTATATCTTCTTTGCTCAGTTTAGTGCCTTGAGCAATTGGTGATTCCAAACTTTTGGATGATGTCAATGGCATATTTTTGTTGACCAACAAAAATACCATTAGCAGATTGTTGTATTTTAATGCCTAATAAGTATTTCATGACCCCTAGATCTACCATATCAAACTTTGTTTGCATTGTTGCTTTGAAGTCTTCTAACATCATATTGCATGTATAAAGGAGATCATCTACGTAAAGACATACAATAAGGATTTTACCATAATGGGTTTTGGTATACAAAGTTGGCTCATGGTTGCTTCTACAAAATCCACATTTAATGAGATAGGTGTCGATTCGACTGTACCAAGCTCTTGGAGCTTGTTTCAATCCATACAAAGATTTCTTCAATTTGTATACCTTATGTTCATATCCCGGAACTTCAAAACTAGGAGGCTGATCTACATAAACTTCTTCTTGCAATATACCATTTAGGAATGCAGATTTTACATCAAGCTGATAGACTTTCCATTTGTGTTGAGCTGTTGTGGATAAAATGGTTCTGACAATGTTTAACCTTGCTGTTGGAGAAAAGGTTTCACCATAGTCGACACCAAACTGCTGTGAGAATCCTTTGGAAACCATCATTGCCTTATGTTTCTCAATCTCTCATTTTCATTTAGCTTGGTCTTATATACCCATTTTACACCAATTATAGTTTTGTCTCTTGGGAGATCAACTAATTCCCAAGTTTAGTTCTTTTCTATGGCAGCAATTTCTTGGTTCATTGCATCAACCCAATGTTTTTCTTTAACTCCTTCAAAATGGGTTGGTTGAGTTGAAAGAAATGCAAACATATTTTGTTGGTCAAACTCATGCTCCTGCTCATATATTTCTCTGATGCTTCTTGTTTTTTATTGTCTTCTAAAGATGTTGAATCACTGGTGGATTCACCGCTTGAAGATGTACCATTTTCAGAATGGTATGGATTTCTTGAACCTACAATCTTGGGGGCTGTGGTGGATAAACACCTGACTTGAACCTTCATCAACATGATCGGACCAAGATTTATTTTCAAAAAATTTAACATTTCTGCTTAAAACAAACTTCTTGGTAACTAGATTATAAAGCCCATATGCCTTTGAATCCTCACTATAACCTATAAAAATATATCTTTCACTCCTATCATCAAACTTCTTTCTTACCTTCTCAGGAACATGTGAAAATGTTGTTGGTCCAAAAATTCGAAAGTGAGATACATTTACTCTTTTAGCATCCCATGCTTCTTGAGGTACTATATCTTGGAGAATAGCTGTTGGAGATTTGTTAAGAATGTATTTGCTATCACAACTGTAACAAATACCTTTTGCTCTTTTTTCTTCCAATTGTTGTGGTGTCAACCTTGTAGGTTGTGGAAGGCTAGGAGCAACAACACTTCCATATTTATAGTTGTGAGTGGTAGGATTCCTTGTTTCCATAATTTTGCTTTCAAATTTTCTTGCCAACTTGAATTCCTTCTCTAATGAATCAGGTTCCTAAAGACGAACCTCATGTTGGATGTTATCCTTTAAAGTCCCTATGAAGACATCAATCCTATGCTCCTTTGGAATATCATTTACCCTTACATTCAATTTTTGGAAGTCCTCAATGTGCTCTGCCATTGAACCCTTTTGTTTGAGATTTATCAATTCGCTAAAGAAGGTGTTGCTCTTTGTATCCTCATAATGTGCTATCATTTCCTCCATGAAAATGGACCAAGTGACCATTTTTTTACGAGAGAAGAGTGATCGATACCATGAAAATTGATTGGGTTCTAAATATAAAGTTGCAATACGTACCTTTTGTGTGTTTTGCACATTATGGAGATCAAAATATTTCTCCATATGTAGTATCCATGCTATGGGATCCATGCCATCAAACTTCCTCATATCGATCTTTGGAATATGGCGGGTCTTCAATCCAACATTAGATTCTATGAAATCATGATTAACATTTCTTTTGTGCTCAACATGAGTTTCCTCTACTACCTTTTCGCCATTAGGAGGCCTTTCTTGTAGCAACTTTGTCCCACCTTCCTTCAAACCTTCCATGTCTTTATTCAAATATTCTTCCATACCATCGATAATAGATATTATCTTCCATGCCATAGATAAAACTATTTATATTATCTTCAATCGCATTCTTCAAATCATCCATCCAATTTTGCTTACTAGGTGTTTCTATTTTCTTGATTCAAGTCATTCTTTTTCTTGCTTTTAGGATCTCAATATTTAAACCACTGTAACTCTGTAATTTCTAATCTACAAGCTATGAAATTTTGGCCTGTTATAGCCCTCTGAGTCCTCTTTCCAACCCCACAAGTCAGATCACGATTGGATTTTCGAAGAAAGTGTTATGCCCAGCCTCCCGCGATGACCTGATTATAGATTGGTTCAGTAGAGGGAACTTGTACGACATGCCACATGTCACTTTTTCGACCTTCGGCCCTGAAAACAATACCGAAAAAGCTAAAGTATGTCCTCTTTCTTTCACGTTTTATGAAATTTAAATCCAATGCTCAGAGAGAAAGTTATGACAATTCTCTCAAGGTGACCAGTTTGAGATCGAATTCGGGAGCTTGAAAAAACCCTAACGTCCTCAATTCATATCTTTGAAAATATAGTGAGACAAGATCTGCAATTAGGTCAAGAGGTTCATCATGATTTCGGTTCAAATTGGTTTTAATTTTAGCTTTTGAAGCTTCTTAGAAAACAAGCTATAGCAAAATTTCCATGATGGCTTGTTTGAAGCAACGAAACCCTAGAATCCAAAGCTCTGATACCAAATGTTATGTGACCAGCTCACAAAATAGAAGAAGAGATAGATCAACGACTTCAAAATTAGCCTCTTTGAGGGGGAAACCTTCTTTACATTACATAAATGAACAATTCTTGGATGATATAAATGATAAGACCTCCTTTCTATATATAAGAGTCTAAGGGGTCACAATATAATCAGAGACTACATAGCAATAATATTATAAGGGCACAACAATAACAATAGTGGGCTTTTATGGGGCATAATAATACCAATATGGGGATTACATGGGCACAACAATACAATAAGGGGGGTTGAACTAATAACAATAAGGGCCTACACTAGTATTATAGGGACCTAATAGATTTTACCTTCATGAGTTTTGGTATACAAAGTTGGCTCATGGTTGCTTCTACAAAATCCACTTTTGATGAGATAGGTGTTGATTCGATTGTACCAATCTCTTGGAGCTTGTTTCAAACCATGCATAACTTTCTTCAGTTTGTATACCTTATGATCCTATCTTGTAACTTCAAAACTAGGAGGTTGCTCTACATAAACTTCTTCCTGCAACATTACATTTAGGAAGGAAGATTTTACATCAAGTTGATAGAGTTTCCATTTGTGTTGAGATGTTGTGGATAAAATGGTTCTAACAGTGTCTAACCTTGCTATTGGAGAAAAGGTTTCACCATAGTCGACACCAAACTGTTGTGAGAATCCTTTGGCAACCAACCTTGCCTTATGTTTCTCAATCTCTCCTTTTTCATTTAACTTGGTCTTATATACCCATTTTACACCAATTCTGGTTTTGTCTCTTGGGAGATTAGCTATTTCCCAAGTCTAGTTCTTTTCTATGGTAGCAATTTCTTGGTTCATTGCATCAACCCAATGTTTTTCTTTAACTGCTTCTTCAAAATGGGTTGGTTGAGATGAAAGAAATGCAAACATATTTTGTTGGTCAAACTCATGCTCCTGCTCATATATTTCTCTGATGCTTCTTGTTTCTGATTGTCTTATGAAGATGTTGAATCACTGATGGATTCACTACTTGAAGATGTACCATTTTCAGAATGGTATGGATCTTCTTGAACCTGCAATCTTGGTAGTTGTGGTGGATAAAAAGTCTGATTTGAAGCTTCATCAACATGATCAGACCAAGATTTATTTTCAGAAAATTTAACATCTCTGCTTAAAACAAACTTCTTGGTAACTGGATTGTAAAGCCTGTAGGCTTTTCATTGCTCACAATAGCCTACAAAAATACATCTTTCACTCCTATCATCAAGCTTCTTTCTTAGCTTCTCAGGAACATGTGAAAATGCTACTGATCCAAAAATTCTAAAGTGAGATACATTTACCTTTTTACCATCCCATGCTTCTTGAGGTACTATATCTTGGAGACTAGTTGTTGGAGATCTGTTGAGAACATACACTGTTGTCGAAACTGCTTCAGCCCAATATTTATTTGACAACTTCTTCTCACGAAGCATACATCTGGGCATGTTCATGATCGACTAATTTTTCCTTTCTACTACTCCATTCTACTGTGGAGTATATCTTGTTTTGTTCTCCAGCATGATTCCTTGTTGTTGACAAAAGGCTTTGAAGTCATTGGAGTTGTATTCTCCTCCTTTGTCAAATCTGAGTACTTTCAAAGGATTTCCACTATGCTTTTCTGCTTCTGCTTTGAACTCTTTAAATCTTGAGAAAGTATCTGATTTATTTTTGAGAAATTACACCCATCTCTTCCTGCTATAATCATCAATGAATGTTAGAAAATAAATACTACCACCAATGGACTATGTCTACATTGGGAAACATATATCTGTATGGATTGTCTCTAAAGGCTCGTTTTCTCTATGTGGGAAAGCTATCTTTTTTATGCTCGGATAGAACACAATTTTCACAATTACAATATTTTTCATTCATAACAGGGAGACCAATGACAATTGAATGTTTCTGAAGCAAAATTAGACTCTTGAATGGGATGTGGCCATACCTATAATTCCATAGCTGAGACTCATCTATTCTTGACACATTGTGGACTAAATACTGTGAGATATTTTAACTTCTAAGAGTCAATGGAACATCCTATTCTCGACTTTTGCAACCTTTCCTATCAGTCTTCTATTGGGAGGTTTGTTATATATATAACTTGTGTTACCTTGAAATATTGCATCATAACCATGTTCCATCAATTTTCCTACACTAATATGGATATGCTTCAAATGCGGATCATAATAAACATCAGGTATGTAGTTGTGTTGATTCTGTTTAGTAAGAATAGGGATAGTACCTTTCCTTTCAACTTTAATAAAAGAACGATCTCCAAGAGTAATTTATGATGTTATGGAAGCATCAAGATAAGAAAACAAATTTTTGTTTGTTGTCATATGATTTCCATTGTCCAACAACCAAAGGTCCTTGTTGTGAGTGTCTTCAAAAAGATGGCAGGAAAGAAACATTGTTTCAGAGGATTATCCTTCATTATTAGAGAGATGGACAATACCTCTTCGTTGATATGACTGTTTCTTTCTGCATTCATGTTCATAATGCCCAAATCTCTTGCAGTAATAGCATTGAGCATTAGATTTGTTCCATGTTCTTCTTCTTTGTGTTTGGTTTTGTGGAGGTCTCCATTGCTCTGTTGCATGATGATGTTCTTATCTGCGTTTGCCTCGCTTTCTGTTGCCTCTATATCCTCTACCTTTGCCTCTACCAAGAGAGAGTTTTGTTTTGAAAGCTTTTTCCATGGAGTCTTTTGCCAAGTTGAGTCTTGTCTTTGATAAAAATGGCAATGTTTGTATTAATGAAAATAAAACCCACTGGTCATCTCTACGAAAGAGAGTCTAAACTAGGAGAGTCTGGCTCTGCATAACGCTCTACATTGTTCATCAACATTACACGTTAAATAGAATACATAGTTTTAGGGAAGTTAGAACAACATCCTAAGAAATAGAAACTAATTCCTATCCTGAGGCTACATGAACCAACTCTACCTATTCTAGGATATTCTCCATTATCTTCGACACTCCCCCTTAATGGAGAATGGGTTCACATATATGCCTAACATATCCCTAAACATTCGAAACTTAACATTTCCAAGAGGCTTAGTGAAAATGTCTGCAACATTATCACATGTATTACAATATTCCAGATGAATTTCTTTAGATTGCACTTTCTCCCTAACGAAGTGAAACTGAGTATCAATATGTTTAGTGTTTTTATGAAACACCGGATTGTTGGCCATCTTGATTGAACTTTGATTGTCGCATTTGATTGTTGTTGCGACTGTGTGTTCTTCCCCAACATCCTGGAGAAGTCTTCGCAACCAAACCGCCTCGCACGTTGCTAGACACATGGCTTGATACTCTACTTTTGCTGAGGACAAGGAGACTGTGTTCTGCTTCTTGCTGCTCCAAGTGACCACCCCGGATCCAAGACTGAATGCATAACTTGTTATAGATCTGTGATCATCTACATTTCCTGCCCAATTTGAATCTGAAAATCCTGCCAATCTAACATCAGAAGAGTCAGTGTAAATAATTCCATAATCTACAGTACCTTGTAGATACCTCAAAATATTCTTCGCTGCATTCCAATGGCTTTCAAGTGGCTTAAACATAAATTGGCTTAACACACTGACTGCATAAGCCAAATCAAGTCTAGTGGTGGTTAGGTAGATCAGACTCCCAACCAGCTATCTGTAAAGTGTTGCATCCGCCACTTTTGAGCCATCCTCACACTGCAATTTGATATTCTACTGCAATGGTACCGGTGCAGACCTACACTGATACATTCTAAACTTTTCTAACAGGATTTTGACATACTTTTCTTGAGACAGAAATGTTTGACCTGAATCTCTCCAGATCTTGAGACCTAAACAGTATCTGAGTTCACCGAGATGCTTCATCTCAAACATATGTGACATCTACTGCTTGATTTCATCAATTAGATATATAGCATCACCTGTAATTATCAAATCATCTACATATAATGAAATAAGCACTACGCACCCTTGTTCATATTTCATGGTGTAAAGATTAGGGTCATTCTTGCTTCTATTATAGCAAGCTTGCAGAAAAAATGAATCGATTTTCTCATACCATGACCTGGGAGCTTGTTTTAGTCCATAGAGTGCTTTCTTCAACCTACAGACTAAATGTTCTTTTCCCTTCTAGACAAACCCTTCTGATTGCTCTAAATAAACCTCTTCTTTCAGTTCCCCATTCAGAAATGCAGACTTTACATCTAGTTGATGCATTATCCAATGTTTCTTGGTAGCTAAAGTAATTGACATTCTGATAGTGTTCAATTTAGCTACAGGGGCGACGATTTCCTCATAATCTATCCCTTCTTTTTGTGTGTACCCCTTTTCTACCAACCTAGCTTTCAGTTTTTCTATAGTTCCATCTGCATTAATTTTCGGTTTATATAACCATTTGCAACCTATGACCTGTTTTCCTCTAGGGAGTTCTACCAATTCCCAAGTGTTGTTTCTGATTATTGAATCATATTCCTGTTCCATGGCTATTTTCCATTCATTACTTTCATTTGCTTCTTTATAACTAGATGGTTCAACAACATTCATCATACTAGTTATAAATGCATTTTCCCTATATCTTGCAGGCATTTGAGCTTTCCTACCTGATCTCTTAAGTGGTGGGGTGGTGGTTTCAAACCTTATTTCTTCCTGCTGTTGCTACTGTTGCTGTTGCTGTTGTTGTCGTTGTTGTTGCTGTTGTAGTTGTTTTTGCTATTGTTGTTCATCCTCTGCCTTTGTTTGTTGCTGACCCTGATTGTTCTCTGCTTCTTCTTCTTCAAAGTACGGGATGTCCCATCCATCATAGTGCTCATCAGTTTCTTCACTATCCTGCTCATGGAATTTAACATCTCTACTAACAAAGATCTTGTGAGTAGAGGGATTAAATAATCTGTATGCTTTATATGACGAACAATACCCTATAAAAGTGCATCTGATGGCTTTTGAGTCTAATTTCTTTCTATCTTCCTTGGGTATGTGGGCAAATGCTTTACATCCAAATATTCTTAAGTGTTTTATTGCAGGCTTATATCCATACAAAGCTTCAAAAGGAGTTTTAAACTCAAGACTTCTTGTAGGACTCCTATTTTTTAAATAAACCACAGTACTCACTGCTTCAGCCCAAAAACCATTTGAAAGATTCTTACCTTTCAGCATACTTCTTGCACATTCCACGAGAGTTTTGTTCTTCCTTTCTGTCACTCCATTCTGCTGTGGAGTATGGGGTACTGTAAACTGCTGCAAAATTCCATGATCTTTACAATATCTGATCAGCTCATCTTTCTTATATTCTCCCCCTTGATCAGAACGAAGAATTTTTATCTGTTTCCCTGTTTATCTTTCAATCATATTTTTAAATTGCTTAAAGTATTCGAATGTATGACTCTTCTTACTTAAGAAATACACCCAAGAAAACTTCATACAGTCATCAATAAACAGTAGGAAATACACTACACCTCCTAATGATTTTGTCTGCATGGGACCACAAAGGTCTGTGTGCACTAACTCCAGTATATCACTCTGTTTCTTTTTTACTCTAACAGAGAATTCTTCTCTATGCATTTTTCCTAAAGTACAAGCATCACAATCATTATGTACTTGTTTTAGCATAGGAAGATCTCTTACCATTTCTTTCCTCTGTAGTAACAACAAATCATTAAAATTGATGTGTCTGAATCTCTGGTGCCAAAGCTCTTTTGTAGTCAGGCTCGCTGTTGTCAATGCTCGAACCGGTGCAGGTCTCACATCCAACTTGTACAATCCTCCTGTTCGGATTCCTGTAGCAATTGTCTTCATTCCATCTAGCAGATCCTTAATGTAACAGTTAGATTTTAAAAATTCAACTTTAAAATCTTGATCTGTAATCATTGATATAGAAATCAAGTTCTTTGTTATGCCAGGCACATACATTACATTATAAATTTGTTTGATATTACCATCAGGTAGAATAACAGAAACTTTCCCACATCCTTTGATTTGATGGCTTCTGTCATCACCTAGGTAAATTTGTGCACCTTCGTTGATCTCTTTAAAATCCTGCAGCCAGTATTTGTTCCCTATCATGTGTGTTGATGCTCCTGAATCTACATACCAGATGTCTGCATCAACATTTTCATCATGATCTGCCATGAACAATCTCAAATTTTGCACCTGATCACTGTTAGCGAGATGACCTGCATGTCTCTTTGGCTTCTGTTGTTCTTCATGATACTTCTTTTTCCTACATTCCCTGGCAATATGACCCAATTTTCCACAATAAAAACATTTAGTTTCAGAGTAGTTTTTATTCGGGTGCATACCTTGAGTCAGATTTGGCCATTTATGTGAACTTGCTCCGTTTTGCTGTTGTGGACCTCCTTTCCCTTTGTAGAAGTTCTTCCTCGCCACCAATGCAAGATCGGCACTCTGGGGCTTCAAAGTCGATCTCCTCTCTTCTTCCTGCATCAATATACCTATCAATTCTTCAAAGTGTGGGATCTTCTCTCTGGCATTGATCCCAGTGATGAACATCTGATAATCATCAGTGACACCATTCATTGTAATGGTCACAAGATCTGTATTGTCCATTGTATGACCAATATCTGATAATTTGGTTTTCAAATCCTTGATCCTTGCTACGAATGAAGCAATCATTTCATTCTCCTCCATTTTCATGGACAAAATCTTACTCTTGAGGAACAAAAGATGATTTGAATTTCTGATCTCGTACAATTCCTTCAGAATTCCCCAGATCTCGTTAGCTGACTTACCTTCTCTGATATGCGGTATAATGCAGTTTTTCAGTGACATCTTTAACATTGTCCTTGCTCTGCTTTCTCGTTTCTACCAATCTGGGACCGATGCTGATCCAACCGCGAGCCTCGGCTCATCCCCATTCACAATCTGCCAAGCACTCTACGCTTCTAGCAGAGTCTGCATCTTAAACTTCCAATTTGCATAATTGGAACCATCGAGCTTGTTATGCTCGTTCATGCATGCTTCAAATATGTTGTTATTCATCTTGG
This sequence comes from Pinus tabuliformis, assembly GCA_031772625.1. NCBI lineage: Eukaryota > Viridiplantae > Streptophyta > Pinopsida > Pinales > Pinaceae > Pinus > Pinus tabuliformis. The sequence goes on along the minus strand of CM062805.1, from coordinate 918,810,960 downwards.
CGATTTAGAAAAGAAAAAAAAAATCGACAGGTAAAAGATGTTAAATTTACCCCAGATCTGTGATAGAGACAGATCACTGTTGTTTGATCTCGCAACACACACGCAGATCACCATGGCTTTCTTCTCAGCCTCCAGACAACCTCCTGTTGTCAGCTACAACCTTGTTCTTGGCTTCCCCACTCAGCTTCTCTGACAGCTACAGCCTTGTTCTTGGCTCCCTTTGCAATTTCTTTGATTTACATGATCGTCGCTGATATTTGCCCAATATCCAAGACTAGTCGCAACTGTCGCTGATATTTGCCCAATATCCGAGACTAGTCACTGAAATACACCAATTTTCAGAGACTAGTCGCAACTGTTGCAGCTGTACACTGGAAAAGTGCGACGATCGAAAAAATGAAAATTTGAGAAGTGTAGTAGTGTATCGTCGCGGCTATCCACTCAAAACCTACAATGATTTCGGTTCAAAGAACCACCCACCAGCCAGCGTACAGGTTCCTGAGCCCTGACGCTCTGATACCATGATAAAAAAGACAATGTTTATATTAATGAAAATAAAACCCACTGGTCAGCTCTACAAAAGAGAGTCTAGACCAGGAGAGTCTGGCTCTGCAGAACGCTCTACATTGTTCATCAACATTACACATTAAATAAAATACATAGTTTTATGGAAGTTAGAACAACATCCTAAGAAATAGAAACTAATTCCTATCCTGAGGCTACGTGAACCAACTCTACCTATTCTAGGATATTCTCCATTATCTTCAACAGTCTTATGTGCCAAAAGTGATCCAGTCAATTGTTCTATTGAGAAAGTTGTAAAATATTTGGATTCTAGAATGGCTGTTACAATCATGTCATATTTCTTGGGCAAGATTTGAAGGAATTTTTCAACAATCTTCTAATCTGTAATGGTTTCTACAATGAGTTTGATCTAATTGACAATTCCCATGACTCTAGTCATGAACTGATCCACATTTTCTATGTTAGTCATCTTTAGGGTTTCGAATTGAGCTCTCAATGTATGCAATTTAACATTCTTCACTATATCATTACCTTGATATGCAACTTTCAAAATATCCCAAGCTTATTTTGTTAGGATGCACTAGTTATCTTTTCGAAGATAAAGTCATTGACTGCGTTTTGTATCCAACATTTGGCTCTGTTCTCTTTCTTTCTGAGTTAAATATATGAATTCCTTTGATTATTGGTCATGGCCACCCATGCTTTTTGGGTCGGCTCTACATAGGCGTTCTGAAGTGTATCCCAACACTCTTGGGCTTGCAGAAATATCTTCATTCTTAAAGACCAAAACTCGTAATTTTTGCCAAGCAAAATTAAGGTATGTGGAAAAGAGCTAGCAAAAACCATTATTTTGAATGTAGATGTAAACCCTTTTCTAAAAACTCTTTTTAATATTTAAAAAACACATTCCTTAAAAAGATAAATTTTTTTAACCTTTACAAATCCAAAAATAAAAAATAAAAAACCAAAAAAAACCTTGATGTTATTTTAATATCAAGTCCCTTTAAAAAAAACTTTTGAAGAACTTTTATGAGGAGCCTTTAATCACTAAACGAAATTCTTTCTTCTCATAAAGTCTTCATGCCTCATATAGACCTTTTATAATATCATCATACCACTCTTCTAGTTTTTGAAAATAAAACCTTTAAAACTTTTGAAAACTTCGAGATTTTGACTTTTGAAAAGTTTTAATAGCTTCCAAAACTCGTACCTTATAAAACCTGAACCTTTTGACATTTCAAAAATACTTGCACTGACTTCGTGGAGCGGTCGTTTTTTTTTAAATTTCCTCGTCGTTTGCGCAACTCCGATGAGTTTTTCTGTGGCGTTTTGCGCACTCCTTCACCTCACGAGGTACGGAGATTCTAAGTTTTTTACAATTTTGTAAGTTGGCGATGTTTTTGTGCAGTTTTTTATTGGCTGAGATGCGAAAGTGATGCACTTAGATCTCTTTATTGGCTGAGATGCGAAAGTGATGCACTTAGATCTCTTGACAGATGCACAATTGACACACTTTCTCTTCTTCACAAGTGCAAAATTCAAGCTGCTTTTGCATTTTCTCTTCGGCCTCTCATGATCCTTGTTTTTTCTTTGCGAGCCCAAATTTTTTTTGAAGTGTTGCTCTCTCTCGAGTCTTATGCGACCTAGTGCTCTAATACCATGACAAAAAATGAAGAGAAATCGTGGAGCAGATATTTCTCTTCTCAGTATTCAAAATAGCTAAATAGATTGCATAGAAAACATCAACAATTATTGACTGGAGTGAAACTCGACTAAACTGAAGTAAAACCGAACTGTCTATGACACCTAGCAGACAATAGAATCAAATGTGATGACACTTAGTAGACAATGAGATTAATATCTCAACAACCACTGCTTACGGTGACAGGAAGAACAACCTCCACGATGGATAAGTTATTTTGCATAAACATGATCAGTTCCCGAAATATGATGTATTCAGTTTCTTCGACATTCACAACACTATTTTCTTGTGAGGAGCTTTCACTATGCGGAGGAAGCTTCTCCGCACAATAAAAGCTCTACACAAGCAAAGTTATGCACAAAAAAATTCCACACAATGAAACATAAAATAATATTATTTGGAAATTTGTTCAAGCACCTCGACTTACATAAAATACCTACAACTGAGTCAGTTTTGGCATCAATGGGTAAAGCAATAGAATAATAGTGTTAGTGTCAGAGCACTCACCCACGGAATAACCATTCACAAATTAGTTTTTTTTTTTAAATGAACCAAGATTAAAACACCTCCCACTAGAGGAATTATGTCCTATCAGAACTTGCTCAACCAATCGAAAATTAAAAATAAGATTTCCAGAAAATTAGAAAATTATTTTGAATTTAAGAGAAAATAAAAACATTAAACATTTTCCAAACTTTGGTTAAAATTGAAAAAACATGCAAATTCAACCCACTTTTACCATGAAGGCGGATGCTAATGGATTCATTACCTGTTAATCACTATTCGTGATGCTGTGCATAAATATTGATGCTACTATATTGTCATTGGTTCTTTCGTATTCCCTGCAAATTAACCCCGCTTTTGTGTTTTGGCTAGCACAAGGATTTGCAATGTAGATGGTTACTAGTATTTTCAAATTATTTGAAGGCCAATAAAGCTAAGGTTTGTGAAATTGAATTCGGGGGCATATACAAAAATGAACGGTACCATTTTGGAAATTGGACATTGTGACTTTCAAATTCTATTTGTTCTGTTCATATCATTAGTGGCTACAGTAGCTCACATGGAAAGAGATTTTTTAAGAAAGAAAGAAAACAATAGCAAAATCTACGGAGAGATTTCGATTCACTGCCATGACTTTGAGAAGTGTCACTCTTTTCAAGCGAGCGAGGAAAATAATGTTGAAGAAAATTTGCCGCAACGGTATCTTTATTTCCACTTAGCTTTGTAAATGGATTACCTTCTTAGTAAATATAGGTGTTTTCAAACATGTAGTTTAAGGAGTTGACATTTTCCTCTAAAAAATAATGGAAATTTTTGTACAATTTTTTTTGGAAATCCGGGTTACAGCTGTTAATATTCAATGATACTGAGGCTTTTTGATGGGGTTGAATCCATTTCCACCATTAAAAACAATTCAAACACACGCTAATGGTTTCTTTTTTAAATAAACCATAAAAATGACCATATTTTGTTGCCTCGGTAGAAAATGTCATTCGGGTAATGATTGGGGGAAATCATTGTTTCTCAAGCCAATGTTACTACTAAGTTCTATGGGGAACATCGATTTTCTACAGTGGGACTATAATATGCCAAGGCTACTTGGATATTAGTTGGTGTTAGTCTATGGAATATATATATATATATATATTTGGGCGTGAGAAGTCGAGCAGAGAGTCATTCTTTTATTGTTGCCATCTAGAACATCGCACAAGGAGTTACGTGTGTCAAGTATTGAGCACGTGAATAAAAGTAAGAATGAAATACTTGATACATTAATTAACCACTTTTCCATAGTTGACCACTCTGGATATACTCATGCTTACACCATTCAAGTTTATAGAGGAGTGAATAGATATTACTCTTAAAGTTGGTCAATAATTTGTAGTTTGGCTTCATCGAACATGAGAACTACATTATCATCACGAGCATGAATTAATTCAACTGTATTGTTTAGTTCACCCTATAAGTCACTGCGAAAAAGGACTCTCCAAACTAAGTTCTAATGGTTTGATGCGGTTAAAGAGGAGATATAACTAGTTGGACAATTGATTGATTGATGTTTGGACTTGACCTACCCTAGACAATATTTTTTTAAAAGAGTCGACTTGCTTAATGCATGATGGGAAAACCAAGGTAAATTCCACCATTTGATATTAAAAAATGTAAGGCATGTAGGTTTTAACCTTGTACAAAAATTACCTACAAACGCATTTTTAAAATAGAAAAATATACAATGGCGAGAACATAAAGCAAATATACAAAGAGACTTTCCCCTGGATCCCAAAGCCAAGAATACCAGATTGATTTTTCATTATAATCCTTTCAATGTTACAATACATATATATACATGTTGAAGTATTCATAAACCTCAATCCACTAATCCTAGATTAGAACATAATCGTAGTTCCCTTGACTAAATCTACAAATACCATAGAAAAAAACCACTGTGCCAAAAAAACCATGCACAAAACCATGGGTCGGTCCACCCACCATCTTTGGGTCCGCCCCCCATCCTTGGGTTTGCCCAACTATTATTGGGTCTGCATAATTTATTTATTTTTTATTATCCGAGGAGCTGCCCCAGACCCCATGACGCGTGGAAAGAATATAACACACACCCAACAAAGAAAAGTTGACCATTTGACTAGTCGACATGTGAAACGATCGACTTACCTCAAATCAAATTTTGACTTGGGTCATGAGGACTACATGGCTGATATTGTTCGCTTGTCAATTAAGTTGACTACAAGTACATTTTAAAACTACTATAAGAAAAATTGATTGTCGCTTAAAATGACATGATATATGCATGCATTGTGCAAAATAATAGTGTGGCACTTACACTACAGGAAGTCTAGAGCTGTATGTTGGAGATCGAAGGATCATTTCTTAACTTGGACCATGAGTAATTAGCTTTGTGTCCTTGCTATATAATAATACAAGAGGAAAATGACATAATGGAAACATGCTACTTGAAGAGGAGCCTTATGTAAATAATTAGTCGAATAAAATATCAAACCAACCTGGTGGACAACTTACTAAATAAGATTGATTTGAACAAGGTTCTAACGCTGTAAATGATGGATGTGCTTATTGATAGAGACATTGATGTTTATTATGGGATTATTACAATATATTGGACCTTGTTTTCTATTTTTATTTAAGTGTATGATCCTTCTGATGCATTGCATTTTTAATAAATTCGTGAGTTTATAATTACTAAAATAAATACCATGTAATAAATATTAATGAAATATACCATAGTCAAGTTGTAGTTATGTAGAGGACCTAGTCTTTCAGTCGGTCATTGGAGTCATAAGTTAGGGGAGGGTGAAACATGAGCCTTGTTCAATGCAGGAGATTTTCTCCGCCTTTGTAACTAAAATCAATGTCTAGTTGATGATATAATCATCTTGCTAACATCCATCTATATTAAGTTGACAACTATTGTAAAAAATCCCAGCACTAGTGAAAATTTAGTGTGTCTAGTTGTTAAATTCACTTCCTTCATGAGTCATAAGTCAGGTCATTGGAGTCATAAGTCAGGGGAGGCTGAAACATGAGACTTGTTCAATGTAGGCGATTTATCCACCTTTGTAACTACAAACAATGTCTAGTTGATGAGATAAGCATCTTGCTGAAATCCATCGATATCAAGTTGACAACAATTGTAAAAAATCCCAACACTAGTAAAATTTTAGTTTGTCTAGTTGTTAAAGTCACTTCCTTCATGAAAGTTAATGGCAGAGTCCAAGAAACATTAAAGCATCCAAAAGTAAGTAGTGAGCATCCGACCTAGTCATCCCTTATACAACACATTTGATAATGCAACAACACATCAACATTAATTAGCAACCATAAAAAGAAAGCCAACAATAATAAGACAAAGAAAAAAAAACATTTATTATAGCCAAGAAGAAAAATGAATGTTCAACATATAAAATTCTGCAACAGAACTACCCAAGAAACTAAGAAACATAATTTTTTTTGACAGAACTTCTTGCAGTAGAGAAACATTCATGAACAAGGAATTATATAAGCATAGAAGACACAAAGAGTTGAAGTGACAAGATCATGAAAACATGAGACTATATTGATTGAGCTCCCTGATATGAAAATTGTGGAATGATTATTTGGGTTTTAATGGTGGTAAAGAGCAGGATGGTTGATGTGCAAACTTTCACCAATTTAATGTATGAATGAGGGAGTCCTAGGAGCACTAATCACACACTAGAATCATCCATAGAGAGAGGCAAGGGAGGTCCCAAATTACAAAGGAGCTTCCCAACGATTCTTGGTTGGAGTATAAGCCCGTATTGTAGAGAGACTATAGCGAATGATTCAGAATTGAGATCTATGATATGTAGCCACCTAGTGAGTAGAAGCCACAATAAAACTTGTATACATGCATCTTTCTATCTAGCTAGAAACTATTACAAATGAGTTACATATGTAGAACTATATGCATGGTTGATGTACAGTAAGTATACTTCTATAAGAAGTAGAGATCCATGACATTTTCGCATCCTTGTTCCGGACGAGCAAGGCATAAAGGGTAGGGGAGCTTTTGGTATGTCCTCTTATGCTATGTATAGTCATCATATCTATATGAGTAAATGTATGTAATAAAGGGTGAAAGGTGAATGTATGAGTGATTTGTTAGAGGATGTAAAACTGCTCCAACCACATCATCTATGTATAAATACGAATGAAGACTTAATGGAAATATCGTTGGAATTCCTTCCAAAAACTTCTTTTTTCTTTGTGTGTATGTGTGTTCTTCTTGTTGCTATGATGTAGAATGTTCTTGTATGTGCATTTTAAGTTAGGCTTACAACAATTGCTAAACCCTAGGAACTTATGCCACAAGATTTAAGTAGCTACCCATAGTATTTAATGGAAACAAACTTGAATTTATACTAGATCTGTTAGAACACGAGGTCAAGCAATTATGAATGTGGATGTAGGGTTGAGCCGAGTTAGAGAGGAAATGAGTACAAAAAGAAATGAGAGGTTATGAAAATCAAGATTTGCATGTAGAGGAATAAGAGAGATAGTCCACAAAAGAATTTGTTAGTACAGGCACCAAAAACTTCATGATCTATGCAAATGGGCATCCAGAGGAGAAACATACATAAAGAGATCCAAGCACAGGCTATGAGCATGAGTTAGAAATTTCCAAAGACTAAGCATTGAATGTTGACTGGGGTTTCAAACAAAAGGGAGAGTCCAAAAATAAATAGACATTACATATGAAGTTTAAGATAGATTTGACAAGTGTGAGGGTTTCTGTTGACGGTGCTGGACCCGCCAACATGTAAGGGGATCTCCCTAATAAGAAGTCCCATTTAGACCTCAAACCATTTGGTGTAGGAGTCCCAGTAGTGGGTCGTATGGTAATGCCTTAACCGTGATTTTGCACAGAGACAAGTAAGATGACTCTGTCAGTAGCAAGGGTGTGACAGTTGCAATGAGTGAAGGAAGGTGCATGAGGGGTTCTAACACATGGGGGTTGAGATGAGTGCGCCCCTTGGAAACCTGTAATAGTACTCGACTTGGAAGGGAACACACGAGCAAAGATGCATCACCAGCTAGAAAGCGAGTTAGAAAGCAATCCAAAGTGATGGTTAAACCAACAACACATTTCAGAAAGATTCATACATACTCATACAGAATAGCCCATACATGCATGCGTAAGAAAACAAATACATATTCCATTTAGAGTAAACAAGATATCTGGAATACAATACAACATATGCATGAAACATGCTGGCTCTTATTACATAAAGAAGTGTAAATTTCAGTCATACAATACATCCATGTCCAACCACTAGTCCCAATAGTGGAACGTTACAGCCACATTCGCCTACTCCTCCAAAGAGATGTACTAGCTCCGCGCAGTGGAGAAGCCAAGACTCATTACAATACTGTCCAAGCTCTCTCAAAGATAGTCTTATCGGAAGCTTGGCTGACCAAAAGCCTTTACAATGAGTTATGAGGTTCTATTTATAGCAAAGGGTGGGGTGACCCTTGACATTCCGCTTTGTGACAGTTCATCTACCCTCATGGCTCTTCATCTACTCTATGACTGTTACATCCAACTATTGATGCTTAAACTTCCACTTGACATGATGTTACATTACAATGCACATATGCTCATGTGAGACAAAATGGCTTGAGCAAGCCATGCAAGACATCATTGACACTCGGTCTGTTGAGGTGAGACCAACTCTTTGATATGCTTGTGATGGTGAAGGTGGTGAACTGATGCCAAGATTGGTTGTCCGTGATGGTGTGCATGCACCCCATGGTGACATCTTGCTGAAGCGAACTCTTGCCACCGTTGCATTGGTATGGCTCCTTCATCTAACTCGTCTGATAACATGCGCATGGTCTTCTTGGGTGCGACTGAACCGAAAACACACTGATGCATAGTGTCCGTGATTATCTTCAAGTGTGTACTGGTGTTCATGCGCATCAACTTGCCGAAGTACATGTTCAGCTCCAGTTGGACTTGCTTATTATCTTCGCCTTGGTGAGTGTGCTGAATGGGTTGGATCACATGCGTGCACATAATGACATGCATGTTGCTGAATCCCTTGCATGCAACCAACAACACTGCTCACCATGTCTACTCCGTGCTAGCTGCTGGGATGGATATTTAACTTGTACGGGCGCAATTTCATTTGTGAATGTATGTTGCACCCCCTGCTGTTCCTGTTCCTGTTGCACTCATTCGCTTGTCTGTGCAGCTTCATGTTCTCTCTTGAGTTGCTGCTTCAGCACATGCAACTCCTTCTTTGTTCCATTCTCTGTCTTCGCGTGATCTTCATGTCGCGCCGTCACCTCATAGCCTGAGTCTCCAAAGTTGCTTTCATCACCAATGGATCTGCTTGAGCTTGCAACTTTGTTCTGCCTCCGTGTTGTCAACAACCTTCCTCTTGCATTCGTTGCATTCGGTATGTCGCCTTCAGTTGTTGTTCATGATGCTAATCATTGTGATGTTGTTTCTATCATATCTTGATGTCCTTGCCTATGAACAACTTGATGTCTTCATGAGTAGGCAAGCTCATAGACACTTGATCGACTACATCCCCAAGTGTGGTTTGAACAGTGTCTTCGACTCTGCTCTCCTAGAAACTGTTGTGCTTATGTTGCTGAGAGGCAGATGAACACCTGTGATACTTGGAGACATGGCAACACTCATGGCAAGCAATCTGTTAGTCGAAAACCAAAATGAACCTGAGAACTGACTTGCAACATACCTGTGTGACTGATCATGAAAGTCGCGAAATTTTGGCCAGGAGGTTGGGAGACTGAGTGCCAAGACTGCACACGACACATTTTTGGCTGCTAGGAGACTGATTGACTGCTAGAACTGCGCAATGCACGGTCTAGTCTGGCTGCTGACAGCTGGAATTGCGCAATGCGCAATCTCAGCTGGCAGTGACTGCAGGCTCAGGGACTGCATTGCGCAATTTTTTGGGCCAGCAGTCACTATCCCTCATAAATGCGCAAAACAGTCTTGGAGGACAGTGACTGGGTAGAAATGTGAATTTCTGGAGAGGAAGACAGAGCCTTCCTTCCCCATATTGCGCAATTCTATCTCAGTGAAGCCAGAGTTCGAGCCGAGGTTGCCCAAACTCGCCAACGAGCAATTGAATGCGAATGTGAGTGTGAATGCATGGTGATACTGAGTGTAAGCATAAGTGAATGATCATGCATGCAAATGGTGAATGATAGATTCAGAAAATGGAACAACATGCATGTGGGTGAGGCGAGTCGCCGAATCGATGACCATTCGTGAAAAACAGTTTCATGCATGCGACAATAGTGAGATGTTGACGAAAATTGAAACGCTGCTAGTACAAGCTAGAATGTATCAAAATGACAGCAAGCGCTCACTGAAATCAAGCAGAAAACGTTCATACGAAGCGAAATACAAAAAGCGCCAGAAATGCAACACAAGTCATGGAAAGCAGGCTTACCCCAAAACAACTGCGCTGAGTGTGTTGACAGCTTCTAGATGTGATGTGGGATGTCAGAGCTACAAGGTTGATGTGAGGAATGAGCTCTGCGGTGTCCGGTTGATGAGTTTTGATAACATTGAGGTTGTGATGCACATGCCACAAATATAGGGAAAAGGACACTTGGTGGGAAGTTTCTGAAATGATCCTTGCATGTAACCTCCAACTGCTAAAAATAGATCTATGAAACAAGGGATGCCTTTGCATGCTGCCTTGAGAGAAGTAGCCCATGCATGCAAGTCAATTTTTCTCGGTCCCGGAGGGAACTCGTCAACTCATCTGCACATGCAAGAGACTACTCGACTGCTGGGAAAAAATGCACATTTCTGGCTGGGAGCTGGGCTGGATGCCCAGGGGATTTGTGCAATTTCTGGGCAGAGCAGTTGACTGCTACCCAGATTTGCACAAATTCTGGGCTGAGCAACCCTGTTGGGGAAAATTGCGCAATTTTCTCTGTGAGGGTTGACTGGTAGAATTGCATAATTCTGGAGACCAGCAGGCTACTAGACAGGATTGCGCAATTTCTGGAGGGAAGGTTGGTTGCCCTCCAGAATTGCGCAATTTCTTGGGGGAGCTGCTCAGCCTACAGCTGGACCAAGTCCGGGTGATCAACTTGTGAGGGGAATGCATCAAGTTGTGATCGACAGGTTGCCTTTGTGCAAGAAAAACACTGAAGCTTGTGTACTTGACGAAGCAAGACATGTTGCTGTGAAGGTTGGAAGGGAGGCTCCAAAACAAAGCTAAGGAAAAATTTTGGAGGGTGGTTATAGCCACTACAACACCTGGTGACACACTGGTAGAACTTCAGCTCTCTGAATGGACCTTGTTTGTGAAAAAGTAAGTCTAACACCTCTGGAAGTATTGTTTAGTTCTCAGCTCCTCTTGGTTTCCACACTAACTTGATTGTAAGATGTAGCATCTGACAAGCTCTTGGTCGATTGACAGACATTCCAAGGCAAGGCAACACAGTTGTTTCAATTAGGGTTGAGGGGTATATTGGTGCATAAGAATTATAGTCATCAAAGTCTAAAGTTTATCTCTGGTGTTGCTCTATTGCCAACAGGACTGGACAATACCTTGACAGAGTCACATAGGAACACAAGCATGGCTCCGCTGCTAGCGAGCATGGTCAGTACCCCGGTGGAGTTACTTGCATCACTTCTCTGTGCAGGAAGACTTTATCTTCTTTTGCCTTATTCATTTTCACTTTTTTCAAACTTTTTTCATGTTTTCATTTTTTTATTTTTATGTTTCATCTTCGTAACTGTGCATATCACTTATTCATTTCAGAGTCGGAAGAGGGATCCCGACTTATTGAGAGCATAAGAGGTTTTCCCTGCAGATAAGTAGTTTATTATACCTCTAATGTGCCAGTTAAGGTTTTCCCCTTCACTTTACTCTACTTGACTGAGCTGACAAGGGTTAACCCAAAAACAACCAACTAGAGTAGGTGATACTAGTTAGTGCGCAAGCGTTATGTTTTCACCAAGGTTTACTTTGAACAGTACGTATTTTCCTTCGACGTATCATGGAATAAAAGTAACAAGTTCTTCATACAGAGGTAGGATGACAGATAACCAAGTAGTGATAGCAACACAAGGCCTCTTGTACTTTACCCAGCTTGCTTCAAGAGTCATACATGGTTTCATGCGAAACTATCCTACGAACGAAACAAGCAAACTAACAAACAACAAAGCAAAGCAAGAGCAGAAGCAAAAGTGAAAGCAAAGCAAGTAAGCAGACAAATGAACAAACCAAGCAAGTAAGAAAACAAGCATGCAAGAAAACACTACTCCTACTCCTAATCTAACAGTGCATGGGTCATCTCACGTGAAGTGATACTTCCAATGCAGCCACTGGTGCATTGGTTGACCCATGTTGGTGAAGGCATGGTTCGCGAACAAGACAGCTATGTGAACCAACAAACAAGAAAGATATAATAGTGAAGACAAACACACTTCGAGTTTACAAGTGACCACAGAACAAAGATGAGTGAAAGTGCATGACATGCATTCTGTGGAGCTGCCATGATGTTGTGCTACACTGCATGCAGATGTTGAGTGTATGCATTCTCTTGACTGTGACATGCAAGCAAACATGAGAAAGGTAGACCACTTGTGTTGTGCATGTGTGCTTGTTGTGTAAGATTCCTCCAACGCATGAGCGATGGGATCATGTAGTTTGAGTGGAGGAAGTGAAATATGGGTGTTTGGTTGATCTTCTATGCAAAGAAGAGAGTGATGAGGAGCCTTGAGTGTTTCAACAATTTCCTGACTGGAAGTGAAACCAACCTCAGGACAGCGAGGGCCTGACATAACCATTAGCTCGGGCTGAAGTGCCTCGACAGTCTCGGGGGTTTTGACTTCCTTAACATATAGATCATCATAGACCAGTGTCTTAGACAGATTAACAATAATTGAATCAACATCGTGATGGGATGAGGAAGTGAATAGATCATGACAACCAAGATCAGAAAATTCGAGATGTTCGCCGACATCCTCATGATTTGATGAATCGGGTAGAGGGGTAGATGGGAAGAAAAGATGTTCACCCTCTGTTTTTTCAAGAAATATAGATGACAGATTGGATGGATTTTTTGAGGAAGATGTGTCCTCTCTGCACTGTAATGACAGACTGACATCCGACGTGTCCTGTGAATGATCGGAAGTAGAAACATTCGGAAATGGTTTTGCACGGGGAGAATCAACAGTGGCAGAATCACAAGGGATGTCAGGATGAAGCGGATGAAAAGGAGTCATCCTTCACCATGATTTTTTCTTTAGATTCCCGCACACACTCATCATGAATGATGGTGCAGGTTGGACACATAACACCAACTCCATCGACAACTTGATCCTCATTCACAATATGTGAGGAGTTTGGAATGGAAGAACATAAGACAGTACAATCCGGAGGATCAACAAAACGCGAGGACGGAGGTTGAGGGAATGAATCCACGTGACAACCAATAGACTTGCAAGCCAAATATGTGTAGATCTCAAGAGCAGGTTGGGTGGGAGGATGTGACAGTTCAATAGAGGTGTGTGCATGATCTCCCATCTCACTCCGTGGTGGTGGAGCTGGTTGATGAGGTGAAGGTGGACAATCACTTGTGACAACAATTGTGCCTACCTGTGATTGCGCAGTTCCATCACCGGAGTATGAGCGGGATTCGAGTGATTTCAAGAATTGCGGATTTTCAGATATGTGAAGAAGATACTCAAATCTCCCATCGAGAAATTCCCAATCAATATCATCTCATGGAATCGGTATGCAAGATTACAAAAGCGCATGTAAAACTGTTCAACAGATTCATCGAGTGCTTTTTGTAATTCCATAATTTATTTGTTAAGTGCTTTATAATTAAAGTGATTGAAAGCGTGGTCTATCTCTGCGACCAGATCAGCAAGAGAATGAATATATTTTTCGGGCAGCATAGCACACCAGTGCATTGGGTGCCCTCGACGTGTGTAGACGAACAACGCACATATCATGTATTCTTCAAAGAATCCATGTCTTTTTCATGAGCCTACAACGTCGACCGCGTGCCTAACCAAGGCTACGTAGCCTCCACCATCAAATGTTTTATGAGACAAGTTATCTGAGAACTTTTCCAAGATGAGGAAATATTCCATAAGACGTACATTCCGGAAGAGCAACTCGGTAGTTAGTCAGGATAGATGTGTAGAGATTCAAAACAGATGTGAGGGCTCAGCTTGTCATCTGACCCTCCTTCTAGTACCAAAATGTTGACGATGCTGGACCCACCAACACAGAAGGGGATCTCCCTGGTAAGAAGCCCCAATTAGACCTCAGATCGTTTGGTGTAGGAGTCCCAACAGTGGGTCGTATGGTAATGCCTTGACCACGATTTCACACAAAGACAAGTAAGATGACTCTGTTGGTAGCAAGGGTGTGACAACTGCAGTGAGTCAAGGAAGGTGCATGAGAGGTTCTAACACATGGGGGTTGAGATGAGTGTGCCCCTTGGAAACCTGTAATAGTACTTGGCTTGGAAGGGAACACACGAGCAAAGATGCATCACCAGCTGGAAAGCGAGTTAGCAAGCAATCCAAAGTGATGGTTAAACCAACAACACATTTCAGAAAGATTCATACATACTCATACAGAATAGTCCATACATGCATGCGTAAGCAAAGAAATACATATGCCATTTAGAGTAAACAAGATAGCTGGAATAAAATACAACATATGCATGAAACATGATGGCTCTTATTACATAAAGAAGTGTAAGTTTCAATCATACAATACATCCATGTCCAACCACTAGTCCTAATAGTGGAACGTTACAGCCACATCCACCTGCTCCTCCAAAGAGATGTACTAGCTCTACGCAGTGGAGAAGCCAAGGCTCGTTACAATACTGTCCAAGAATTTACAATGAGTTATGAGGTTCTATTTATAGCAAAGGGTGGGGTGACCCTTGACATTCCCCTTTGTGACAGTTCATCTACCGTCATGACTCTTCATCTACTCTATGACTGTTACATCCAACTATTGACACTTGAACTTCCATTTGACATGACGTTACATTACAATGCACATGTGCTCATGTGAGACAAAATGGCTTGAGCAAGCCATGCAAGGCATCACTGACACTCGGTCCGTTGAGGTGAGACCAACTCTTTGACATGCTTTTGATGGTGAAGGTGGTGAGTTGATGCCAAGATTGGTCGTCCATGATGGTGTGCATGCACCCCATGGTGACATCTTGCCGAAGCAAACCCTTACCTCTGTTGCATCCAATGCATTGGTATGGCTCCTTCATCCAACTCATTTGCTAACATGTACATGGTCTTCTTGGGTGCGGCTGAACTAGAAACACACTGATGCATAATGTCTATGTTGATCTTCAAGTGTGTGTTGTTGGTCATGCACATCAACTTGCCGAAGTACATGTTCAGCTCAAGTCGGACTTTCTTTTTGTCTTCGCCTTGGTGATTGTACTGAATGGGTTGGATCACATGTGTCCACACAATGACATGCATGCTGCTAAATCCCTTGCATGCGACCAACAACACTGCTCACCATGTCTGCTCCATGCCAGCTGCTAGGATGGATCTTTAACTTGTACGGGCGTAGTTTCATCCGTGAATGTATGTTGTGCCCCCTGTTGTTTCTGTTCCTGCTACACTCATTTTCTTGTCTGTGCAGCTTCATGTTCTCTCTTGAGTTGTTGCTTCAACACATGCAACTCCTTCTTTGTTCCATTCTTTGTCTTCACGTGATCTTCATGTCACGTCATCACCTCATAGCCTGAGTCTCCAAAGTTGCTTTCATCACCAATGGATCTACTTGAGCTTGCAACTTTGTTCCGCCTTCATGTTGTCAACAAGCTTACTCTTGAATTCGTTGCATTCAGTATGTTGCCTTCAACTGTTGTTCATGATGCTGCTCGTTGTGATGCTACTGTTGTCATATCTTGATGTCCTTTCCTATGAACAACTTGATGTCTTCGTGAGTAGGCAATCTCATAGACACTTGATCGACTACATCCCCAAGTGTGGTCTGAACGATGTCTTTGACTCTACTCTCCTGGAAACCATTGTACTTGTGTTGCTGAGAGGCAGATGAACACCTGTGATACTTCGAGACATGGAAACACTCATGGAAAGCAATCTATCAGTCGAAAACCAAAATGAACTTGAGAACTGACTTGCAACATACCTGTGTGACTGATCATGAAGGTCGCGCAATTTCGACTGGGAGGTCGGGAGTCTGAGTGCCAAGATTGTGCAAGGCACAGTCTGGGTTGCTGGGAGACTGACTGACTGTTGGAATTGCGCAATGCACAGTCCAGTTTGGCTAATAACTGCTGGAATTGCACAATACACAATCTCAGCTAGCAATGACCTCATTCACTGTCCCTCAGAAATGCGCAAAACAGTCCTGGAGGACAGTGGCTAGGCAGAAATGCACATTTATGGAGAGGAAGACAAAACCTTCCTTCCCCAGATTACGCAATGATGTCTCAGTGAAGGCAGAGTCCAGGCCAAGGTTGCCTAGACTCGCCGACGGGCAACTGAACGCGAATGTGAGTGCGAATGCATGGTGATACTGAGTGTAAGCATAAGTGAATGATCATGCATGCAAATGGTGAATGACAGATTCAGAAAACGGAACAACATGCATGTGGGTGAGGCGAGTTGCCGAATCGGCGACTGTTCGTGAAAAACAGTTTCATGCATGCGATAGCAGTGAGATGTTGACGAAAACTGAAACGATGCTAGTACAAGCCAGAATGTATCAAAACGATAGCAAGCGCTCACTGAAATCAAGAAGAAAACATTCGTACAAAGCGAAATACAAAAAGCGCTAGAAATGCAACACAAGTCATGGAAAACAGGCTTACCCCTAAACAGTTGAGTTGAGTTTGCCGACAGCTCCTAGATGTGATGTGGGATGTCAGAGCTGCAAAGTTGATGTGAGGAATGAGCTCTGTGAAATCTGTTTGATGAGTTTTGATAACATCGAGGTTGTGATGTGCATGCCACAAATCTAGAGAAAGCGACACTTGGTGGGAGGTTTATGAAATGATCCTTGAATGTAACCTCCAAATGCTAAATCCCTGAAACAAGGGATTTCTTTGCATGCTGCCTTGGGAGAAGCAGCCCATGCATGTAAGTCAGTTTTCCTCGGTCTCGGAGGGAACCGGTCAACTCAGCTGCATATGCAAGAGGCTGCTCGACTACTGGGAGAAAATGTGTATTTCTGGTTGGGAGCTAGGCTGGCTACCCAGGGGATTTGCACAATTGCTGGGCAGAGCAGCTGAATACTACCCAGATTTGCACAAATTATGGGCTGAGCAGCCCTGTTGGGGAAAATTACGCAATTTTCTCTGTGAGGGTTGACTGGCAGAATTGTGCAATTTTGGAGACCAGCAGGCTGCCAGACAAGATTGCACAATTTCTGGAGGGAAGGATGGTTTCCCTCCAGAATTGCACAATTTCTTGGGGGTGTTGCTCAGCCTATAGATAGACCAAGTTCGGGTGATCAGCCTATGAGGGGAATGCATCAAGTTGTGATCGAAAGGCTGCCTTTGTGCAAGAAAAACACTGAAGCTTGTGTACTTGACAAAGCAAGACATGCTACTGTGAAGGTTGGAAGGGAGGCTCCAAAACGAAGCTAAGGAAAATTTTTGGAGGGTGGTTTTAGCCACTACAACACTTGGTGACACACTAGTAGAACTCCAACTCTCTGAATGGACCTTTTTCATGAAAAAGTAAGTCTAACACCTCCGGAAGTATTGTTCAGTTCTCAGCTTCTCTTGGTTTCCACACTAGCTTGATTGTAAGATGTAGCATTTTCCAAGCTCTTGGTCGATTGATACACATTCCAAGCCAAGGAAACACAATTGTTTCGATTGGATTTGAGAGGTATATTGTTGCACAAGAATTATAGTCGTCAGAGGCTTAGTTTCATCTCTGGTGTTGCTCCGCTGCCAGCAAGCCTGGACAGTACCCCGGCGGAGTCACATAGGAACAAAAGCATGGCTCCGCTGCCAGCGAGCTTGGTCAGTACCCTGGTGGAGTTACTTGCATCACCTCTCTGCGCAGGAAGCCTTTCTCTTCTTTCGCCTTATTCATTTTCATTTTTTTCAAACTTTTTTCACTTTTTCATTTTTTTATTTTTATTTTTCATCTTCGTAACTGTGCATAGCACTTATTCATTTCAGAGGCGGAAGAGGGATCCTGACTTATTGAGAGTAGAAGAGATTGTCCCTGCAGAGAAGTAGTTTATTATACCTCTGACTTGCCTGTTAAGGTTTTCCCCTTAACCTTACTCTACTTAACTGAGCTGACAAGGGTTAACCCAAAAACAACTGACTTGTGTAGGTGATACTAGTTAGCGTGCAAGCATTGTGTTTTCATCAAGGTTTACTTCGAACAATACGTATTTTCCTTCGACGTATCATGGAATAAAAGTAACAAGTTCTTCATACAGAGGCAGGATGACAGATAACCAAGTAGTGATAGGAACACAAGGCCTCTTGTACTTTACCCAGCTTGCTTCAAAAGTCATACATGGTTTCATGTGAAACTATCCTATGAATGAAACAAGCGAACTAACAAACAACAAAGCAAATCAAGAGCAGAAGAAAAAGTGAAGGCCAAGAAAGTAAGCAAACAAGCAAGCAGACAAACCAACAAACCAAGCAAGTAGGCAAACACGCATGCAAGCAAACAACTCAAAAGCAAACACTACTCCTACTCCTAAGCTAACAGTGCATGAGTCATCTCACGTGAAGTGATACTTCCAATGCAACCACCGACGCATTGGTTGACCCATGTTGGTGAAGGCATGGTTCGCGAACAAGACAACTATGCAAACCAACAAACAAGAAAGATATAACAATGAAGACAAACACACTCCGAGTTTACAAGCGACCACAGAACAAAGATGAGTGAAAGTGCATGACATGCATTCTGTGGAGCTGCCATGATGTTGTGCTACACTACATGCAGATGTTGAGTGTATGCATTCTCTTGACTGTGACATGTAAGCAAACGTGAGAAAGGTAGACCACTTGTGTTGTGCATGTGTGCTTGCTGTGTAAGATTCCTCCAATGCATGAGCGATGGGATCGTGTAGTTCGAGTGGAGGAAGTGAAATCTGGGTGTTTGGTTGATATTCTATGCAAAGCAAAGAGTGATGAGGAGCCTTGAGTGTTTCAACAATTTCCTAACGGAAGTGAAACCAACCTCAGGACAGCGAGGGCCTGACATAACCATCAACTCGGGCTGAAGTGCCTCGACAGTCTGGGGGGTTTCGACTTCGTTGACAGATAGATCATCGTAGACCAGTGTCTTGGACAGATTAACAATGATTGAATCAACATTGTGATCGGATGAGGAAGTGAATAGATCACGACAACCAAGATCAAAAAATTTGAGATGTTCGTCGGCATCCTCATGATTTGATGAATTGGGCAGAGGGGTATATGGGAAGAAAAGATGTTCACCCTCTGTGTTTTCAGGAAAGATACATGACAGATTGGACAGGATTTCCGAGGAAGATGTGTCCTCTCCGCACTGTAATGATAGACTGACATCCGACGTGTCCTGTGAATGATCGGAAGTAGAAACATCCGGAAATTTCTGGCTGGGAGCTGGGCTGGCGGCCCAGGGGATTTGTGAAATTTTTGGGTAGAGAAACTAATTGCTGCCCAGATTTGTGCAAATTCTGGGCTGAGCAGCCCTGCTGGGGAAAATTGCGCAAATTTCTCTGTGAGGGTTGACTGGAAGAATTGTGCAATTCTGGAGACCAGCAGGTTGCTAGACAGGATTACACAATTTCTGGAGGGAAGGTTGGTTTCCCTCCATAATTGTGCAATTTCTTGGGGGAGCTGCTCAACTTGCAGTTGGACCAAGTCCGGGTGATCAACCTATGAGGGGAATGCATCAAGCTGTGATCGACAGGCTCCCTTTGTGCAAGAAAAAAAATGAAGCTTGTGTACTTGACGAAGCAAGACATGCTGCTGTGAAGGTTGGAAGGGAGGCTCCAAAACGAAGCTAAGGCAAAATTTTGGAGGGTGGTTGTAGCCGCTACAACAGTTTCCTAATATAGTTCTAGACTACAAAGAGGAAAATGGGTGTGATTTTAGCTGAGGAAAGGCTATATGGGCTTAAAATGATATATTTGACTGTCTCACAGTGGAAAATAGGTAGTTCTCATGGAAAAATGAAAAGATGCATTTATGATAGGGGATCATGGAGTTAAAGGCTTTGATACCACTACCAGGAATGGGATTTAAGTCCATGTTTGTTTGCTTTTCATTAAGTCAAAACATTCATATATACAAAGTTTTGTGACCTTTGGTTTCATCTTCCAAGCTCTGATGACTCTTCCTATTCTTCTAACTCTTCAAATTTCTCCTATTTCAAATATTTTCAAAATATTTAAAATTTACCATAATCCTTAAGGATTAGGTGTCTAATAATTACACCTACACTTGCCCCTCTATTCAGTTGGTTATGCCCTCTCCCTTTGTATTTTATTATTTTCCTCAATTACTTAGTGCTTATATTTGGAGGGGGGACGCGAGGGGGAAGCGGGTGGTGGGGTGTTGAAATGATGGTAATTCTCACATGTGGTTACTTGATATTATGGATAAACACCCTTATTACTTTATTACTGGGTTATGGTTTGATAATTGATATAGTCAACATTATTTTATATTATTCTAGGTGGCAAAAGTCGATTTAGGCCTTTATGTGGGCCCATAACCCCATTATGCAATTAGGAACCCCACCTCTTAAGCTATATATAAATACACACATTATGGGTCTTTTATATTATCATCTTGTATTCATTAGTCACTAATTCTTTTCCCTAAAGGTTCCATATCTCTTGTTCTCCACTTTCCTTTATCTAATATTTATGTTCAAAGTTTCTGTTGGATTAGGGTTTCTAAAGTGTTCACTATATATCTATGATATCTTCATCAAATAAATATGCCATAGTCCTTTATTCCTTGTAGATACTTGAAAATATTGTTCACATCTAGCCAATGTTATCATTTCGGGTTAGCCATAAATCTATTGGCAAATCCCATTAAGTTTTTGATATTTGACCTTAGATAATCAAGAAAATCAAGCTCCTGAATCTTATATGGCGTTTTACATGTCCCCCATCTCATCAACCATGTTTGGATTTGTTACACATAATATTATATGAGGTTCCACATTGTTATTTTCATTCTAGCAATGGAGATCTATAATTGGTACCTTGGAGCATTATATCAACTTGGGGGGTTCATCTTCATGGAATTAGATGATTTGATGAATATGTTTGATTGAGGGAGTCTCACTCCTGCTTGGTTGGATGATTGTGCTTACTAATTTGGTGGTCTTCTCACATGTGCTTGTTGGTCACCACTTGGTTGCATATTTTATGATTGTGGATAATGCTATATCATTATGGTGTAGTTGATATACTTGTCTTGGAAATGGATGATGGCTCTAGCCCTCCAAGGGGTTAGATGATTGTATTAGGAGATAGACGTTTCATGACATTGTTGGAGTTTCCTAGTGACTTTTACATGGTGTGTTGATGTGATGGCATTGGTTTGTCAATACAAGGGGTGTTCTACATGGTCCTCTTGTGTTGATGTGTGGTGGTCACTTACTATATGATTGTAATATTGTCATTTATATTGTACCATCATCGTATTATTTTGACATTCTTGGATGGTGGATGTCTTGTTGTAGTGCACTTCACCTTGGTAAGATTTCCCTAGGTGATAGGACTTAACATTGTAAGATATTCTAAATATCACCTAGGAAAAATCTGTTTAAGGATCTTAATACCCTTCTTGATGTACATTTTCCTAGGTTCAAACCTAAATGGAGCTTTCATTTTGTTATTGTGTTGTTATTATGGTGGTTTTTACTAGGAGATATAACTTATTTCCTTGGTACAATAACCTTCCCTCATTAGCACATATGTTCATGTTGATTTAATCATTTGGTGACTATTTGGAGGTTGGAATATGGTTTTATTTCAACATTAAACTTGTGCACACATATTGAGGTTGATTTGACCATTTAAAAGTTAATTTAATTGATTATTTAATTTGGATATTAATAGTTTGAGTGCCCTCTTTCACTTGGTAACTATTTACTCTTGGAGGTACTATTTGGAGGTTATTTTAAGCTTTACTACACTACAAGGAAAATACCTTCTAGCAAAGGCTATAACAAAGGTTTTTAGTGTTATAAAATTGGAAAAGATTGTATAAAAAACATCAATGCTTGAAAAATATAACACCCCGGTACTTATGTGTTTTGAAAAGCCCTAACGTTGTGCTTTTCACAAAAAGCATCGGGGCAGGCAAAAAAAAAAAAGTCTTGCACGTGTTTTAATTTTAATGTATGATTCTTATGTAATTTTTTTTTTCTCTTTTAAAGAGAGATTTGATATCAATATACAAAACATATAGTAAGATTTGTTTTATCACAGTGTTAGCAAGATTTGTCGAAAATCTGCATAAGGTATTCACGGTCTCCTAAATTCCTTTGATTTTCATTCACTTACCTTTGTTTTCATGCATCCTGTCTCATAATTATTGTCGGTTGGTTTTGTGGGTGTAGGTTAGGGCCCTTGCTTGGTCTGCCAATTGTTACGAAGGTCATTCTGTGTAGAGCTTTTGCTATTTTCACAGTCAAGGCTTATTCAGACTTATCTCCTTAGCATGAAGGTTTCTTTGAAATTTAATGTGTAGTTTTTTTAGCCGGAAGCTCCTAAGGGTTTTTGGAATATATTTATTATAAACACAAGATAAGTTATTCTCCAAAGGAGTTAATTGTAACAATAAAAAGAAAAGGGGCTACCTGTTAGTCGTCAAATGACAAAATATACAGTTACTCTGGATGTTACCCTTCTGTGTTCATTTTATACTATTCCTTTTCACATACGCTAGTTTTTCATTTTCAGTCCCTTATGGCTTTGGTATTATTAGTCGACTAGTGGTAATTTTCTCCACCATCTCTTACGGGCTTTTGATTCTATTTATAATATAGCGATTATAACACTTTATTTTCCAGTTGTCATTTATATGATTCAAATGAACATGCAGACACATTTTTTATTCAATATATCAAAACAATTTCCGAGTTGAAATTCTTTAATAATTCTAGTTAGGAGCTTTCGTGCTTTCATTATATTGTTAGTAAATTTTCATTACTAATTAGCATTTATCATGTAAGTGATGGCCAATGGCCTTTTTTAAATTATAAAAAATGAACTCAGAACTGTTCCGGGCTGCTGGTTAAAATCAGTTGGGCTTAGGAACTAAAATGGTTCAGCAAGTACTAAGCTTGATAATTTCACATAGATTTTCCTCTTTTCCTCAATGTACGTTTTAGTTTCCCATTTAGGATCATTCGGGTCTATCTACCCATCTCTATTGTTGCTAATTTTACCAGTTTTCGATGGTAAGCAGGACCTGGTTAATGTCCGGGTTCTGCATATCACCTAGTCCAGCCAAAGAATTCACATCCTCACAAGTCTATTTTGGGGTTTCCATTAGTCCAGCCAAACAATTCACATCCTCACAAGTTTAATTTGGGGTTTCCATTGACCACCAACCAGCCTAAGAATCCTCAAGAATCCCCCACTGGCCACCAACCAGCTCAAGACTACCTAAGTGAGAGTGTTTTGCCTCCCTCAACGAAGTCTTGTTTGAGGGTCACAAGCTTACAACTTGATTATCCTTTCTTTGACGTCCTCCAACCAGGTACCAAGCCGTCAAGGTTTGCCTTAGGTTTTCTTCCCTCTCACCCTCTTGGCTCTCTTGTCCCAACTAAAATTATTTATCTCTGGGAGAGGAATAACTATCGGAGTTGTCCTTAAGTGCGACTTTTTGGACTTTCTGGTGCCGGAATCCGGTGGAAAAATTTAAGGTGAAATCTTGATTTGTGTTATTTAAACTAGTTTTTTTTACTATATATATATGGATTTAGCACCTTGGAAAACCCCTAGGGCACTTCGATTGCACAGGATTACCCATCAAGTTTGTGATTTCAATAAATTCCTGTAGAATTTTAAAAAAAATTCGCTGGAAAAACCCACTTTAAAAGCTTCCAAAAAGTCGCACTAAAGACAACTCCATAACTATCTTCTAACTATCTCGTAAATGAAAATTTCCATCTAGAGTATTTTCGGTGAATTCCAAGACTTGCCATAACCTTTTTAGAACAAATCAAAATATAATTTTTAACAATAAAGTTTTCCACTAAGCTTTCCACTTAGCTCATGATTTACCAAGTTTGTGCAGTAAATGTAATTAAAATTTTTACTTTTCACTGAGGGGTGTTACATACTTTTGTTATTTCTTTATTTCTCCCTTTAGTTTAGTAGTTTTCGAAAGGGATTTAGGGAAAATTTTAGGGGTTAATATTAGCCGATGGGCTAATTTCCACGTTTTTTCCAACAAAAAAAGATTCCCTAGTTTCTTTAATTTAGTTAAAAAATCATCATAATTTTTAGAGACTTATATAAAAGCATTAGAAATTTAAGTACTTTAAAAAAAATATCACTAAATATTTTAGCATTTGCATAATAGGGACTAGTAAGAGGGGAGCTATAAAAGTATTACTATACGACAGGCGGAGGTAGGATTTTGATCGGAGCGATGGAGGCGTATTCTAGTCTTAGGGTTTCAGAAGCTTTTCTCAGCGCCGCCGCGGTCCCAAAGGATCTGCTCGGTTGTGGTCCGGCTAGACGCCTGGCCGATGGATTCTATGAGCACGCAGCCCCTTTTGGGTCCTGGTTTGAACCTTCCGATGAAAGAGATTTCAACAAATCGAACCAAAGCAAACTGAGTTTCTCCTCCGTCAGGGTGCAGAGAGATTCTTTCACGGCGGAACCAGAAATCTCATGGCTGGAGTTTTACGCCCAAAAACAAATGGTCTGCACTTTGTCTCGTTTCGTTACGCCATCGTACGAGAACTTTAGACACAGATCGGAAAATCTGCTTGCGGCCATGGAGGAAAGAGGGTATTGCCAGAGTACAAGCCCCATTGTGACATCCCGTGGACTCGATCTGCCATTCTAGGGCGGATCTTAAATGGAAACGCGTCAGATCAGATATGGGTTGGAAGAAGGGTCCTGGGGCCGCGGTGTTTGGAGGATCCAATGTTCTCTGTTGCGCAGATCCGGGCCCCTACCTCATCGACGCAGCCTTACAACAGAGGGCCCGAAGATTTTGCCATGCAAATGAGCGATAGCTCCAATAGGTCAGGGCCAGATCTGGAGTATGGCCTTCAGCCAGAACAGGTAACAAACAAGTGTTTTCAGATTTTGATTAATCCCCCACAAGGGAAAACTTAGTTAGTATGGGTTCATGCAGGAAGCACTTCCATGCAACTGAAACAACAAATATGGGCAGAAATGGGATATCCAGTCCAGATCCAACATCTGGTTAGTGGAAGGCGGTCCCTACAGGACTGTAGATCGATGGAAAGCTATGAGATTGGGCCAGGGTCAATCATTTCTCTAAATCTCAGATTGAGAGGAGGGGCTCCGCCTACGGGACAACAAAGCGGAGACAAGGGGAAAAAACCTGTTCCCCAGCATCAACCCAAGGGAGGGTTATCCTACAAAAATATTTTACAGGGCAGCAGAGATTCAGGGTCCTCTCCAGATCAAGGTGGCCATAACCCCAGGCCATACATAGTAGATCAGGCAGAGCAAACCCCAGCTTTAAACCTAGATTCTTCTGGTTTGGACGATTTTGTAAAGTCCTATGAAACACAAGCCCTCATTTGCCGTTTCAATAGCTTTTGGCCAAAACCACTGGATCTATTCCATTGGATCTTCACTAGCTGGACTATGGAATGTGATATTCATCTCTGCTCAAAGGGGTTTTTCATAGTTAAATTTACATCCAAGGAAGTCAGAGATACAGTCATCAACACAGGACCATGGTTTTGGGGAACAGCGGGGCTGTTTATGACCCCATGGTTTCCAGATTTTGACCCAAACAAAATGACTGTAACCAAAATGCCGGTCTGGGTTAGACTATACAATCTACCTCTGCATTTTTGGAATGAACGAGTCCTGGAAGGCATCGGGAACAGCATAGGGAAATATATCAAAACAGATCTGGAAAGGATTGACGAAAGGATCTACACTTTCGCACGTATCTATGTGGAAGTAGATTTAAGTAAAGGGCTGCCGGACAATATCAGGCTGATCTACAAACATCAAGATTGGCTGCAAGTGCTAGATTATGAAAATACCGCCTTCAGATGTAGACTCTGCAGGCAGACAGGACACTTACAAAGTGCATGCCCAGAAGCCAAAAGCAAAAAGAAGCCGAAAGGGAAGCAGAGAAAAGGATGGCAATTCTCTCCCCCAGCTTCAGAGGACGAAGAATCAGAAGCAGAGGAGGAAGAGCTCCCTGTAGAGAAGACCGAGGCAACTCAAGAAATGGAGAACCAGAAAGGAACCACATCAGAAAACAAGGCAGAGATGACAAGCGCAGACCACAGTGTAGGGGGTACCAAGCGACATCATCTCTCAGATACTTCGGATTCAGACAAAGAAAATGGCTCACAGATTGCAGAAACACAGCTAGTCATTGTTTCGACCGAGGCCACCCAAGGAGAGTGGCGTAAGGTCGAAAAGAAAAAGGGGCGAAAAACTTGAAATGGCGGAATTTTCAGCCTTTTTGCCTCTCCTCATCATCTCTTCTTTCTTCTTTTTCTTATTTCTTTTTGCGCGTTAGTTTTCTAACGTTGCGTGGGATGCGTCAGCACCCGAGCCCTTGTGGCAGGTCACAGCATGCTTCATTGTTTCAGCAGATGTAACTTTTCATTATCTTTTTTAATAAAAAGTTACGATTTTTCCTTCGGAAAAAAAAATAGGGACTAGTAAGATTCACTAAGGTTTCTAAACTTTAAGAAAAAATTCCATCCTTAAATTTTCCCCTCAAGGGATTGACAAATACAAGCCTTCCAGGTTAGTGACCTCTATTTAGTTTATTATCCAACTTGGACTCTTTTCCCTACAACTTGTGTCCCCTTCCTCTCATCCCTCATTCTAATACACATCATGTCATGACTAGGCACTTCATGTGTGTCCCTTTCCTCCCATCCCTCATTCTAATACACATCATGGCATGACTAAGCACTTCATGTGGCTACTGTAATAGCCAAGATTGAGGAGTCTCCCCCTAAATAAGGGCACATGCCCATGCAGAGGCCTCTACAACACACTAATGCTAACATACATCTAGGGTGTCCAAATAGGAAATGGTTACAATAAAAAATGAAGCAAGAGTGGAATGACAACATAGAGGTAGAAGAGAATATAAGGTAGTGGATTTAGATTTGGGAAATGCATGCTCAAGACAAACATGATATATGAAGACCAGACACCTCTACTAGCAAATAAAAATTGTTATGGGCAAGGTCTTGGTAGAGATAAGTGAAGAACAATAGGAGATCCATGTATGAATAGATTTTAATTGTAGGTGACAAAGTTGGAGCACAAGGTGACCACCCTTACCAAGAAAGTAGTTAGCTCAAGAGGAGGAAGAAACATCAACCCAACAAGCAAATCCCCCCCTTAAATAAATGGTTCAAATATCTTCTTCTTTTTTAAAACTTATTAGAGAAATTTATTCAACCTCCTCATTAGCATTAGTATTAGGTATTGTAGTATATTTACTTACATTCTTAGACTCTATGCATTATATAGTGTTGCAATTGTAATCAAATTGATAATTTTCTCCACGTCATTATATTTATGTTACAACTCTAGCTCTGAGGGTTAGCTCAATTAGTTGAGTCCTCATTGTTAAAAAAAACCATGCTATTGAGAAGTCACAAGT
The DNA here is from genome assembly GCA_031772625.1 of Pinus tabuliformis. Lineage (NCBI taxonomy): Eukaryota > Viridiplantae > Streptophyta > Pinopsida > Pinales > Pinaceae > Pinus > Pinus tabuliformis. Next base: position 918,783,344 of record CM062805.1, on the reverse strand, counting down.
TCAATTTTCTCAACACTCTTAGAGTCAGGGTCCATGGTTTAGCGAGTACGAAGTAATCTATTCGGGTGGATCTGTGTAGTACAAATACTCTGTAAATGCAACAATCATTAATCTCTGATGTCTATGAACCACATAGAAAAAATCCATGTTATAATTCTAATTTCCTAGTGGTAAGCCAATAAGTACATAACTTATATTATTTAAAGTAATACAATGGTGTGACAATCTTACAAAAATGAAAGTAAGTTATGTACCAATTCATAACATACATTGCTAATATTCATGAAAATGGGAAATAAAAATGAGAAACCTTGGTGCCAACCATTTCTTCAAGAATCCCTAAGGTGATCCATGAACATACCCTAAAAATGAGAATAATGAGGTTCAACATAAAAATCAGGAATTTTCCCGTATAATCATATAAGCAAGGCTATGACAAATGACATTTATAGATCTATAAATAGAATTAGAATGTTTGCACTCCCTACGTCTTTCCCAAGAATTTTGGAGACAAAGACAATTTCACACTCCCAATAATATGGAAGATTTCCTTCATTAACAACCAATGCATGTATATATACCAAATTCATCAAAAATAGATGACAACAATACCGAATAATTATTTGTGAACTAAAACTAGTTTTTTTTTCCAAGAACCAATTGTATATAAATGTCCACAACTAGACGGAAAGAACTAGAGCTTTGTAATTAATTATACCCATGAAAATTTTCCTCAAATATCCCAATATAAAAGAGATATAACCAAAATTAAAAATATCTATTTTCCTAACAAGCAAGTCTTCTTCATTGTCCAAACTAAAAAAACAAATGGAGAAAGAATAGGTGAAACCATAATCTCAAATTTAATATAGATTTCAATGGATGTCCAAAAGAGTGTATTTACCCACCTTCCTTTCACTATTCAAAGGTCCAACATACCATCTTGCCAAAGGTGAACTAAGCATATGCTTTCATTAGCCTTCTTCCCCACGAAATTAAGCATGTGTGCCTTTGTTCTATTATTGTGAAGCACATAAAATGACATAATATGTTTGTGATACTTGTCATTAATTTCATGGGGACATTAATGTATGGTTTGGATGATTTTGTATTCAATATCTCAATATTTTTTATTTTGAGTGTTATTATAACTCTTTACGACATGGAGTATTAATTTGTTGAGAAATAGTAATAAGAAATTCCAGTTTAATTTGTCTTTGAATTAAATTGAGAATTAAAATGGAATTCTATTCTCATAGCAACTTGTAAATAGTTAATTAAGTATATTTAATTTAATTAGTTTAGGAATTTCGAATTGGAAGTTTTTTTGTAGTCATGTATATTTTCTCCCTAAGTTTTAGGGGTCCAGTATGAGTTAAATTAGTTCCAAACTATTTGAGGAACTAATAGATGACTAACAGTGAGTTGGCGCACTAATGCATCCACTAGTACTACTCCAATTAACTGAAGATTCCCTCATGAGAAACTCATGTATGTCAGTTCATAGAAATAACTAGTTGAGACTAGAGTGCAGGGACAGAGTACTATTAGTAGTATTATTTACTGGAGTGTAAATATCATGCATGCATTAGAGATTGATCCTATATTTAGATTGCGTAGTTTTGGAAGCATGAATTCCCTTTAAATACGGGCTATTCATCCGATGAATTACGCAAGATTGGGAGCTTGGAGAGCTGCAAAATTGGCTAAGTGTTAGCCAAGAGCTAGCGTGTGAGTTGAGAGAGTTGAGCATACTTGTGCAGAATTTTTCTAGTGAGAACAAGCTTTGTATCTTCACTCATATTTCTGATATATGCAATACAGATAGCAGGGTTTTGAGAAGTGGCTTTCCCCAGATACATCTTGTGCTATGTCCTATTGATTTATCTTCTTCTTGTTCATATTGTTTTCATTGGTCTATTGGCTTCTGCTGGTTGAAAGTAGAAGTAGATTCTTGTCTTGTGCTTTAGTACATTGCATGAGCTTGTGAATCTACAAGATTTTTTACATAATCTATGATTGATTAGACAAAATTGATTGTGGATAAACCCAATGAAAATATTAAAATCCTCCACTATAATTAAATATTGAATTTTCTTTTCTTATTGAATTTAAAATATTTATATTATTTTATTTATAATAATTTATTAATATAAAATTTGATTTATAATAATTTTTAATTAAAATAATAATAATAAAAAATGATAAAAATAGAGTAAATTTAATAAAAATATATATTTTATCATAAATAAATTGTCAAGCGTAGAGTTTTCTTTTTTTACATTTCATAACTAAATATTCAAATTCTTAAACAACAAAGTCCTAGAATAACAAATTTTTAAGCAACATAGTTCTAGAATAAAAATGTCATATAAAATAAGATTTGAGATAGCTATTACTTTTATATATATATATATATATATATATATATAAATTAATTTGTATAAAACATAAAATCAATTTGATATTGGTTAATTTCATTCACTAAATCACTTCCTTTGAGATCCCATTTTCATTCTATAGTCCCTCATATTTTGATAGAGTTAGACTCATCTATAGCTACCGATTATGATTAATCTAGCCAGAAGAAGCTAATTTCTTGCTGACTAAAGTCTAACATACAATTTGAAATAAGCCATGATATTTTTATGAAAATTGTTATATTTTATAAACAATCAAAAATGAAATTATGGATATCCATACGACAACATGCTTGAAATCTTATTTATATATACAAACTATAAATAAAATGTTTATAAATAAAATGTTTAAGTAGAAAATGGTTATTAATATCATTAAAAGGTTGATATACACATTAAAAAATATAAAGGTGTTCTTATGAAATTACTTAATAGTTAAAAATTATAAAATACAATTAAATAATTATTTATTTTATTTAAGTTAATTTAATATATATATATATATCTTTTTTTAAGTATAAATTCAAATTAATATATTTAAAAAAATTGATAAGCTTGAGTAAATTTAATATTTAAAAATATGTATTTTTATCATAAATAAATTAGGAGTTTTTTTTTCCTTTTACATTTCATAACTAAATATTCAAATTCTTAAGCAACTTTCTAGAATAAAAAAAAAGTGTCATATAAAATAAGATTTGAGATCCAAATTATCGTAGTAGCTAGTCCCTGTCGCTTACTTTGTGTGTGTATATATATATATATATATATATTAATTATTTAATATATATATATATATATATATATATATATATATATATATATATTAATTATTTAATTTGTCTAATTTTTTTTTTGAATCAATTTGATGTTGGTTATTTTATGAATCACTCCAATTCTCATTTTGTAGTTCTCCATGTTTTGATGGGGTTGGATTCATCTACAACTACAGATTTTTATCAATCTAGTGAGAGGAAGCTAATTTCTTGTTAACTAATATCTAACATGCAATTAAAATAATCCATGATATTTTTATGAAAATTGTTTTATTTTATAAACAATCAGACACGAGATTGTCCATACCCATGTTATATAATGCGACAACATGCTTGCATAATTTATATATATAGAGAGAAAAAATATATTATTATAAATAAAATGCTTGAGTAGAGGATGGTTATTAATGTCATTAGAAAGTTGATATGCACATAAGAATTATATTTAATTATTAGATATAAATTATAAATATTTAAATAATTAATATATTTTAAAAATAGAGATGTTTTTATGAAATTATAGATACAAATTATAAACATATAAATAAGTGATATATAAATTTTATTTTAAAAATTGATGAGAAGTGTTTTTATGAAACTATTTTTTAATGTGCAAAACTAGTTTAAAATTATAAAATACAATTAAAAAATTATTTAATTTATTTAAGTTATATATATATATATATATATATATAATTGAATAATATTTAACAGTGAAAAACAATATAATTATTTTCTTCTTATTTATAATTTTTTAAGAATAAATAAAAATAATGATGATGATGATGGTTAACGGCCAATGAGACCAAACTTTGGTCTATCGGACCTAAAGAAATGAATTATTTAGTTTGATTTAAGATTTTATTCCCATGATTGAAACTTTTGTGGCCTGTAAGGATCTTACCAATTTGAGGCCTAGCAAGAGCGCCTCATATTCTGCCATATTATTAGTACATCTGAAATTCAGTCTATAAGCTCGACCCTCTGCATGATTGCTTTGTTTGTTATGAATCCATACTCCAGCTCCTGCCCCTAATTTGTTGACTGATCCATCAAACTCAAGGAACCAAAGAATTTCTTGATTGAGGGGAGGTTTAACAGCCTCTCTATGGCTTGGGATTATAAGCTGGAGGTCTTGTTTTTCATCTGGTTTGTCTTCTAGAACGGTCTCATCAATTGGTTTCTCAACCTTGATTTCTTGGGAACTTGATTGCTCATTCATATGCAGATTTTGTTCAAGTATGACAGATTTGTCATCACTTATTGGACTTATATCATCATTGAACAGAATGAAGGAATCCATGTCAGAATGGACTGCATAAATAGGGAAATTTTGAGGTTTTTCTTCGCTGCTCACCATGTATTTCATGAGTGACTCTCTGTATAGCCTCTTTGGTTGCCCAAAGACAGAGATGGTGGCATATGACATGTCCAATTGCAGGGAACCTTGGAGTTTGGCTCCCCATGATCTTGATAACAACATTCCATATTTAGGTGGGATATCAGCAACCACAACATCCATTAAGATTGTTTTATTTGGGTACTGGACAAGGGAAACACATAAATCTTTTATCAAGCCTAAACACTTAACTTGGCTGGAGTCAAATGAAAATAGGTCCTTATATGGTCTTGTGATGTCTAGATTCAATCTTTCCATTACTGACTTAGGCATAAGGTTATGAGAGGCGCCTGAATCAAACATTGCATTATGTAATATCTTATCGTGAATATGCAAACTGACATAAAAAGGTAAGATTCCAGTACTTCCTGTCTTTCCATCAACTTCTGGACCGAAAAGCAATTCTGGGGTGTCATCCAACACATTGACATCATCTCTGTTATGGGTCAGTTGAAGGGACTTTTTGATTTGTTGCTTGTAAATGTTATGTTTGGCTAGCTCTGAAAGAGGAATGGCTATCTTTAATTTACCGATTTCAGCTTCTAAGTCAAAAGTTTCAGATTGGATCTTGGTGTTCTGATTAACAACTTTTTCTTTGTCAATTGAGTTTTTAAAGGTTTCTTCTTGACTTTCAATCTGATCTTGAGGTTTGTCCTTTTTGCTTACCTTTTGAAAAGTGTTACTTGGATTGTGCTGTAGAGGCAGTGTAGCCATTGGTTGTTGATTTGAGGGAAATGCTTCAGTTACCTCTTCAACTGTTACTTCATTTGTAATTGAATCAGTTTTGTCAATTGGCTCTGTGACAATAGCCTTCTTAGGCAGTGGGGTGTCCTTTGTTTTCTCAGGCTGTGTCACATTTATTGTTCTGCTTCTCAATTTGTATTGCTTATGAACTTCAAAAACAGCTGTGTCATAGCCTTGTTTGAAATCAAATGACTCACCTGATTTGGTTTGGAACTGCTTGATGTCATCATCCTTATGATCTTCTTGACTCAGAAAAACTTGCTGATCATCATTCAGGCCCATCAAGTTAATGTGGGTATCATCTATCTGCTCATTCGAAGTGGATGCTTCAGCATAGTTTTCTTGGAACGGAGGCCTAATCTCTGGTTCAGAGCTGGCCTTGCCAACATTAGGATTTTGATTTCTTCTAAAATTGGGATTCCTGATAGGATTATTCTATGGTGCTTCCCATGATGATTTCCTCTCAACTGATTCTACTCTGTCACCTAACCTATGCATACCAGTGATTATTGCATCTAGTTTCTGATCCCAGCCTGAAGGCTCTTCTTTGAAGGTAGTCTTTCTTTCAGTTCTGGTCCTATTTCTCTTAGCTATCAGGTTGGCTTCCACACTAACTGCTATATCTTGCATCTCAGCTAAAGTTCGGGGGGCTCTTTCTCTCAATTGGTAGGCCATATCTGAATCAAATCCATCAGGAAAGGTGTAGAGAGCTAGATCAGGTGGGGGTCTGAGATTTTGGGGAATAGCATTGTAGACATTGTTGAACCGAGCACAATAATCCAAAACAGTTTCTTGGGGACCTCTTTTGATAGTATTATATTCAGATAAAATATGAAGTGGATCCTTTTTCTTCTCCCATCTGTTGATAAAGGTTTGATACAGGGCTTCAGGGTCAGCTATGGAGTTTGCTGGGAGTGACCTGAACCATGATCTTATATCTCCTGTTAGGCTTTGCACAAAAATTTTCATTCTAACCCCATCATCATCTATCTCATAATTTTCAAAATAGTCCTGCATTTTCTTAGTATGTTGAAGGGCTGAATAAGAGCCAGTACCATCAAAATATGATATCTTGGTTTGATAATCTTGAGGCATAGGCCCTAGATTGGCAGGTAACTGCAGTGGAGCATATCTATTAGCCATGTTTGGTGGGAAAATAGGGATAACAGGAACGAATGGGATAAGTGGAGGAAAGGGGATGAGAAGGGTGTGTGCAGTTGATGGAGGGGTTGAAAGGACACCTTGTGAAGTGGACGAAGAACTAGGAGAGTGTGGAACGGTGGTATGAGGATGTAGAGAAACCTTAGCAGGAGTTGGAATATTAGTTTGAAATCCTGCTTCAGAACTTGAATCTGATAAAGTCCCTTCTGATTTTTGTCTCTTAAGGATTCTTGAAATCAAGTTTGGATTTTGGAACTCAGGTGATGGATCTGGATCTGGGTTAGATCTTGTATAACGAGTTTTCTTCTTAGGAGCCAGTTTCTGTGATTTTCTTTAGGAGAATTTTCTAAGGCAGTATTGATATTTGACAAGGACTGATCAAGTATAGCACAACTGTATGGAACTTAAGACTGAATAAAGATTGACTGAGGCAGCTTTTATATACTCCTGCAAATGCAAAGCAGAGGCAGTTTCTAAGGCTGTCTGGTTGTCACTCAGGCTTTATCTACAGTATTAAGAATCAGACAGGGGTTTATGAATTTCATTCAGTTCCCCAGCGGAGTCTCCATTTATGTTAACACCCAGGTTGTTCCCTTTGACTCCTGAGGGAATACGGCCGGGGTAACCACTAACCAGGCTTTGGATTACAGGCTCTAGCCTACCTGTAATCAAAGAGGGCTCTCTCTTTTAGTTTTAACTTTGTTTTTTGGAGTTTTTAGGCTAGTTATGAGATGGAATTTTTGTTTGAATTTTAGTTGCAGGCTATTGTTCAAGGAAGGGCATGCAAACATCAAAAGAGTTCAGTCCATTGGGCATGTGGAGTCCAGGAATGAAAGTGCTTGATATATGTGATAAAGAGAGGTTCACTGCAGGGCCAGATGGGTATTCATGATACAAACTTTGATTTTTTAGACAATAAACAATATAGATTACACCAGGAAAGGCAGTTAAGAATTCTTTCACAGTGTAACAGAGAATAGAAGAACAAATCCTACTCAGCAGCAAAAGAGAATTACTGAATAAAGACTTATCATATGATTAGAGCAAATAGGAGCATTTAAGAATTCCATAGTTGCAGCTAATCCTGAAGAAAACATATTTAGTAGTAAGGATTGAGTTTAGGGTGTCTTTAATGGACAAATCCTGAAACTAGTCTTTTACCTTCCTACTAAGATTAATCACCATACATCACAGATAAATTATATAAGAAATGAAACATAAATACGGTTAGAGAACACTTATTGTATCACGCCATAACACGAGAATCATGCAGTGGTCAATACTTTCATCACAGCACTTCCAAGCCAAACAATTCTTCTGAAAACCAACAGCTCCTTTGTATTATATCTTTCAGAGGATATACAGCCGAGTTCTCTTGAACAAATTAGTAACAACAACCCCCAATAAGCTATGCGGGGGTGCATATATACAAAACATCACAAAAATATCTCAGTTTTGAGTTATTACACAATAACTGCTCTTACCAACTTTCAAAGATATTTCTTACAGAATTAAAAGCTACTTTAATGAATATACAACAGCTGCTTGCTGTTTGTCAGAAGTTCTTGACTTTTGAGGGCAACTGGGTCTGCCGGGTGCTTTGTATTAATTCTGAGTAATACACCTTTATTGCTTTGTCGTGCTGTAGCTATCTCGGCCCTGTCATCTGCATCTGTCGGTGTTGCTTTAGTGTCCAAATTTGCTTGCTGAGTTGGCTCTGTCCACTCCTCTCCAGTCATAATGAATATATCAATTTTCTGAACATGATGACTTATAATTGATGTACAAAAATTTGGTGAAAAATCTGTTTCTTCACAACAATGTCTGTATCATGCTTGTCCACCATTCTTGAGTAGGCAACTGATGTCTCAAAATTGTGCCTAAGGTTTCATCTGCCTCAGTATATTTGTAGTAATTTGGAGGCACTTCAAATAAATGTCTAATCTCATTCATGATAAAAAACAAATTCTCTATTCTGTCATAGAGGCTCTGCCCAGATGCAGGCCCTGCTTCCTCTGGAGCGCTTGATGCTGCAGTGATCTGATTGGTAGCAAATGTATTTACCCTCTTGGCATAGTTTTCATGAGAAAGTAACCTTCCTGCACTGTTTAGTAAGCTGGGAAGGCCTCTGTTATGCAATGCTGTAAATTTCTCCACGAATTTGTTCACCTCTGTCTGCATTTCCTGGCATCTTCTATCCAATGTTTGCACAAGATTTCTCAAAGTGAGCACCCTTTTTACTAGTAGGATGGTATCAGTTCTGTTAGAGATACCCATGGCTGCCAGCTGAGTGCCTGTGCAGTTGTTAAGGACATTGATCATCCTATTGGCTATCTCAGGCATATTGCCTAGAGATGCCCTTGCTTTTTGACTTTCTTTGTGGGCCCTGCCTATGAGATCTATGTGCTCATGGATGGTTTCAATATATTGCCATTGATCTGTTATAGACTGACCAATATTGGCCCACAGGACTTTCTTGATTTCAGCTACAACTTTGTCAAGAGAGAGCTCTTTCTCTAGTTCTTTTATTCTCTTCTCAAGAGCCTTTACCTCTCTTGTTTTTTCAGCTACACTTTGCTTTGATTTATCATATTTTTCATTAAGTGTAGCCAGCTTTTCCTTGGCCTCATTTAGTTCTGCCATCTGGGCTTCCAGAACTTGAATTTCTTTCATCATTTTTTGCATATCAAGGCTGGGTGCCTGTCCTGATGTTGTTGCTGGTTCTGCTGCTGTATTTGGTGCTGATGTTGAAGGGCCTGTCCCAGCTGTTTGTCCTGTGGGAGGACTTATAATTTGAGGAGGCTCCTCAAGGTTAATTACTGGCTGAGGGGGCTGAGATGTCTGCTCTCCTCCTTTTTGTGTCAGGGCTGCCTGTAATGCACCCTCTGTTGCTACCAATCGTCCTTCTGTTTCTACTAATTGCTTGTGTAATGTCAGCAGCATGGCTGCTACATCTTGATCCTTTCTCTGCTGAGCAACATCTTCTGTTTAAGGGTGAAGGGTTGCTGGAATTTTGACCATCTTCCTCAAAGCTGCTATATCTTCATCTTTTTTCTTCAATAGTGCCTGCACGACTTTGGGATCACTTGGGTCATGCCCAAGCTCTATAATGATATCTTCCAAAGACCTAATCCTGTTGTCTTTGGCTTGAGAAGATGCTTTCTCCAATTCTAGTTGGGCAGTAGTATTATGGAGAGAATTCTGCAGTTTGTGGGCTAGAAATGTTTTATCTGCAAGAGTGGAGTAGACCATCTCACCCGTTTGCTTATGTAGCTCTATTTGGTCCATTGGGTGGATGTCCTTTGCAAACACTTCTAGGTTGGTTCTGATGTAATCTGCAGCTGACTGTGGCTGCAGCATGGTAGGCATGAAATGGCTCATAGTCATCTTCCCTTCTGTAATGTCATATGCTGACATGAGCCTCTGTTGGTTTGTGGGAGCCATCTTGAGCAAATGATTGTAAAGCTGGAGTCTGACTGGCTCATTCCTTTTCTTAATATCAATAAATTGCTGCTTAATGCTGGATTCTACCCTTCTTTGCTGGCTTGAGGAGCTGACCTCTCCTCCAAGTGGTCTTTCTTGTTCCTGTTGGAAGGAACTGGCTGATGCTTCCATGCTAGGGGGGCCCATACCTATGGATGGCCCAATAGGCATCTCTTCTTCAGAAAAGGGGTTTAATCTTTGCCTTTTCTCCCCTTGTTGACTTGCTGATGTAGTGAGGGGAGTTTCTTGCTGTCTGTCCCTCTTCCTAGTTCTTTCTTCATTTATTGGGGTTTGAAGTACTAAGGTATCCATTGCTGTTTCCTGCCTTGGAGGCACACTTTCTTGAGCCTGTTGCTCTATAGATACAGGGGCCTCAGCCATTTCCTCTTGCTGTTCAGTCTGTTCTTTCTGCTGTTGGGAGTGTCTGCTCCTGCTCCATTTCTTTTCCCTTATCTGTGCTAGCTGCTTGAGGAGTAGTTTGAGCTGCTTGCTGGGGAGCTGTAGAAGATGAGGCAGCTGCTCCAAGTTGAGTATGATAAGAAGAAGAAACCTGTCCACAATGTTCCAAGTCAGCTTCCTTCTCAAGTTTCTTTGCTTCTTTTTGTGCTATTTCCTCTTTAGTACTTGCCTCTTCTAGAGTGCCCTCTTTCCATCTTAACAGATTTGCATATTTTTCAATATGAGGCAACCTGACATGATCATAGCTAGCCAATTTATATTTGACCCTTCTAAGACTAATGAAATGATTGGGATCATAGGGTATCCAGAGGAAACTGGTTTGCAACTCGAGGCACTCTAGGATCTTATCTGCTTCTTTCCATCCTTCTTCCCTTTTATTATAAAGAAATGGGCCTAGCTGGTTTCTGATTTTGAGTTGTACCTTCTTATTTTTGCTGTGGAAATGGACCATGTCTGCATTTCCAAATTGTCTGAAATATTCTAAGGCAAAGAGTCTCATAGGGACATATCTTGGTAGCCTATATGGGGCTAACTCACAACCATATATTCTGATTACTGTATGGTGTTGGTAAAAGTACCAATCCCCAATGTTGTAGGCCTTTGAGAGCTGGAGGATTCTTTGCATCTCATCTGTCAATCTTGGAGGAGGGGCACTCAACAGCAAGGACATGGCTGGATGGATAAAAAGGTCTATGAATTCACAATAGCTGTATGGTGAATAAGATTTGTGATGAAAGATTGAAGACCAAAATACCACAGACCTTTGGTTTCCCTGAGCATCAAACTTCTTGAGAGTAATAGGGAAGCTATCAGGCTGATAAAATAGGAACAAGTGATAGATGTAAGAAGTGTATCTAAATACCCTCTCCCTCTCTAAATTCATCAATTTCTCATGAATTTTATTGGCAATGTATGCAGCATAATCATAGTGAACAGAAGGAGGATTTCCAGGGGAGAAGATAGACATGATTGCCAGAATGGTTTCATCAGCATCCTCAGCTGACCTGTAACCCAGGACATAACTGATCATATCCACAAGCAACTTGCCCAACTCATTGAAATATACATTTCCTATAGGAGGGGTCCTCACGGTTTGAGAGCCTGATTCAATGAATAGCTGATTAATCTTTATGATTTGGGCACTGGACAACTTGCCTCCTTGGTCTATTAAGTGCATCATGGACAGAGGAGTCAATGGCTTTGTAGTGTGAAAGTGCAGCATTTGACTCATCGCCTTAGGGGTGACATGGAACAAAATTGAACCTGAGTGATTGAGGACAGCTCTTTGACATGAATCATAGTTGGCACTGCATCGATGAATTAAATCTGGGAGGACATTGACTTGAGGAAGATCGAAAATGGGAAAATTGGAATCCCAAATCCCTAGAATATCAGTTCCACTGAGGTGCTTGGCTTTCAACTCATTTAGTACCTGAATATTATATTTGGTGTCCAGTGAGAGTACTTATGTCATCTGGTAGTCTCTATCACCCAGGGCCTGCCATTCTAGCTCTCTGTGTGGGGCATTTAAAGGTGGAATGCTCAATGCCACTGGAGTTTCCATGGTTTTTGTGTGTTTTAAGCAGATTTTTAGCGAATTGCGGGCAAATGCAACGCTTGCGCAGTAGGTTGATATAAACTTGGAGGATTTGCAGTGACAACAAGGTAACTGAGGTACAACTAGGCATAATTAGCTGATATGAAGGCAATTGACTTAGTTGCAGGGAAATGCAGCTTAAATTCTCGGTGAAATTGGTAGTTTTACGGTGTTTTGACAGTGCAGAACGGAATAGACCAGGCGCAGGAAGAATGTAGTAAATACCTGGTCGCAGCGCAATGGTGGAGGCTTGGTTCGAGTTGACTTGTAGGCGGCCACAACTCTGGAGTGAGTTTCAGCAGGTTGGCGGCGAAATGGTCGTGAAATTGCATGCAGGGAGCACAGTGTTCTTTTGTCGAAAAGTGCGAAAAAAACCGTGATTTTCGGCCAAATATGGACATTTTGGGCTTTGGTGCGTTTTTTGGATGACGTCAGCACGACGTCATCGGGGGGGGGGGGGGTCGGGTACGGAAAGGTGACGTGGTGGCTTGTGAGTGGTCCGCGTGGACGGGGGACGTGGCGGACAGCTCAGAGCGATGGCGAATGGAGCGGTGATGCGACGTTGAGGTGGCAGTGACGTGGGCGTGACATGGACGTGACGTGGGCAGGCGGTACACGGAGGGCGGTAAGCGGTATTATCGGACCGCTTAGGGTACGGGCACGGTATTGGCAGGAGGACGCCCGATACAACGCAGGAGCGATGTGTGTCAGAGCCCTGACGTCACCCTCTGACAGTTTTTGGGTGCTAACGTACCGCCATCGGAGGCAGCCCGATATTGATGAGGACCGTCGGATGGGAGGGCCCAGATCCGACGATTGACGGGGAGCAAAGGAGATCGGACAATACAGAGGGGAGCAGGTAATAAACAATAATATTTCTGGGGATGCGCACCAGGGCGAGACTTTAGCCTTCGGCGGGTTTTTTGGGTTTTTCAATGTTTTGTGGTCGAAAATGGGTTTTTTGACATTTTTGCAAAAATGGGTTAGGGCTGTTAAATCAAGCGGATCTTGATTTAATCCCGAGGCATAATGTTAGCACCTTTCGCCTTTAGCACTTTAATTCCTTTGCACTCCGACCTTTTAGAACTATTAGGCTATATTGCCTAGGGGAAGGGATATATACACTTTGGGGCTTTTTATATACAATGGTGATATAGTAATAGGGAAAGGGGAACATAGGGAGTTAAGTATAGATAGAGTTAGTAGTTAGTAGTGGGTGGGAGATATAGAAAAGAGGAAGCAAAGACTAAGTTTTTTTTTTAGGAAACAAACTTAGTTAGGAGAGTAGATCAAAATGAAAAGATTTTTACACAAGAAATGTGGCTCTTCTCTACAACAAGGATCAAAAAATGAGTTTGATTTCTCTCATGAACCAAGGTGATAGTGGGATGTTAGCAAGGAGTTTGATGGGGAATGATTGGGAAGTTAGACATGCTTCACTTTATTGCTACAAAACAGCTGAATAGGAAGATCAGCGCTGACCACCATGTGTTTCCTTTGCTCAGGCCAGTGATATGAAAGAAATCATGCCTCTGCAACCCCATCTACCTACCCATTCTATTGCCTAGCATTTTTTATTACTTCAAGGAGGGTGCATTTAGACTAGCAAACCCTCAATTGCTCTTTTTCTTTTCTTTTTCCATTTTCTTTTGATTTTCTATCTAAGGCTAGCCTTATTACTTCCAAGGCCCCAGATTAAGCAGTTGGGAACCTTCATTCTTTATCTAACTACTTATCTGCCAAGATTGAACAGTTTGGATAGATTTCTTTCTCTAGTCTACAACAAAAATTGAAATATGGCATGACCCAGTTTAGACTGTTGGATCACCCATTCAGAAGTAGGACATCATCAAACAACTGTAGGTATGTGCTTTCCACAAAATACAATATCTTTGCATCACCAAAGTAGAGCATATTTGGCACTTCCCCTGCCAATCATGAAAAATGAAACCTATTGGTATAGGTAGCTAACAGTTCACAAAAGTCAAAGAATTCATCCGATGTAAATTCCCCTCCTTAATCAGATCTGAGGCATTTGATTTTTCGATCTGATTCATTTTCAACCAAGGCTTTGAAGGCTTGGAACTTTTCAAATGCTTCATCTTTATGCTTTAGAAGACCTATCCAACACATTCTGGAAAAATCATCAATGAACAAAATAAAGTATTCTTCTCCACGAGGTGACTTTTTCCTTGATGGTCCACATAAATCAGTATGGACAAGTTCAAGAGGCTTACTAGCTGACCCTTCTTTTTCCATGAAGTGAACTCTGGTTTGCTTACCGATTTGACATGGTTTGCATATTGTATTTTCTGGGATGCTGATATCTGGAAGATCATGAACAGCCTTGAGTCTGCATGTTTTTCTTATTTGAGAAAAGCTTATATATCCCAATCTTCTATGCCATAGTCAGTTTTCATCATTTTTACTTAGATAGCACTGTTGTTGTCCTCCCTTCAGTATGTATAAGTTGTTTAGAGTTCTTGTACCTTTGATCATGGTCTCTCCTGTATCAAGCTCATGAACAACACATTCGTTTGATCGAAACACCACTTCATTTCCTTGATCACACATTTGACTGACACTCAATAGGTTATGCTTTAAATCGTCTACATACATAACATTTCCAGTTTTAACCTTTTCTTTCAAGAAAACAGAACCTTTACCTTTTATGATAGCAGGAGTGTCATTTCCAAATGAGACATTCTTTTCTTTTTCTAAGGCATTATATGAGTGAAGTTTTTCTTTGTCACCTGTCATGTGTTTGGAGCATCCACTGTCGATGTACCACTGATTTTCTTGTCCTTCTACATACAAGGCTATACCACATCTTTCTGTTTGAGATTCTTTCCTTCTCCATATCTTGGGATTTAATGGCGTTTTCTCCTTTTGAGATGTTTTCCGAAATTTGCTCCTGCATTCAGATTCTTCATGACCAAAGTTGTTACAGATTGAGCATTCTATTTCATTTTCAAGAGGAGAAAAGTTATTATAGGAACTTCTCTTGATTCCTGTTACATTCCTTTGATTTTGTGCTTCTCTAGTCATGATGGTTTTGTAAGCAATGCATTGAGCAGCTTTGTGCCCAAAATTATGACATGAAAAACATTGCCCATTAAAGAAGTTCCTGTGACTATCGAATCTATTAACCTGGTGATTGTAGTTTCTATTGATATTCATCTTTGGAGCAAATTGAGTATGATTTGCCTGAGGTTGGTTGTGGCTTCTATTCATTCTTGGAGTAAATTGAGTATGATTTACCTGGTGATCAACTTTATGCCTTTGCTGATGATTGTCATATTGTTCACTGGTCTTTGCTGCATCAAGATAGCTTTTGGTGGAGGTTGATGGCTTCTGTGATTGAGATGCTTCTTCAGTATATCCAAGACCTGTCTTTATCAGAGGAGAACGCTGAACTTTGATAATTTCATTTAAAGTTTCTGATCCTTTAGCAAATCTAAGATTGAGAGATTCCATTTTCTCAAGATCCTTTCTTAGACCCACAATTTCACATTCTAGTTTTTCATTTTGTTTTTCCTTTTCAACAAGTTGGTATGTCAAGGTATCTATAATCGTATTTTTTTCTTCTAAACAGACTTTGAGTTTAGAGATTTATTCATGAAGGTCTTCCTCTTTTAAAGCATCCCAAAAGTTATCATCGTCATAAGCCATGAGAATTCTATAATCATCACTATTAGATAAACCATCACTATGCTCTTCTAAGCTATCCCAAAAATCATTGCTATCATAATCCATGAGAAGTCTATAATCTTGTCCAGTTTCATCTTCACCCAGATTCTTCATACAATTAATAACCTCATCTATACGTAAGAAGTAAATAGCTATACTTTCATCACTATGGATCTTAAGAGTTTCATACTGAATTCTGAAAGTTTGAAGCTTAGCATGTTTTACCTGAGAGTCTCCTTCGTAGCTCAGAACGATTTTGTCCCATATTTCTTTGGCTGATTTGAGCTGCATGACTTTGACAAACTCTGATTGTGACAGACTTCCCAATAAAGTATTGACAACTTTGGCATTGGTTTCATATTTCTTTTTACCTGTCGCATCTGTAGGAATTTTTGTTGGAAATGTATATCCTCCTTCCACAATTTCCCAGACATCCATTCCAAGCGATTGTAGATAGGCTGTGGTTCTTATTTTCCAATAAACAAAGTTTCTCCCATCGAAGATTGGTGGTTTGATGGATCCCATGCTTTCTTGATTATTCATGTTGATGGATCTCCCTTCAAGCGATCAAGCTTCTTCTGAAGGACCTGCTCTGATACCAATTGTTGGAAATAATACTGAGAGGGGGGTGAATCAGTATTATCAAATCAATAATTTTATTTCCCAAATATATATATATCTCTCTCTCTCTCTCTCTCTATATATATATATATATATCTATATATATATATATATATATATACATATATATATATATACATATATATATATATATATATATATATATATATATATATATATATATATATATATATATATATATATATATATATATATATATATATACGCTACTTCAGTGAAGTGAACTAGCGTGTACATGCGATTGTGATTAAGGAAACCAACGTATATCCAAAGAACTTGTGATTTAGACAATTTATCATATGTTGATCTTAAAGCAGTATATTAGAGATTTATTAGACAGTGCAGTAAAAGCAGAATAAAGCATCTCACATAAGCAACACACATGAACACCAAGATGTAAGGTGGAAACCCAATGTGGGTAAAAGCACCTGTTGTTGTCGTCTCTGTCTTCTTTTAATAATAAGAAAAGTTGTTTACAATCTTGTACTGGTGCAGACTCATACCAGTACGCAAGCTTCTACCTGCAGAAGGTTACAACCTTCTCTTGTTCTCCAGCTTCTACTGGAAGGGAGCTACAACCCCCTAGCTCTTGTACTAGCCAATATGTTTACTAGTACGTAGGTGCCAGCCTACAGAAAAAATCCACTCTTCCACCAAGGACCATGTTTCATGAATTTTCAAACTGGATACTCCTGGATCACAACACCACAATCTAAAGGCCACGTTTCATCAAATTTTCACACTGGACCCATCATAACTTTTAAACTTAAACTGCATCAACCAATATTCAGATAATCTGAACAATCAGATCACTGACACTAGAACACTGTGCTGAACCCAGAACCCTGCATCATCATTTAGAACCAGTTGTAACCTCAAAAATCATGCATTAGAGTGTATATGCTACTTGGATGCATCCAAACTGCGTGTATACGCTATTTCCGTTAATTGAACCTGCGTATACCTTCAAAACTACTGCAAACATAAACTTTTGAATCAAGTCTGTACCAACTATCAATATTCTGAATATTTCAGAGCTTTACACAGGCGGGGACAGAGATCACTTCTTCTCACTTATACAATCAATCAATCAAATGCCAACCTCCTTATGCATTCAGTTTTACATTCAGATCTAAGAAGACTTCATTGACAGACAGCAGTAAAATAACATAATTTTATCAGATAGATCAATCAGATCTGAAAAGAAGCTTTTCTTTTGTATATGCTACTTGAAAGAACCGAACCTACGTGTATACGCTCTTTGGCTGAGACAAACCTGCATACAGATATGCAAATATTGACTCGGAACTTTGCTACAATTTCAGACTTCAGACAAACCCAGATCATGATAGATAACGAATAGAACAGGTGCAAAACATCAGATCTAGTCTCACCCAATATTAGATCATTCAAGAATAAGTCATTTCAAGTCTCATGATTCCTGATCCAATATTGAACTCAAGGTGCACATGAATATTTCAGATCTAGTCCCAAACATAACCCTGCAACATAAAATATACTTCAGATAGAAGTATTCCTTAGAATCTTATTGCTTGCACACTTGGCCTAATGATCTTCTCCTCCTTATATACTCTTAGGCCTTTCTCAATACCTTGGACCAAAACCACTTAGGACCAATACCTTGGACCAAATACCTAGGGTCAATACCTAGGACCAAATACCTCGGACCAAATACCTTGGACCAATACCTTGGATCAAAATACCTGGTTTTCCAACATGTACGCGCTTTTCCTCCTGTGAAAGTGCATGTATACGTTATACGCTTCTTTTTTTTCTGTTAACCTGCGTGTATACGCTTCTTGGACAAAGTGAACCATCGTATACCTCTCTTTATTCATTCTTTGGAGTCTGATTTGTAATTTTTTGGAGTCTGAACTGTCATCTGAGAGAGTTGCCATCAAGGACAACACCTATATCATAATGCCAACAAAAAGACCCACTTCTATAAGGAGAATAGGATAGGGTGTATTGCTTTTAATTTTGAGGTTATATGTTATAAAACGCTTTTGGATTTGCTCAATATTTCTCCAAGATTCTCTAGAGATGTTGCAACCCCAAACCTCACATCCATATAAGATAACAGGAGTGACTAAAGTTTCAAAGAGGAACTTCTTTCTATCCCACATTACGAGGTTTTCCATTTTACAATTATTTTCAAGACCAAAATAAGCTTTCCACCCCCCATTAATCATTTTCTCAATGCTATAGTTCCAGTTGAGCTTGTGATGAATATCAATTCCTAGGTACTTGTAAGAAGACACTTCCTCCAACTTACTATTGTCATACATAAAACTAGCGTAAGTGTCCTTCTTGGATTTGATAATCATAACTTTTGTTTTGTAAGTGTTAACAGTCATATCCATGGTAGAGAAGAAATCCTTAAAAAGTCTAAGTTGCTTATCAAGATTAGATGGACACCTTGCAAAAAGAACAATATCGTCAGCATAGAGAAGAAGGATGATGACTATCCCAACTAAGATTGTGCTAGCACAACCTGCTTCCTCTAAACAACCTTCTAGCTTGTCGATGTAAATGCCAAATAGGGTAGGGGAGAGGGGGAAACCTTGTTTAACTCTGATATTACACTTAATATCTTTCGACCACCCCTCATTTCTCTTTAACTTGGCAATTACATTCTTGTATAACCTTATAGCGGCAGCTCTCAACTCGAAAGGAACCTTTAGCTCTTCTAATCTATTCCATAAGTTGTTTCTAGGAACCGTATCGAAAGCCTTTCTAAAATCCACGAAGCAATAAAAGAGATTAGATTTATCATTGCGACATTCCTCCACAATGATATATATCACAAATAAATTATTGAAGAGAAAAATTATTTTCTTCTTTTTACATTTCATAATTAAATATTCAAATTCTTAACCAACATAGTTCCAGAATAAAACAAAAAAATATCATATGAAATAAGATTTGAAATTCAAATTACATAATATTTAGTTTATATATATATATATATAATTTAAGAATTCAAATTACATAATATATAATTTATATATATATAATTTAATTTTTCAGAGCAATTGAATTAATTTGATGTTGGATAATTTCATTCACTTAATCACTTCTTTTGGGACCTTATTCTCATTCCGGAGTATTCCATATTTTGAGGGATTAGATTCATTTATACGATAACATATTTGCACTCTTGCACATTCTTAATTTATATAGTGAAAAACAATTATATTAGTATGAAAGAGTAAATGATAATTATTAATGTCATTAGAAAATTAATATACATATAAAAATCATATCGAATTATAGGATACAAATTATAAATATATAAATAACTAATATATTTTATTTTATTTTAAAAAATATAAGAATCATTCTTATAAAACCACTTAATATGTAAAAATACTTTAAAACTATAAAATATAATTAAATAATTATTTATTTTATTTAAGTGTATTTAATTTATTTAAATAAATTTATATTAATGAAATAACAATATACTATATATATATATATAATCTCTTTTTCCCAGCGTTTGTAGTTGTGGCAAGTTTGATTGGCAAATTTTATGTTAAGAATGTGTTCGAAAAGATGAGTGACCCTTCTCATATTCACTTTTGCCATATTCACTTTTTGGCTTTTGATTTCACAATCTTCTTGGGATTTAGACTGAGGTTTAGTTTTCCTCAAAATAAATGGTTCAAAATAAATGGTTATTCTTTTTTTCAATAATTGAGAAATATTGATACTAATTTAGCATCATTAGTTTAAATTATATATTTATAAATGAAAAAAATTGGAAAAAACAAAATTAAAAATCTTTTACAATTAATATTGAGAAATTTAAATACTAGTTTAGTATTTTTAAGTCTAGAGTCTAAATCACATATCTAGATGGAAATAAGTTAAATTTTCATATAAACATTGTTTTAATCTTTCATAATTGAAATCTAACTATTTCTTTTCTTGAATGAATAACTTTTTTTTTTTGATCAAGTAAGAGTAGAGCTTTCCATTAATCGAGAAAAACATACATAATGTACACATCTTTACCGTAGTAAAGAGCAGCAACACCAGCTCTGAGAAAACTCAGCAACAGCTGGGTTGACCTTCAGTCTCACGCCGAACAATAAAAAATAGACCTTTAATCTCACTTTCCAAAGTTAAAAGCTAACAAAGATAGACCTTTAGTCTCACTTTCTAAAGTTAAAAGCTATTGCTCAGAAAATCCTTACACTCCACCTTCAGGTAATCCTACAAAAGGACGGTTGAAAGAGAACACCATCAAATAACCCTATGCATCTGCCCCATCGGTCAAAACATTACAGTGACACCGACAGACAAAGCATCAAAGCATCTGACCGTCGATCAAAGTATCGAAAACTAACCGTTCTTATAACACCGCTTTGGAAAACAAGCGCATCATAAAACAACTAACCGTATCCGAAAACCAAAGTTAAGTGAAACTAGAAAGCAGCGGGTCCACCAGGCTTCTTATCCCTCGTGCATCTTAGACCCGATGACCCTTAGATGACCAAGGCCAGCAGATCCGATGACCCCCAATACTGCCTTAATCTTCCGTTGCATTTGCAGCTTGATAACCGTGTGATCCATCCCTCGTAGATCCGACGGTTATCAACAATTTGGGCTGGCAACTAGCACGTTCTTTATTTTTTTCAGACCCGATGAGATTTGTAAGCTGCCAATCTAAACTTTTTCGGGTCTGCTTGAGGACATAACTTTCGAGCTGTTTTTCCGCCCGAAATCCATAGGATGAAGAGTTCTGAGTTAGCTTCGGTACGCAACTTTCCAACTAGCTCGCTATTTAACAAGCATTCCTTCCCTGTGATTGGTCCATTATCTACGGCTTCCATTGGTCTACTTTCTGCTTCTTTCTCATGTTTTGATAGTTCTCCCTGTCTTCGGCCCCCTGTTTATGACAGTCATCCCTCAAGTTCCCTAAGGGTGTCGAAGCCCAATGATCCGGATTTAAACAAGAACGTAACACATTATAGAGATAACCATAAACACAAAGATGCAATGGAAATAATACTTCATTTCATTAATGTAAAATACTGAGATATGCTTACAAACAGAAAATGGAAATAAACAGCTAGGGCGATGGTAACTTATCTCTGAGAAGATATGTGGTGGCTACATGCCTCTGAACTGTGTTACAATGAGGCTCGAAGGCCTATTTATTGTTGAGAAACAATGGAAAACCCTTAACATCCCAAAACCTAACCCTAGAAGATGAAACGTCAAGTTGTGGGCCCCGTTTGGGTAAATTGGTACATCAATTTCCCAAGGTCGTAACTTTGGCACCCGATCTCTGTTTGACGCGTACAATAGCTCGTTAGAAACATCTACCCGAGAAATATAACTTTGGGAAGAACAACATCGGTCCATGGCCCCATGTTGCTCCCAGATTTCCCAAAAAACGTCGTTTAGGGCCTTAAAACGGCTCCGGAAGTTCAGGACCCGAAAAACTGCTAAAAATAGTAAATTGTGCTACAATTATGGAAACTGAAAAACTAAAAGAGGCAGTCGTGGGGGTCCAAATGGGATAGGTGGGTGGCCACCAACATCCACCTGGATCATTCCTCCCCCCTTAGGAAGCAATGGTCCCCATTGCGTTGAGTTCCTCCATCTGTTGAACTTCGTCCCTGGTGAGCTGTTTTGCAATCTCGAATGTGTCCAGTAATGGTGGGAAGCATGGTTGAGGGCAATACACATTGAACACTTGGTGCAGGCGAAGGAATGGAGGAATGTTGTGCTCCAAAGCATTATTTCCCACAACCTTAGTAATGGTGTAAGGACCATGTCGGCGTGGTCAGAGCTTCAAATGGACTCTTGTAAGGCGTTATTTCTGCAGATGCAACCATTTTTTGCCCACCTAAAGATTGTGTGGTACCCCTGTGGGTGAGGAGAAGTTGTTCCTGTGTTCTGTCATGACCGTCTCCCTTTGTTGCCGCTACTGCGTGGAGGAACCCTTCGTGGGGGTCGTGGATGTAGCAAGGATCTTCCCCTTACTTTGGGAGCGAACCAGACAGAAAACAAATTTCCTAGTCTGTGCGATGAGCTTGCTACCTTTCTTGCCAGTGATCAAAGAGGTGGTGGTAGGTGGGGCTACCTTCAGTATCTTGTATAATGAATTATTCAAAGAAATAATGACAGCACGAGGCCTTGACTCATACACAACATGTTGCCTCCACAAGTATGGTTGGCCTAATAATACATCACAAACATCCAGAGGTGTAACATCACACAATACCTCGTCTGTGAAAGGCTTGATGTTGTAGTGAAGGCGGCACTGTTGGCGAACTTTGAGATCTTGTCCTTCGTGAAGCCACCCGATACTGTACGGCTGCGGGTGTGGTGTAGTCGGTAGGCCCAACTGCTTCACGACCTCAGTTGAGATGAGGTTCTTTTGGCTGCCACTGTCGACAATGAATTGCAGCGGCGAACCCTTCACCCACATCTGTGAGTGGAAAAGACGTTCCCCCTCCTCTGGATCTTCGAGCTCATTCTTTTGGATCTTGGCAGTGGCAACAGTGACGCTAGGCTCTGCATCAATGATCTGCTTCCCTTTGCCATTCCCCTTGTTGGGTTCTGATGCAAGGTCGGAACATGCATTTGATTCGGAAGCCTTCAACTCGGCCACCAGTGACTGCTTGGTCCGACACTCACTTGTGTTGTGAGTGGGGCTCTTGTGGAACTCACACCAGTTTCTTGTGTCCTTCTTTGACTTCGTGGTGTTGTTCTTTTCTTGCAGCTTTGACGGGTTGTCTTGGGCCACCCCGCCTTGGCTTTGTCCTTTGGTCTTTGGATTTGCAAATCCAAAGTCTCGCTTATTCTGTTTGAACTTTTGCTTGATTTTGACAGCGTATCAGTACGCCGTGCCAAGCGAGGAGATGTTCAGGAACTCCATCTCTTCCTGGATGTATCTGTGTAGGCAGCCGTTGTATTTGAGTACCAGATGCAGCTCAGAATCTTTGATACCCAACTGTGTGCGAAGGGTATGAAAAATGTTTGTGAACTCCGGCACATCTTGGTCCCTTCCCTGCCGCAGTGTGGTCCATTTGATGTATTTGTCCTCATAGCTTTTGATAGGGTAGTACTGCTCCTTGACGGCATCCTGGAATGAATCCCAAGTGGGTGTGGCTGAAAATAGTAAGCCCTTACTTTCATTCTTCTGCTCGCAGTAGGTTTCCCACCAGTCCTTAACGTGGGGGGCTGCTTTAAGAAGACCGAAAACAATCTTTTCCCGACTTGAAAATTCATGAACAGAAAAATACCCATCTAGCAGATTTAACCATTTATCTATGACATTTGTGTCTATTTGACCCTCGAAGATGGGGATTTCAAAATTAACTTGTACCTTAAACGGTGTGGCATTTCCAAAGTAGCTGTTGGAAGCCGATGCGTCGCCTCTGGGTAGTCGCTGAAGGATCTGCGCAAAGCTATCCATCATAGCGTTCCTTTGCCGCTCGAGGGCTTCTTCGAGCAAGATTTTGATAGGATCTCCTGCCCCCTCGTCTTTCTTTTCATTCGCCATGGGAGGCCATCGGGATTTGCGAGGCTGGTCTTGCAAAGGTTCGACTAGTTCAAGCCCTAACTCCTTATATACCGACCTCATTGGGGACATGCAAAGAAAAACAGAGAAAAAGCAGACCGCTCTGATACCACTGATCCGGATTTAAACAGGAATGCAACACATTACAGAGATAACCATAAACACAAAGATGCAGCAGACATAATACTTCATTTCATTAATGTAAAATACTGAGATATGCTTACAAACAAAAAATGGAAATAAACAGCTAGGACGATGGTAGCTTATCTTTGAGAAGATATGTGGTGGCTACATGCCTCTGAACTGTGTTACAATGAGGCTCGAAGGCCTATTTATTGTTGAGAAACAATGGAAAACCCTTAACATCCCAAAACCTAACCCTAGAAGATGAAACGCCAAATTGTGGGCCCCGTTTGGGTAAATTGGTACATCAATTTCCCGGGGTCGTAACTTTGGCACCCGATCTCCGTTTGATGCGTACAATAGCTCGTTAGAAAGATCTATCTGAGAACTATAACTTTGGGAAGAGCAACATCAGTCAATGGATCCATGTTGCTCCCAGATTTCCCAAAAAAACGTCGTTTAGGGCCTCAAAACGACTCCTGAAGTTCAAGACCTGAAAAACTGCTAAAAATAGTAAATTGTGCTACAATTATGGAAACTAAAAAACTTAAAGAGACAGTCATGGGGGTCCAAATGGGATAGGTGGGTGGCCACCAACATCCACCTAGATCACCCAATCATATCTGTTGCTACTTCTTGAGCAGAGCACTGCTTCATTCGCCAGACGATCCGCCAGTTTGTTAGTTGTTCTTCGTATGTGAGCAAAGTTGATTGTTCTTAGGGCTCTCAGGCGGGAGTCAATACGTTGATAGACTTGCAGTAGGCACCAATGGTTCAACACTTTTTATGGAGTTGTGCCGTTGCATATCTTCTTGATCGAATTGATTACCAATTTAGAGTCTGCTTCAATGATGGCATTGTGTAAATTGGATTCGATAAGGATTTCTAGGCATTTCTCTAAGGCCATGAGTTCTGCCATATTGTTTGTGGCATTCCCCAAGTGACTATGAGAGATGACTTTTATGTCTCCCTGCTCATCTCTTATAACTCTGCCATAATCTTCCCTCCCAGGGTTTCCTTTAGAGGCTCCATCTATATTGAATTTCAAAAATCCTTGAGGGGGAGGTTGCCAGAAGTCCTTACCGGTTTTTGTCTTGCTTACGCTCTTGCTTATGCCCTGGGGGATTAGTGAAAGTAGACCTAAATGCTTTAGAATGTGAGCATCCTGGTCCAGAGGCAGGTTCTTGGGAGGTTTCCTTAGAAGGGTGCCCACAGTTTCTTTGAGCTGTCTTAAGATTTGTGCAATGATGTTCTGGGATGAGCCAGTTTTGTTCTTGAAGATCCTGTTGTTGTGCTCTTTCCGAACGTCCCAGATTAAAAAGCGTGGAACCAGAGTCCAAGCTTTGTTGATTAGTTCATTTTCTGAGAAGTCTTTCCTCCAATTCTTCAAAGTGCCAGTGACGCTGAAATTGTCCCTATCAGTTTGCCTGAAGGTTGAAGCCACCCAATTCCACAAGGTAGAGGTGAATGGGAATATGTTGAGTAGGTGTTCCATCGTTTCTTCTTGTAGACGACATAACTGGCATCTAGATGGGCCTACTAAACCTCTTTTCTGAAGATTTTCCCAGGTCAGAATTTTTTTATGTTGCACCAACCATATGAACAACTTGATTTTCATCCAGTGCGGGTTTTGCCACAGGTCCTTCCATACCTTATCAGGATTTGGGAAGTCAAGCCCTAGGGAAATTCTCTTGGCTTCTTTGAGGTTGAAGTTTCCTTCTGTGTTTCTACCCCATCTCAGCTGGTCAGCCGAAGTTGATGTCAAAATATTTCTTTGTTCCAAGACCTCTGCAAGAGATTCTGCCTGGGCCTTAAGAGGGGTCTCATCACTATATACCAGTTTCTTCCATATTCTCCATTTACCCTTGTTCTTTGCCTGATCCCAGAAGTCACTTACCTTGATTAAACCTTTACTGTCAGTGTCATTTTTGAGATTGGCTAGTTCTTCTTTAAACAGGTTAGGTTCCTGCTGCCAGTTGTCCTCCCAAAACTGTGCTAGATTTCCATCTCTAATCTCCCAAAAACTATGATGCCGAACAATGGCTCTTTTCTCCCAAGCATTATTCCAAATGTGGGAGCCTTTGATGTGCCCAGACATTCAAATGTGATCCCTTTCCTGCCAATTATTTGCATATTTCTGTTTCCAGATCTTTGTCCAAGGGGTTACCGATTCCTTTAGCCATCTCCACCAAAGTTTTGCCCCCAAAACTTTGCTTAGGGTTTCAGGGTCAAGAAGACCCAAACCACCCTGGGTCTTGGGTTTACAGAGCTTATCCCAAGCTACTAAAGCCCATTTCATTTTCTCTTCCCCTTTGCCCCAAAGAAAATCTCTTTGAATATTCCTGATGTGTTGCATAACTCCTTTAGGAGCAGGAAGAGCTGAAAACATGAAGATGGAAATAGTTTGTAGGACAACCTTTATAAGCACAAGCCGTCCTGCTAAATTAAAAGCCCTTCATGTCCATTTCCGTATCTTGTCCTGAAGTTTATTAGTTACTGGCTCCCACACTTCTTTACTCAAAGGTTTGTCTGTAAAAGGTATTCCCAGATACTTGGAAGGTAGCTGCTCCCTTTGAAAGCCGAGAATTCTGGTGAGGTTTCTCTGAATAGCAATGTCAGTATTAAAAAAGAAAATCTTTGATTTGTTAAGGCTTACCTCTGTACCAGCGGCCATAGCAAAGTCGTTCAGGATTTGTTTAAAAGCTTTAGCTTCCTTGACAGTGGGTGTACCCTGCAACATAGTGTCATCCACAAATTGTTGGTGAGTCAAAGGATCCCCATTCGGGGTAAGTTTAAGACCCTAGATTCTTCCTTCTGCTTTGACTGTTTTGATTGCTTTGCTTAGTCCTTCCATCATGAGTATAAAGAGGAAGGGGGAGAGTGGGTCTCCTTGTCTAAGGCCTCTCGAAGGCCTAAAGGTTCTGGAGGGAGAGCCATTAAGCAGGATTGAAAAACTGGCTGTGGTAACAAGGGCCATTACCCATTTTATCCAGTTGTGGTCGAAGCCATAGGCTTCTAGTACTGCCCTGATGTATGACCAGCTTAGCTTATCATAGGCTTTTGCTAGGTCCAGCTGTATGATCATACCCGCCTAGTTATTTCTTTTCAGTGAGTGAACCACCTCGTGAGCTTGAATGATGTTATCTAGAATTTGCCTTCCTTCCACATGGCCAGTTTGCTCCTCAGACACAAGAGTTGGAAGAAGGGGCTTGAGTCTGTTAGCAATTATTTTGGAAATGATTTTGTACACCACATTGCATAATGCTATGGGTCTGAATCTATCAGGTGTCATGGCTTTTTCTTGCTTTGGAATCAAAGCTATGAAAGAGGCATTAAGCGCCCTTAACACTGTTTTGGATCTCCTCGAGTCCTCCACAACATCAAGAATATATTGTTTAACTATTTCCCAACAAGCTTTGAAAAAGTCCACATTGAACCCATCTGGGTCGGGAGATTTCCCATTTTGCATCTCATTGATGACTGCCCTGACTTCCTCTTCAGTCACTGGTCTATTAAGATTGTAATTGTCTTCCCTGGTTACAAGCTTTGGAATGTGCTTTGTGAAGTTGTTGATAAATTGAGATCTGTCTAAGAGAGGCTCCTCTGCTATGCTATGGAAATGTTGAACTAGAGCAGATTCCATTTCTTTGTGTGTGTTGAGCTCTTTTCCTTGAGTGTTTCTAAGTTTTGAAATCCTGTTATGAGACCTATGATCCAAGGTTGATTTGTGAAAAAACTTTGTATTTCTTTCCCCTTCTTTGATCCATTGCACTCTCGACTTCTATCTCCAGAAGATCTCCTCTTGCTGGCATCTGTCTTCCCATTCCTTCTGAAGAGAGTCAGCTTGCATTTTCCTTTCCTCGGTAAAGCCATCTGTGATAATGATTTGATTTATTCCTTGGAGTTTCTGTTCAACTTCTCTTTTGGCTTTGAAGATATTGCCAAACTCATTTTTGTTCCAATCTTTAAGCCTGAGTTTGATGTGTTTCAATCTTTGTTGTAGTATGAACATATTAGTGCCTTGAACATGCATATCTTCCATCCACCATTTTTCAATATTGCTGATAAAGTCAGGGTGAGTGAGCCAGACATTTTCAAACCTAAAAGGTCTGTTTCTCGGAGTACCTATAAAACATGCTTCAAGTTGGACAGGACAGTGATCCGAGCCTCCATAAGGAAGGATTGAAGCTGACAAGTAAGGGCATGTGAGAAGGAAGTTCTCTGAGATTAAGAATCTGTCTAGTTTGGACGCAACTTGAGAAGCCCCTCCCCTCTTATTGTTCTAGGTGAAAATCCCATTTTTTGTTTCAGCGTCCACTAGCCTCATGTTGTTTAGGAATGTTTGGAACGCAAAAGAGTCTCTGCGCCCTAGAGTTCTGGTTCTGCCTTTTTTTCTGTGAGAGATCTAATCATATTAAAGTCCCCTCCCAGAATCCATGGCATAACAGGATGTCTCTCTCTCAGCTCCTCCAATGAGGTGAGAAGCCTGAGTTTGTCTTCAAGTTTTTGAGGACCATAGACATTTGTGATCATATAGAGTTCCTTATCACCCAAAGGTTGGATCACCAACGAAAGGTAGTTCTTGGATGCTTCAGCATCCAGGATTCCAAGTTTCTAGGGATTCCAAAGTGTGAGAATCCCTCCTACTGTGTTGTCTGCTTTAACTTCAAGATACTCATACTTGATGAGCCATTTGTTGTGTATCTCTCTAATTTTATCTATCGAACATTTTGTTTCCTGGATAAACACCATATCTGGTTTTTCTTCTTTTATTCTATTGCTGAGATTTCTTTGTTTCCTTTTACTCCCTAGACACCTAATGTTCTAGGTCGTGAGGTTCATTAAGAAGGATTTGTAAATGAGTAACTGGTAAGATCTCTCATCTTACCTGAGTTAATAATGAGTTTCCCACACCCTGTCAGCAGCTCATTATGTCTTTTCCTTCCTCTTTTCTTACCCGGGTTCTTGGAAGAGTGTCCCGATGTTTCCTCCATCGTTTTTACCCCTCTATTTTCCTGGCTATCATGGTTTCTTTTGACTCCAGAACCCTTTTCTTGAGATCTCCAGAGGTATAGCTGTTGTACTCTGTCAAACTCCTCTTGTGGTAGAGAATCAAATCCTTTGGTAGTTCCCTGTTCCAGGAACTTTTCTAGATCTAGATTCTCCCTGTCAAGAATCTCCTGCAGTTCTTGTTCCTCTGTTCCAACCTCACTTGGGGTCATCTCATGGTCTCTGTCAAGCTCCCTTGTGCTTGGAAAATCCTCCTTTAGTTTGTTGTTCTCAGGTAGACACTGCATACTAGTATCTCTTTCCTTCTCTGCAGGATTATCTTCCAGTTCTTGGTTTGTCCCATTGTTCCTACCTTCTTCTTCTAAAATCTTGAAACTATTATGACTCAGTTGCTTATCCTCGTGAGTTTTCTTTTGGTACCTTTTTACTCCTTTCCCTTTACCTCCCACCTTGGTAAAGCCTTCGGGATCTTTGCTTGTTCTGGCTTTCATATTGTCCTCCAGTTTGCTTAATGGGCAGTCTCTATAGAGGTGCCCGTGTTCATGGCATTTACGGCATCTGAATGGTATATGTTCATAGTCCACCATCTGCACCCATTCTTCATCGTATACTTCTAGAATGATTTCGTCTGGAAGTGCTCCAGATAGGTCCATTTCTACACATATTCGGGCGAAGGAGGTGTATTTTCCTTGCAAGGTCGTATTTGATATTTTTATAAAATGTCCTAATTTATTGCCTATAGATTTTAGAGATTCTGGTAGCCAATAACCTAAAGGTAGGGAATAAAGTCTTATCCATACCAGTACTGAAGTGAATGTTTCTCGTTCCGAGACAAAATTCATCACCCATGGTCGCATGTAGAGGCCTGCAGCAGTGTAAAAATAGGGTCCTCCTTCGAACACTTTGTCTTTGTCCTCTAAGCTCGTGAACACCACCATGAAGAAACCCTTGGACCCAAGGTGAAGGGTTATTTCCCCCTTCGGTTTCCAGTGGTTTCTTATCATGCATGAAAAGCTTTCTTCGTTGGCCATATTCCCATAAATTTGCATATAACTGCGTATGCCGCCATGTGCTCCCTATGCACTTGTAGTGCTGGATCACTTAAAACAACCCGGGGTATAATCGTTGACCTGGGTTTACAGAGTCCTGACACACTGTTGTGCACAGCTTTCTGACTGCCTCCTCCTGTCCTCTTCTTCCTTCTGACTTCCTCATGATTTTCTTCCTATTCCTGGGCTTTGATGTTTTCCAGTTTTTCTGTGCTATTATCCTCAGTTGCTGCCTCCATTGGTTTCTTGAAGTCATTCAAACCAGTTTCTTTACTTCTATTCGTAGCTACATGACTGTAGGAGGGAGTGGAACTCGCTCCTCCTCGTCCCGCCATGGTTACCAGTGGTAATACTCTGTCACAAACCTTGGTTCAGCTTCCTCCGTCGCTCCCGCTGAAAATCCCTTTAATGAATAACATTAATGTAGTGCAATTTTATATATAATTTTATTAAAGAATGTGTTAGGAATGGATCTCTCTAGGTCACGTTTGTTTAGTTGGTTGGACAATCATCGAATTTGTCCATTCTAACTTGAGGATAGGGTATATACAAGAGCTCCCTCTTCATGGTACACTTAGAATTATATCCAAATGCTCGAACAACTAAAACAAGTACTACATGCATATGTCTATCTTTTAAATTTCTTCATAATAATATATTCAGGGATATCAATGAACTATTATACCAATTTTTGAAACTTACTCCAAATCAATAATAAATATGACTTTAATTCTAAAAATTGTTTAAATCTAAAAAATGAAAGCTTCCATTCTTCTTAAATTCAATTATAAGACAGGTCATGGAAGTAATAAAGTGTATGAAAACCATTGATCCAAGATAGAAGTGGCAGTCATGGATAATCTACAACATAAAAACCTACATTCATGTCTAGAAAGAAGAGGATAAATTATGGAAATACTCTTTGAGTATCAATGATAGATGTGATGTATAGAATCAATATTAGAGCACATGAATCTAATAGAGTTACTCAATATTTTTTACCATCCTCCGTGAACCATACCACAAGATAGGGAAAGAGGTAAAGAATTAGTCCTAAAACTCCTAGGAATATATGTTACATTGTTGGATCTGCAAAGACATCATTGAGTATGTCATCGTTTCCATCTGCAAATAGTTCTACATATTTCTCCTCCTCATTCACAAAATCTCTCCTTTCAAACCTAGCATGTGAAGCAATAAATATCATCTTTTGAGCTTTATCCATTGCATCCCTTGAATTCCCATGAGTGTAGACCGATCTCATGAATGACCAGTTACATTTTAGACCACAAGAAGTTGCATGGAGAAATATCAGCCGGATAGCAATATTTCCAAGTAATTTAAACTCACGTAAGCATGTTTCCCACACAAGTTTGCTACTTTGAGGATTGGCAATTTTCATTTTACCAGTGACAGGATCAGGTTGTTTTACCTAAACTACTTGTGCATACAAGGGATATAGGCCCTCATCACACCATTTCATGAGATCCATCAGTGAAATATGGGCCTCATCTCTAAATAAAAATATGGTAATAATATTTTCAACATCCTTCTCTCGCTAGACTGTCAAACATTTGAAAAGGGGCAAATACTTCCCACTGCTATCCTTGACAAGATAGAGAGGGTCTAGAATAAAAGCAGCTGCCAATGTTGGGTTGTAATTCTTGGCAAATATCTTTTCAATGATCTCTTTCATAGGTCCCTCATCGTTGTTATACTTGGCACACCAATCCTTAACCTTTGCCTTCAATTCATCCCAGAGTGGCAGGCATTGTCCTACCAAAGGTCTATCAGCTTCAATGTCTTGTACCATCATCCTGATCAACTTGACCAATGACAGCACTGCATCGAGGTCATTCGAGAACCTTATATCTTGTATCATATTTGCAAGTTCCTTACCAACAGGATCATTTGCATAAAATACCTTGAAGGGCTCATCCAACATTGTAAGTTGCAATAGCCACGATGAATTAACAACATCTTCCATCATAGTGTGATGTTATTTGACTCTATGTCAATTAATTTCTTTCTATATATTAAACCATGACATGTGTTATTATTTTTTCTTCATCAGGTGTTGTGATTTTATCAACTACAAAGCAATGAACCATACACATAACTTACACATTTAATATATTATTAAAAATGGAAAATAAAATTTATTGAGTGTTTGTTGGGAATGGAATTGTAGAGATAGCCTAGAAGTCAGACTGTGTATGTAGAGAATCTATACGTACCACAATTATTTGTAATTAAAAAGCAACAAAATGTTACTATCCAAAACTAATGGAATAAATTGAATGGCCACACAAAATACTGAGCATTGTCATCACATTTGTAGAGCAAATTATAACAGAGTAAAAATATGGTCGGTGCTATATCTTTTGTGCTAAGGGTACTATGTCTTTGATCTGCAGGTGATGAAGACTTTAGAAGGCCTAAGTTTTCTGGTCATGTGGATACAAATCTTTTCTTGTCTCTTGCACCTCAAATGGAGGTACTTTTCCCTCCTCGGAAAAGGCTCTATGGAAATTTCATCATACCATTCAGAGAGACGAACCCAAAGCAAGAACAGAAATATCTTATTAGCATGTTGCCTGATGAATGTCTTTTTGAAATATTCAGGTGTCTACCAGCAGCTCGAGACCGCAGCGTATCTGCATATGTCTCTAAGCGCTAGCTTATGCTCCATAGCACCATGCGGAGAAGTGAAATCAAGAGATCTAAGCCAAGCCCCAAAACTTATGAAGAAACACTAATAGAGACCGGTTAGAATAGAGTAAACTATGTCAAAAGAATGCAAGTTTTACCAAGGAGCATTACCTAATTACAAATATTACTCTTGAGTTATGGACTACACTGTGAAAATGTTGTATGAAAATGTTTTGCCAAATTTAAGATCATTAAAGGTTGGCAAGAAGAAATTAACTACAATATTGGAGTTAAGTAAGGGTGTCCCTTCTCCCCTACCCTTTCTAGCATATACATTCATAAGTTATTAAGTGTTTGGTAGAAGCTAGTTGTGTTTGCCCCACCCTCACTTGTATAGTCATCACTCTTCTTCTTTATGTTGATGATATTGTTCTTTTGGTGAGGAGTGGTTACAATCTTGGCAAGCAACTAAGAATCTCGAAATTTTTTGTTCCAATATGGCTATGTCTATTAATAGTGACTCATCATAATTAAATTTAGAAAGATCACATATGATACTTTGATAGATGATGACAATAACTTAGAGGTAGTTCATTCAAATATCTTCGACTCAATATCCATCACAAGCTCAATAGGAAATATAGCATTGAAAAAAGGATAAATAACTCTCATCATCATCATTATTAATAAAAATTAACACACTTAAAATATTTTATATTTATTAAATGTATAATCAAAGAAGAAGAAATTTGAATTAAACTTGAAACCTTTAAATATAAAATGTGATAACAAAAATTCTTCATTCTTAACTAAATAAAGTAATTTAAAATAAAATTTAAAATACATAAATTATAGGATAAAGTTACTATAATAATGAAAAATTTATACCAATTTTAAATTTTAAATTATATTAATCTACTATTAAAAAGTTAAAAATAATTTAACAGATTTGGATATTATTTTGTATTTAAAAAAATAATAATTAACATTAAAAATTAAATGGAATATTTTATTAATTTTATTTTTATCACATTAATAATATAAATAATATTATGAAATTTATTTTTATAGTTAAATATTTTATAAATTATATTATTATTAAAAACTTAAGATAAAATAATAATAATCTAATTTTAAGATTTGGTTAATCTAGATATCAAAATAAACATAATAAAACTATTAATAAAACTATTAATGAGTAAAGTAAAAAACATAATAAGGTGTGAAATATCTTAAAACTATTATTTAAATAACTTAAAATTATTATTTAAAAATTAAATCTTTAATACTAATAAATAATCTGTAAAGTAAAAATGTAATAAAGATTACTGTGAAATAACTTAAAACTATTATTTAAAAGTTAAACCTTTAACCCTAAATGGCTTGGGAGTAATAAAAGAACTCAAATTTTGCCTATAATGAAATGGGTAATGGGTAAAGTAAAAACGTAATAAAATGTAAAATATCAAAAAACTATTATTTAAGTAACTTAAAATTATTATTTAAAAGTTTGACTATAATGAAATGGGTAATGGGTAAAGTAAAAACGTAATAAAATGTAAAATATCAAAAAACTATTATTTAAGTAACTTAAAATTATTATTTAAAAGTTAAACCTTTAATCCTAAATGGGTAATGCATAATGTAAAAATGTAATAAAATATTACCGTGAAATAAGTTAAAAACTCTTATTTAAATAACTTAAAATTATTATTTAAAAGTTAAATCTTTAACCTTAAATGGGTAACGCCTAAAGTAAAAACATAATAAATAAGAGAGGTTGCATAACAGCTAGTCCCTGTTTTGAGTGGGGAGCCGGGCTTGAGCTCGTTGGACACCTAGAGGGGCAGTTTGCCTTTGTGCTATTTGACAGATGCATAAAAATTGTATTTGCTATGCTCTCAAAGCAATCAACGAGATCCTGAAGGCAGCTAAAGTCCCCGCTCCCAGCAGAGAAATAACAGTTGTAGTCTATAAGGCTAAAGTACCAGCAGCAATGGCCGAGACCACATGAAAGGTGGCAGCCATCAATGAGATCTTGCAAGTAGCAAAGGTCCCCGCTCTCTGAGAGGTATCAGTCTAAGTTGGCTTCATAGTTGCAACAATGAGATCATTCTTGGGAAGCACCTTAGTCAATGCGAAAGCAAACCAAATTTCATAGTTCAAGCAGACACAAGAGATTAATAATGAGCCAATCATTCGCTACTAAAGAAATTGGGTTTGAATTTGAAATGGTTTTCGGCAGCTCCGTTTGCTCTTCGACATTTGTTCTTTTATTCCTTGACCCATCCTGAATTTCTGATGCACCGTACGATCTCACAGAGAAATAAGCATTTGTGTAATTATTATACGATGCTGCCCATTTATGCTATATGTAAGCACTTTAGTACTAAGTTACTTATTGGCTGATTGCCTACCGAGCTCGCCACTGTTGCTGTCTTAGTTACAACTGAACCATAAGCATGCGATGATGGAGTATGTAGACGTTAGATCGTATAAGCATGAACAAAGTGGTCTTAACACCTAAAATTGAATTTCAATTATGTTTTTTTGACTTGTGGCGAGGGTGGATCACACAGTGTGCCAGCTGTGACCTCATCTGCATGTATTACACTTGTATGAGCGTCTTGATATTAACTATTTGAATTCCCACACTTGTATGAACGTTATGAAATTAACTACATGAAGCATTCGAAACGCCATGACACTAACTATACGAAGCATTTTCCAATGGGCATGCGATGGAATGGTTTCCATGTGATCTTCGGTGCTCTTGGTTCCCTTGGGCACTGTAGAGTAATTTCATGGCGTAAGGAGGGGAATCTGAGTCTAATCCATTGCTGTAGAATGAAACTACTGTTGGATCCGTAGCAAAGTGAAAATTGTTGTAGAACAAAGGTCCATAGCAGAATGGAGGAACGCCTTCAAGGCTTACCAGGACACTGCAGAATAGGGCTTGCTTACCAGGACGCTGCAGAACAGGGCTCATGTTACAAATATTAGTGGCGTGGAGCGGAAGGAATTTAATGGGTGAGCATGATAACTTTTAGTCTATTGGATTAGTAAGTACATGCTAAATTAGGTAGGCTCCTCTCAGTAATAATGTTACCCTCTAGATATGAATACAAGGAACTCGAACTCTAGCATAAGGTCATGCAGGATGTGTTGAAATTTTTTCCAAACCTAGCGGCTGAAATTGCATGTGAATGATGCTGGAGCACCCTTGGCATTGCTGAAATCCTACACACCCAGATTCCTGGAATTGCTGACAACGTTCATGGCGATTGACTGCCAGAAAATATGTGAGTGGAAGTACGGTCTGATAGCATGGTTTGTTTCAGAGATTGGACTGGTATTTGCGTGAAGATTCCTCCCTTATTCATTTTGGCCCCGCCATGAGCTTGCCGCCACAGATACAGCTGGTTTTCAACAATGATAGAACATATATGTATGTTGATCTGAGAAAAAAGCAATAAAAAATGGTTTGGAAGGAAAGTGCAGTGGAGCATGGGGAATAAACAAGCATTAGTTGCAGTGTCATTATCGGATTGTCCATCTTTCAAATACAATTCATATAGATAATTATTTTGGTGGAAGGTAGTGATAGTATCTCTGATTAACCTACCAAATATGAGTCATTTGTTGTAAGATGGTACCCAGTGCATGTCGCCATTCACTGCAAACTCGAGGTATGCTCTCAATATCAATCATAGTATAGAACGGTGTTAATAAGAAAGCTTGGTGCACAATTATTCATTTTCTTTAGCCTGTGAATATTAATGGTGTGAAAAAATGGTGAAATGAGTCTCTTAAAAATCCCACTGCAATCTCATGGACGTTTGTAGAGGCTGGGAGGCTGCAGTGAACAACCCTCAGTTCTATCAAGACAGAAGAAAGCTTGGAAAAGCTTGGAAAGTGCGAGCGAAAGCGGCTGCCCAGTATCGAGATCATCTATGTAAGTTAATAGTATGTTGTGATGCAAAAATTCAAATTCAAGACTAGGATACAGAAATAGAGAAATTCATACCATTTTAACAATATCTGGATAATCTTTTCTATGGCTATTTCATGCACAAGTGCTTGCAGCTGAACACAATGTTGTTTAAATCAAAAGGCGGTGGCCAATTGGATCTGTTCCCATGCAGTTGGATCTGTTCCCGTGCTGTTTCCTGAGAAAAAGTCCCTTGCAACCTACCATGACCAGGAAGGTGAAGCAAAGGGAGGAAGGTGAAGCAACCGTGACCAGGAAGGTGAAGCAAAGGGAGGAAGGTGAAGCAACCGTGACCAGGAAGGTGAGGCAAAGGGAGATTTACAAGGTGTAAAACAAGGAAGACCACTGCGAGATCAGGTTCTCATACAAACAACAATTGTCCTCATGCAAACAACAATTGTCAATTGTCAAGCCTATCAGATTGGGTTCTCATGCAAACCACAATTTTGCAATTTTGACATGATAGACATTCTAGAGATACATGTTTGCCAATCCTATCAGATTGGGTTCTCATGCAAACCACAATTTTGCAATTTTGACATGATAGACATTCTAGAGATACATGTTCAGATTGGGTTCTCATGCAAACCACAATTTTGCAATTTTGACATGATAGACATTCTAGAGATACATGTTACTTGTTTCTAGAGATAGAGATACATGTTATTATAGACATTTAATGTCTATAAATTAATGTTAACATTAAACTAAAGTTCATACATTAAACTAAAGTTCATTCATATGAATATTCATATGACGTCTTCACTTATTATTCTAAGTTTTAAAACCTCGATTTGAGGACAAATAAGAGGATGATTCCATTGATTGGTTAAAAGGAAATATTTGATTTCGCTCTAAGTTTTAAAACCTCGATTTGAGGACAAATAAGACGATGATTCCATTGATTGGTTAAAAGGAAATATTTGATTTCGCTGATTGGTTAGAAGAAAAAACATTTCATTAATATAAAAAAAACCTTGGTTAAAAAGAAGAAAAAAATCATTGATTTCAGTGTCGCACTAATACATATTCGGAAAAGCGATTACTATAGTCCCTGCCAGCCCTTTGGGCAGGGACTAAATATTACTGTGAAAGTACTTAAAACTATTATCTAAAAGTTAAACGTTTAGCACTAAATGGCTTGGGAGTAATAAAAAAACCTCTAATTTTTGCTATAATATAATGGGTAAGGGGTAAAGTGGGTAAGGGGTAAAGTAAAAACGTAATAAAATGTGACATATCTTAAAACTATTATTTAAATAACTATTGTTTAAATATCTTTTATAGATTTGCTTCTCCTATTTATTTCCCAAGCTTCATTTTATCTTTATAAGAAACCATATTGGATGGTTTCAAAAGTTCAATATCATGGATTTAAAGATTAATTTCAAATCTAGTCTTTATATAACTAATTAAAATCTAATTAGAAAAATCATATATGATACTTTGATAGATGATGATAATAAATTAGAGTTACTTTATTCAAATATTTTGGACTCAATATTTATCACAAGCTCAATAGGAAATATAGCATTGAAAAAAGAATAAATAAATAGGAAATATAGCATTGAAAAAAGAATAAATAAAACACAGGTTGGACTCTCTTTATCGTCATTATTAATAAAAGACAGCACACTTAAAATATCTCATTAGGGGAACTTTGAGGTCTAAAATGAGTCTCCTAAGAAAAATGTACAACCAAAATAAACTTTATAAAACCAATAGGATCCAAGATGATTATGACAATCATGGGACGGTTCACAATTTCTGTAGTCAAAAAGTAAAAATATTAAAAAATAATCAAACTATTTTTTTTTCAATTCGTATTTTCAACTTATCTCCCTAAGGTTTTACTTAAATTTCAAGCGGGAGTACTCGTTGGATGCAAAATTTAATTCCGCACCCAAGGAGTACTCATGTTGCATACTTTCGATGGACATTGCTACACGAAAAATGAGAAATACATGAAAAATGTGATTGCAATCATGTTTTTCATGTATTTCTCATTTTTCGTGTAGCAGAGTCCATTGAAAGTATGCAACATGGGTACTCCTTGGATGAGGAATCAAATTATGCATCGAACGAGTGTTTCTACCCGTAATTTGAGTAAACCTATAGGGAGATAAGTTGAAAATACGAGTTGAAAAAAAATAGTTTTTTCTTTCTTTTTTTTTTCCCTCTAAAATTTGATGATGTAATCTAATCTTATTTTATTACTTCCACTATCTCATTTTTCATGTAGCAGAGTCCATCGAAAGTATGCAACATGGGTACTCGGATGAGGAATCAAATTATACATCGAACGAGTGTTTCTGCTCGTAATTTGAGCAAACCTATAGGGAGATAAATTGAAAATACGAGTTGAAAAAAATATTTTTTCTTTTTTTTCCTCTAAAATTTGATGATGTAATCTAATTTTATTTTATTATTTCCACTATTATTTTATAATTTCTTTAGGAAGTCCAGAAAAAAATTGAATTAAACTTGAAACCTTTAAATATAAAATATGATAATAAAATTCTTCATTCTTAAATAAATAAAAAATTTAAAATAAATTTTAAAATACATAAATTATGTGATAAAGTTAATATAATAATGATGAAATTATACCAATTTTAAATTTAAAAATATATTAATAGTTTAGATATTAATTTGTATCTAAGGAAATATTAATTAACACTAAAAATTAAATGAAATATTTTATTAGTTTAATAGGTTTGAAAATATTTGCAATTTCAATTCATTAAGTTTTAAATTTTATTCTCAAATATAATAGTATATTAACTTATTTATTAAATTACAATTTAAAATAGTTTTTACACAACTTATTAATTAAAAAATAAAATATTTAATACATATTTCAATTTTACATCAAATTATTTATAACCATTTTAAATAATTTGCAAATAACTACATGGAAAAAAAAATATGTGAAATCTCTTAAAAATAAAATTGATTATTAATATGTAAAAATAAAAAACAATAAAATTTATAAATACAAAATTAAATACAACATAGTTTAGTTTTCTCAACACATAATTATATACAACCGTTTTAAACAATTTCAAAACAAG
Organism: Pinus tabuliformis; assembly: GCA_031772625.1. Lineage (NCBI taxonomy): Eukaryota > Viridiplantae > Streptophyta > Pinopsida > Pinales > Pinaceae > Pinus > Pinus tabuliformis. The sequence continues at coordinate 918,743,510 of CM062805.1, read as the reverse complement.
ATTTATAAATACAAAATTAAATACAACAGAGTTTAGTGTTCTCAACACATACTTATATACAACCGTTTTAAACAATTTCAAAACAAGTGTATATCTAATATATCTAAAAACAGATATATAGAATCTCTTTAAAAATAAAAATAATAAAACATTAAGATAAATTTAAGAATACAACGTTAAATTTTAAAAATAAAAATAATAAAAAATCATAAAACAAATTTAGATTATTAAATTTTAAAAATAAAAATAATCAAACATCAGGAAGACAAATTTAAGATTATTAAATTTTAAAAATAAAAATAATAAAACATGATGAAGACAAATTTAAGATTATTAAATTTTAAAAATAAAAATAATAAAACATCATGAAGACAAATTTAAGATTATTAAATTTTAAAAATAAAAATAATAAAACATCCTGAAGACAAATTTAAGAATACAATATTTATGGAAACAATAAAAAGCTCTTGATATTGGAATTATACAAAGCATCATAACTCCATGGAAACAATCTATATAGCTATGCATTACGATGAAGATGAATAGCTGTAAAACTAGCAATTGTCCCAAAAGGTACAAAGAGAGGCCGATAGAATTATTAAATTGGAATTGTTGAATATTTCTAGAAGAGTTAATTGGTTTGTGGAAAACCTTGTTTTCTTGGACTGGATCATCGTGCAATTACTTTTCTTTAGATGTTTTGTTTATATCTATATTACAAGGAACACATTGAATGTCTTATTTTATTTCTGCTATCCTTACTAATATCCTTTCCGTGCTTTTTCTTGATCAATTTGATGAAATATTCCATTATCCTTTGGTCAAAGTCCTCACCTACATATTAGTGTACATCCCGGTAAGTTCAAAGCTCGAAAGCCAACCAAAAAAGTCAATGATAACCACTGTGCACATATTCAAATTCAAATTCGTAATGTAAAACTGCCAGACAGAGTTCAGACAGATTACCTCCAAAATGGGTATCACCGTTTGTAGCCAAAACCTCAAAAACTCTGAACACTGAAATCAAACGTGCCACCGCCAAGATCAGAAACAACAATATTTTTCTCTCCACCCTTCTTGTCCAAGCCATAAGCTATTGCTGCAACTGTGGCTTTGTTGATAATACGAGCTACATTCAAGCCAACAATTGGTTTCTACAAACTTAGAAGCCCTCCTACCTCTCTATTTGCCCTAATTTCCATTATCTTAGCCGTCTCCCCTAATTACATCTGTCCCTATTTCTAGAAGCTATTTCCACCTAATCCTAACAAATTTGCTACATCTGTCCCTTAAGGACACCCTCGCATAACTTCCTAACTAACCAGATTCCCTAAATCAAAATATCACAAAGAGAAGAGGACTTCTGCTCTAAGTGGAGGAAAAAATATCTAATATGATGCTCGTGCATAAAAAATGCAGGTTACAATAAGGATGAGCCAATTGTAAATAAATGGCTTTACAATGAGATCTTATCTGACAAGAAAATACATCAATTTAGCGACCATCAACATAAGGTCACTAATGGTACAATTAGCCCATCATCTAAGGATTAAAGCATCGAGCGAAGATCTTATGGTTTAGGAAGAGAGATCGAAAGGTTATTCATTATCGGTTGTTGCATGAAGAAGAGCATTTGATGTGTGGGACCAATACTCTGTCACCAGCCTTCTGAATAACGATCCTTCTCTCTCCATCAGTTTCAATGGATGATCACACTTCACCATCTCACCTGCATGAATTCAAGATCATAATAGTTCAAATTAGATACAGGTGAATAGATCTACTTTCAGTACCGTCCATTTCCTCGATTACAACAAATTCAGATGAAACCAATCCATGCATACAACACAAAGATAAGATAGAATGATAGGGCCTTACCATCACTGATGGCAACAACCATGTCACTGTCTATAACAGTAGGTATCCTGTGTGCAACAGTAATTACAGTGCAACCTGCAAATTCCTTTCTAATTATTGTTTGGAGAATGGCATATGTAGCATCGTCTATTGATGTTGTTGCTTCATCTAGAACAAGGATTCGACTTTTCCTTAGCAATGCACGTCCCAAACAAAACAATTGTCTTTGCCCAACACTCCAATTCTCTCCATCACTCCCCACTGCATTTTATTGATCTTTTAGAGCCACAAAAAACTTCCAAATCTAACAGCCAAATTCATGGCCATGTCAAAGAATTTTATTGCATTCAAAAATATATATTTACTACAAAAATCACCTGGTGCATCTAAGCCATCCACCTTCCCTCTTACAATGTCTCCAAGTTGACACTTGTTCAGAACCTTAATCAAAGCAGAAAATAAATTCATGGCATTATTTATTTTTTCATTCTACATATGATAAACTCAGTTAGAGATTATGTTGAATAGAATTTACATACTTCCCAAATTGTTAACTCTGAGTGCTCAGATAATGGATCTAGGTTGAAGCGAATAGTTCCATGAAAAAGAGTTGGCTCTTGAGGAATAATCCCAAGGCGTGACCGCAAATCATGAAGCCCAATAGAGGTAATATCCAAACCATCTATGGATTCTACCCCCTGCAGGTTCAACTAATCGAAAAATAGCACTAATGAGAGTGGTTTTCCCACTTCCCGTTCGGCCAACAATCCCAATCTTTTGCCCTCCTTCAAATGCACATGTAATGCGCCGTAAAACAAGGGGACTGTTGGATCTATATCTAATCTGCACACGTATCAAATATATTTGATTGAAAACATCATTAACCATTCAAATTTATAATTTGAACAGTCATCTTTTTAGAAAACACAACTCAGATACCTTCAAGTCATGTAACTCCACCTTCCCATGCGAAGGCCAATTATCTGGTGGTCTGTGATCTTCTATAACGGCTGGTGCCTCACTAGGAATGTGCATATACTGTTTGATGCGTTCTACAGAAACAATGTAGTTTGCAAGTGTACATTGGTTTTGAATACTTTTAACCAACGATATGTTCAATGATAGACCATAAGATAGGGCCATCCCAACGAAACCTGCACCAGTTCAATTTGTTAGGCATGATTAACTTATATATAAAAGTGTCCAGTAACAGCAGAAATCTCACACAGTTGACATTTAGTTTCATTGTTCAACTTCATACCAGGATTGAAGCTGCCCTTTGGGAGTAGAACCATAGCAAGAGCAGAGGAGCAAATAACAGTTGCATTTAACATCTCTAGACGCTGGATCAACCATTCATTTGCTGAGAAACCGTAGAAAAAGGGGCTCGAATTTTTGTCAATAAGGTCTAAGTTCTTCTTGAAGAACTGATCCTCAACCCTGAAAGCCCTAATGGTCATTGTTCCTGCTATGGACTCGCCAAAATGATTTGCAATAGGTGATTTCGTTGTACCATTCAGTCTCATCAATTTTTTAGCAGAAGAAAAATAGTATTTCTGATTAAAATGAACAAACAAAAAATCAGTTATAATTTCTCTCACAATATTGGCAGTCAAGTAAAGAGTCTTCTCAAGAAACTTGTGTGAATTAGCGGTTTACCTGGAGTCGAAAGGCCAAATAAATCAATGGAATGGCTGCAAACAAAACTTGCCATGTCACAACAGCCACAACTCCAAGACTGTTGTAAGCAATCATGGTAGATGACATGCACATGACAAAGCTGAAAGGAATGTCTACGTCAAGAATGCTGAAATCTGAAGAAACCTGGAAAAGGAGGTCGACAAGATAAATGTCAGTAGCTTTCTACCCTCATGTATGTTAAATTTCACTTTTTGTCAAAGACTTAATTACGTAAAGAATGAAGCCTATCGTAATTACGTAAACAACTTACTCTGCTGAGAACTCTTCCCAATGGAGTTGCATCAAAGAATGCCATCAGGTCAATGTTCTAAGTTTCCCATCAAAGGTGATGGTAGATGAGGCTTGGTAGATGAAGCTTAGTGCTTGCCAAAAAGCTGCCAAAAGAGAACAGCAACAACAACTGTCAAAGAAAAAGCAGTAAAAATATCTTGGAGAGTGACAAAAGAATTGGAAAAAACAGAAATGCATATCTTCGAGAGTGATAAAAGAATTGGAAAAAACAGTAATGCAACTCAAAGGGCCAGATTCAATGCACAGCAGAACTGGAGGTGAAAAGAAGGCAACTCAAATATTTGGAAAACGCAGTCAACTTCAAATCAACGGTTGAAACTGTCAAACTTGATCAAACGGTTCAGGTTAAAAGTGTTGACAATTATTGATGCATAGGAAGGCCTATTCGGCCTAACTAGATGTATCTACACTTCTAATGGAAGATAAACAATTATCCTATTCATCTACACTATGTTTCCCGCTCATAGCTGTGGCAATGGCATTTATAGCCAGAGGCATACCTTTGCACTCATTCACAATTATCCTGGCACGCTCTTCTATGTCCACAGAAACTTGCTCGTCTTTGAAAACCACTCTACGAAAAAACATCCAACCATCCTCTTCAAAGAGGCATTGAGCATCTCTGATCTCTAAACCTACAAATTTAGAGTCTGTTGCATCCTCTTTATACAACGGTTTTGTCGAAAGAAACTGCAGAGAAGTAATTGACAATGACAAGTTGCCTTGAAAGCCATGATAGAGGTGATTAAAAAATGCGTTCATCATGCTTCTGTAACTATTTGTTTGCACTTGAAATTTGGCCTTGTTTGATTTCTAATGGTGATTAGAAGATGAGACCTGACCTCCTTTCTTCATGCCAGTGATGTTCGCAGCTCTTTTCTCTTCGCTCTCATCCATGGCTATCTGTTATTGCGCTGCACAAAGTTGTGTCACCTCTGCCCAGAAAGGGGAAGCATCAAGGAAATGGGCGGGCTGCATGGGGTTTTCAGGTTTACAGTTTAGGCGGTTGACAATTGAAGTAGTTGTCGGTTGTGGGATCTAAGAGCCCAAATCATCTAACAATCAATCAAACGATGCAAAAGGGTACAAAGTGGCACCCTAAGGGAGTTCTTCTCGGAGGACGCCTTACAACGCAGTTTTTTTTTTTGGTAAGATGGACTTGGACATCTGTCAACTTGTTTAGCTCTTATTTTCATTTTTTTTCATTCACTAATATTTTTTGTACTTTTGAGCAAAAACATCTTGATATTCATGGAGTAAGTCGACTATTTCAATTGAACATTTGTTCAACAAATAATTACCTAGTTGTTTCATTTTGTCCACATATTTAATTTGGAGGTTTAGATACACCTAGTCTTCTTTATCCTTCTATAATTTGAATATAAGTAAGATAAAAGTGATTTTTTTAATTTTCATTGTTTACTAGATATTTGTAATATTTTTCTGACTTGTTGGCTCACTTTAGGGTGAGCTCTCTTTTTTCTAAAATAAAATTGGTATGTACCAAGAAAACTTGTTTTCTATATCTATTTGATTAGTAGTTTGTTTGTCACAAGATACTAAATTACATGTCCAAGTTGACCCTATGTCAACTTTGCATTTGCTTCATTTTTATATTTCTTGAGGATTGTTCTTTCTAAAAAAAAAATGTTATACCACCCAGAATATTTTTACCTCACTAGATACAAACTTAAAGTCATTAATATATTTATTCTTATTGTCACACCAAAATAATGTGTTTCCCCTTGATTTTTCTATTTTATACCATTTATATGGCATATCATATAGAGTATTTGGGAACATATGAGGCCTGACACATTCATCCCTATACCCAATCCTTCACCATTCATTTTTACATTGCTAAATGTGGATCACTGGGTCACAACCAAGTTTAAAAATTTGGATATCAACCTAAGCATAAAATCTTGTGGCCACTAATTACTGCACAAAGTTTGTAAATTTTATTGTCCATGTTTGCAACCGTCGAGCATGTTCCTCCCACTTTCTAGTGTAACCAATGAAGGATTGAACTAAGTTTTTCATTCAACCATTTTCAACAAATTATTTAGACACTTTCTTGTCATGGGTTTATGGTGAACTACATTCTTTGAATCACTATGGAGTAACTTGGGCTATCTTTAAGTCTGCTAGTAGAAGTATCCAAGTTTCTCTTATTTTCTTTTCATAAACTAATATAGATTGGATCATATATTGTTTTACATCCATATGGATACTTTCAAATTGGGAAAAATGGAGGATATAGTGCACAAGACCATTTTTACCAATAGGATTTAGTTTGGTAAATTAGGGTATGAAACCTTTTGGGAGCATTTTTGAGACATCAAATGACATTTTTTAGGGGTAAAATAGTCACTTTAGAGACATCAATTAGAGACCTTTCCAACACTGTAAGAATCGCCTCAATCAGAGTCTGTATGCAAAAGTTATGTCACTCAAAAGTTGACCTTCCTGATCTCACCACCATATTTCAAGAGGATGCCACATCGACCCCTATAACTCATAGAAAAGGGGCTAGTGTAACACCCTTATTTGACCCCTGTGTTGTAAATGTCATGCACATGTAAAATTAGGTTGGTGAGGTGAAATATGTATATATTAATTAGGATGTTGTACTAAGGTTTATTTTTGGACCCTGCATGCTTGTGTGAATATGCGATATATGTTTTGGGGCTAGCATGCTCATGGTTATATGGATTTATAGGTTGTGAGGCGGATGATCTTGATAATGTAAATATGATGTAAATATATGCAAATTAATAATAAAAATGGCTAGTTGCAGACCAAACCACAAAAAATGATTATGGGGGTTCGAGACTCCATGGGAATGGCAACAAATTTGAGATGATTTATTATTCATGGGAAAATTGACTAAAAGTCTCAAGTGACTTTACATGATGCCAAATGGAAAAGAGAATGCATGTATATAAAAAGAAGAATGTTTTACCAATAAAGGGGGTTACTCATGGATTTAGTCTATGGAATGGACAAAGAATGGGGGGTTCAGGCATGGATCTTGAATTTGGTTACTTACAAGTCAGCTAGGGGTTGACATTCGGTTTTGGCACTTGAGGGTAACTGGAGTCTCGAAGAGAAGCATGAGATCCTAGAACCATGAAGTTGAGACTATCCTTGGCCGATGATAAGACACCCTAGAAGTGGTGGCATAGCCAAGGGATCGCTAGGTGTGGAGAAGGGGTGCACCACTTGGGTGCAAGCTAATGTGGGCATGAGCTTATGGGTTGGAGGCTGAGGCTGTTGGGGTTGGTACCTTGGCCAATGTTGGTTATGTATGCATATGTTTTGATCTAACTGTTTCCCATGGAGTCAATGCCCCAACTCAGGGGTGACCCGGGGTTGAAAGGTTATGAATTGTGTGGTCTATGGATGGGTGGAACATTGAAGGTATACAATAAGTTGGAATTCTTTATCAGATAAGTGTTTGTGTGTTGTTTATCATATCCTTGTATCATCTCATGTAAACCCTCTATTGGGTTTGTTTTATTTTATTATGTTGTGCATAAATTAAATCTACAGTGTGAATATTATTGCTAAATATTGCATTATTAATGCATTGCATTCTATTGGAGATATAATTCAGGGGGTTAATACCTGATACAGGTTTAGGCCAAGGCAATACTGGAATAATTGATTTAAGAATAAAAACATGTATAATTAATTGGTCACTAAGGGCCACTTGCTGCAATTGCACCTAGTTGATAGTGGAACTTGGCTAGTCGTGAGTTGGTGTGGTTATGGGGAAACTGACAGTGAGATAGAGATTATGTAATTTGGATAAATTTTTGTAAAATTGGTTTTTAGTCCAAGCGAGATGCCCAACAAGAGGCTTGTGTTGTTACAGGGTGGTATCAGATCTTAGGTTTTAGAACTAGGCTTTCTTGGGTCAAAGATGAACATAAGAAAAAAAATTATAGGTTACTCACCAATTGATTGATGAAATTCACAGTGGTGGAAATGGTAGAAATTCCCCCAAAATTTGAGAGCAGGTGCCACAAAAGGGCACCTAACAGAGCTTAAGTGGTTATTATAGGTTAGAAATTGGAGGTTATTGGATGAAATTTATCCCTAGAGGGATAACTTCATGTAAATGTGACATGTGGCAGATTCTTATAGGCTAGAGTGGACAACAAGCAAAAAAATTAAATGTCGGGCTTGTTCTTTAGAGACTCGACTGCAGTTGGTGCTAATAAGAGATGGCGAGAAATGGTAGTAACTATGCAACTCCTAATGATAATGACTGCACAACCATTGGTGGTAGTGACTGCGCAGTTCATAGAAACAGTGTCTGTGCAACCCTTGTCATTTAAATCAAAATTTATAAAAGGATATACCAAAAAAACCTAGTAAATTGAAGATTTACAAAAAAAAACTAGTAAATCAATATTAAATTATTTAAACTAAAATAAATATTATCTAATTCATTTTATTATTATAATTAATTTTCAATTTTCAATTATTAAAATCGATTTTTAAATAATGTAATAAATGTTGATTTTCCTTTCATACTAATTTATTAATATTATATTATCTAATGTATTTTAACATTTTAAAATGAGATTTTTAATAACTCGCATATATTCAATCAATTAATTTAGTTTCAAATATTTTAATTATAATGACATAATCTCACCTAAACACTTTTACACCTAACACACTTCATCTATATCATAAGAGATCTTCTGCATGTGTTCAACTTTCATATATGCGCATATACAAAAGTTGTGCATATACGAAATATATAAACATATACGAAGTATGCGCCACTTCTGTATATGTGCATATATGCAAGTTGTACATATGTGATAGATGCACATACATAGAAGATGCACATATACAGAAGATATGTGCATATAAGGAAGCTACGCTTATATGAAAGTTGTGCATATACATAATTCACATAGCTTCTATATATGCACATATTTTGTATCATATATCTCCTGTATATGCATAACTTCCATTTATGCCCATATACAGAAGTTACACATATAAGGAAGATATGCACATATATGGAGACTGCGTATATACAGAGGTTAAAATTGTGCACAATTTTTGTATATGTACATATATGGAAGTTGCACATATACGAAGATTGCACATATACAGAAGTTGCACATATCTTCCGTATATGCACAACTTCTGTATATGTGCATATCTTTTGTATATGCACATATACAAAAGTTGTGTGCAAATTTTGTAATATGCATATACAACAGTCTCTAGATATGTACAATTTCTTTATATGTGCATGTCTTCTATATATGTGCATATCTTCTATATATGTGCATCTTCTAGATGCATACACAAAAGTTGTGCATATATGGAAGACATGCGCATACATGAAAGATGTACATATACGAAAGTCACAACTTCTATATATGCACATTTTCTGTATCACATATCTTCTGTATATGCACAACTTCCACATATGCACATATTTTTCATATATGCACAACTTTCGTATATATGCATATACAGAGTTGCGCATATATGGAAGATATGTGCATATACATAAGTTGATTATATACGGAGGCTATGCATATACAAAAATTGAAGTTGTGCACAACCTTTGTATATGCGTAGCTTTCGTATTTGCACATATATGAAAGTTGTGCATATACAGTAGATGCACATATACAGAAGCTGCGCATATACATAATTTGTGTACAACATCAGCCACTGTATATGCGCATATCCATTTGCGCATTTATGGAAGTCGTGCCTATACAGAGGTTGAAGTTATGTCCAACTTTTGTGTATGTGTATATCTTCCGTATATGCACAATTTTCGTACATACGCAACTTTTGTATATGCACATATCTTCTGTATACATGCAACTTCCATATATATGCATATCTTCCATATATGAACAACTTCTGTGTATGCACATATAAGGAAGTTGCGCATATATAAAAATAATGTACAAGTTCTGTAATATGCATATACGACAACCTCCATATATGCACAACTTATGTATATGTGCACATCTTCTGTATATGCTTAACTTTCGTATATGTGCATATCTTCCGTATATACACATCTACTATATGTGCAACTTCCCTATATATGCATATACGAAAGATATACATATATACAGATGATATCTACATATACAAAATATGTGCATATATGAAAGTCACACAATTTATATATATGTGCATATTTTGTATCGGAGGATATGTGCATATACGTAGCTTCTGTATATGTGCATATCTTTCCTATGTGTGCAACTTCAGTATATACACATGGAAATTGCGTAGCTACAAAATATATATGCACATATACAAATGTTGTGTATATATGGAGGTTGAAGTTGTGCATAGGTATGTGCATATACGAAATATATGTTCATGTATAGAAAATATGTGCATATATGGAAGTTGTGCATACATAATAGATATGTGCATATACGAAATATATGTGCATGTATAGACAATATGTGCATATATGGAAGTTGTGCATATATAAAAGATATGTGCATATACGAAAGTTGCACATATATAAAAGATATGTATTGTATACAGAAGTTATGTATATAAAGAAGTTGCACATATATGAAAGTTGTGCATATATAGAATATGTGCATATATAGAAAATATGTGCATATACAAAAGATATGTATATACGAAAGTCACACAAATTTTATATATGTACATCTATATCGCATATTTTTTTATATGTGCACAAGTTTTGTACATGTGCATATATTTTGTATATGTGTAACTTCCATATATGCACATATACAGAAGTTGCGTATACAGAAGTTGCGCATACACAAAAATTGCGCATATATGGAATATATGTGCATATACGAAAGATATATCCTTTGGATCACTCCAAGGTGATAAAATTTGATGTAATATACTCTTTCTTTAAAAACTTCTCAAGCTGCATATGTAATTCTTTAAGCTCTAGTGTGCTCATCCCATATGGTATTTTAGATACGGGAGAAACTATATATACCGAATCTATTGAAAAATATATATCGCTTTTGGGTGGTAACTATGGAATATCAATAAATGCATCTCCAAATTCTTTGAGTACTGGATGGTCCTCCGGACTTGATTGTTGATCCCCACTTGTTTCCTCCAAGTGAGCTACAAAAAATATGACACCAATTTCTGAAATTCCTCTTCAAATTCTTGGATGATATCTTCCCTAATGGATATCGATCTTCGAATTCTCTGCACATGCCTCTTTTTCCCCTCATCAAGAAAAATAAATGATTTATTATTGCAGTCTAATATCGCATGATGCCTCTCTTACCAGTCCATACCAATTAGGAAATCATATGAGCCCAACAATATTGCATTTAAATCTACATTTATATCTAGCCTATTCATGTTAATGAGACATTCTTTTACTAGCTCTATTAGTTTTCTTTTTTCCCTTGTAACCAACTAAACTAACCATTCCATGTGATGTTTGGTTTTCTTTAAATTAAAATTTTCAACCAACTTGGGATAGTATAACTATGACTAGCTCTAGATTCAATTAAGCTGGCAATAGGATTATTTTGTAGCTTACCTTATATGTCAATAATGTGTGTCTGATGCTCAACCTACCGATTATTAAGTTCTCATATTTCCTTCTCTATGAGGACAATCCTATACTTATGCTCTTCTTAATAGACCCAACATTTAATAGGTTGAAACCTTAGTTTCTTGTTCAAGAAATCACCCCCTCTTGGTTCACTAAGAGCTGGTGGTGTTTGTTGATTTACCTGATAATTATTTTTGAGGAGTAAGGTTTTAAACCCCCTCTTCCGTTTCTCCTTTGTATCTCTTTTCTCACTATCCTAGGTCCTTTGGAGGACTGATTTATTTTTATTTTGCTCATACAACTACTTTGCCTTTCTCATGGCCTCATCCAATGTCCTGGGCTCATCAAATTTAAGTTTGTCACCATAGAAAGATGGCAACCCACTGACATATCTTTGTATTATCACATTTTTATCCCTAATATAATTCACATACCTTAGTAATTTAGTGAAATTTCGACCATATCCTTCCATAGTTATATTTCCTAACTTGAGCTCAAAAAATTCCTGCATTTTCCTCTCCTAATAATTTCTCAAATAAATATTTCCTCTCGAAGTACTTCTTCAACTACCTCCATGAGATTTTTCTCTCATCTAGATGCTTCACTTCTTTAATTTGTTTCCACCATATATTTTCCTTTCCTTTCAAATGATATATGGAAATTCTAGACTTCAAATTGGTGGAATAATTATACAACTGTAGGTACTTCCTCATTTCCATTAACCAAGCCTAAACCTCCTCGCCTTTCTTATGCTCCCCATTAAAGGTGGGATGTTTAAGTTTCTTTAATTCTTACAAATTATCATGGTTAAACTTTCTCCTTGACTTTCTTATTAGTGATATACTTGGGCTACGACTTGAATCTAAGGTAGCGTAAGCCCTCTTGGTTGACCTTCTTGATGTGTGGCAATGTTGTTGAGAAACTCCTAGAATTCATTGAATTCCCAACACCTCTTCCTTTATCCTGTGAATCATAATCATTTGTCTAATTGGAATCAATTTTCTTGTCCAATTTCATATGTAGTTTGTTTAAGCTATATAAAATCTATGTATTAATATATTTTTGTTCATTGATCAGACTTTCATTGTCAATTTTATAGCTGAGGACCTCCATTTTGAGGATCCTCATAGTTTATTCCAAATCTATGTTCTCTAGTCTATCCACTCCATGGCCATTTCTACCAACATTTTCCATGTTGATATTCATAGTTATGACCTCCCATTCCTAACTGTAGGATCCTTGAGCATCTTCTACAATTATGGTTCTCTCTCTCTCTCTCATTATTTTCCTTTAGAATTTTCACAAAAGAATTTATCCAAACCAAAATTTTGGGTTGATTAAAGTATTCTTCTCATCAATAAATTTCTTTTGACTATTAATTTGCTTAATTTTGACCTCTGAGTTGAAAGTTATGGTCTCGGGAAGTTTTGGTCTATTTACCCTAATTTTCTTGTCATATCACAACACACTATTATCACATTTCTAAGCAATCACATATTAAATTTTTGAATATGACTCCATGGCGAAATTCTACAGGCCCATATATTTCCATTAACTACTCCAAATCCCCAATCTTGCCCTTGGTTTTCGAGTTGTATCCTTTTTAATTTCCAATTTACCCCACTTTTTCTTCATACTGTTTTGGTCATCAATCCTTCATATTGACTCCAATTCATAATTGTAGCATATCATTAGAAAACTCTCTTTGAGCTCTTTCTCCTTGGGATGTAGCTACTTGTATCATCAACAACTACAATAGGGTTTTCCACCTAAAAATGTCATTTAGGACCTTAAAAATGCCCTGCAAGAAAATGACCCAAAAAATTGAAAAAAATTCAAAGGAACTGCAAAGGATTTTAAATGTTTTGCTCCCCTGAATTAGTAAAATATGCTTGTAAATATTTCCTATAATTGTAATTGTATTGTAACAGTATTCTAGTATATTGATACCCTTGTGTGTTGTTGCTTCCTTCATTCATTTACTGGTAACCCCTGTACCAACTTAGTTTTTCCTTAGTTCATATTGTATGTGAACTGGACTTCCTAGCCTCTTTTGCACTTGGTAGGCATGCAAGTTACCTTTTTATATGCCAACCCTACCTTAGCTTTCAAATATTCACATGGATCTTTCACATCACGGGTCAACTACCACATCGTCATTCTACGTGGGCCCATAGGTCCGACCCGTAGAATACAATGCAACTTTTTTATTTGATAAGGATTTTTTGGATTTCTAGCCATTCTTATGATTTATCACCTAAATTGAGTTCTACACCCCGGACCCTTAGATCATTCTTTGTCACATGTAGAATCTGGGCTTGGCCCATATCCGACCGTGCCTACCCCCATTCACTTACACTCCACCGGAGGCCTCAGACCTTTGGACCTCCACACTAATAATATTATTACATATAATAATATTAATAAGATATTTTATGATATAATTAATATATTATTTTTATTAATATAACATTATTAATAATGTTACTAATAATATTATTTTTAATATTAATAATATTAGTAGTAATCTTAATATTATGTGATATTAGTGTTAATTTTAACATTAATATTAATATTAATATTAATATTATAAACTTATTATAAAGTGAGTTGTTAATATAATAATAATATTATATTAATAACAATAATAGTGTATTTATGTTATAATTAATGCATTAAAGTAATAATGTTATTATTAATATTAATGTTAATATCATGCTTATATTATTTACATTAATATTGTCCATGGGGTCTTGGATAGACGATGATCGGGTGCTCTGTTAAGGCACTTCTTGATGTGAAATCATCGGTTCAATTCCTCGTCTTGATCGGGGTGATATATTGGACATGATGAAGATGTAGTCTTCTGAAGCTTACGATTTTTTTTTTACATTAATATTTGTAATATATTAATTTTTTTGTCAAGTTGTTTGTGTTCTTAAGAGATTACAACACACTTGGCTTTTGGCTTGGGAAACTGTGACCCAAAGGCATTTAAGTTGTCAAAGCCACCTCGGGATTGCACCCGCCCAGGCCACACCAACCCTAAACATGATTAAATTTTTTCCCACGGAGTTTCGAGCTAATGACCTTCATGATTGTATTTTTCCCCATGAAATTTCGAAGTGGTGACCTTCACATCATGAAATGACTTAATAGTAGACTCCATCACTATTTATTCTAAACCCATAGGCAATTATTATTATGATAATAATGTTATTAATATTAATAATAATATTATTATTGTTAATAACATTATTATATTAAAATAAAATGAATTATTAGAAATAATAATATTATTATATTTAATTATTATTATTATTAAAATATTAATAACATTATTAACAATAATGTTATTAATATTATTCCTACTATAATTTAATATTAAAAGTTTTTATTAATACTTATCAAAATTATGCAATTATTTCACACATCAAATCAAAAAATTTAATTGTTTATAAACTAATTATGAAGGTGCTATCCAATTCCTATATCTATCTTTGAAAACGGGTAATGATTATTCTCATCATATTTGGAAAGTTAATGAAAATATAACATTATTAATATTTTTTAACTTGTGGGAAAACTTATCATCACTGAGTTGTCAAACCGGCAGTGAGGACAACTATCTCTGATTGCTAACCAGGCTAACTCATCACCCTTAATCAAGGAAAACCACACCATCTGGAATAACCGGTTGGTGGTCCATAAGGGGGTAGGCTTTCACTCCTCCAAATGCCTATGGGTCTTGGGCTGTTAACCTGTTTCCTTAAGTTGGAGAAAGACGAGCTCTTAGCTAAGCATAAGTAGTTTTAGGGCATACTCCGACGGACCTGTTAATATTACTATAACATTATAAAAAAGTTAATCATTAAGTTTATATTTAGAAAATAAATGAAAATACAACATCATTAATATTAATGTTATAATAGAAAATACGTGAGACAATAAATTTATTTTAAAATTTTTTAAGAAAGGAAATTATGAATAAGTACAATATTTTAGTGGGAATCTATCTATCTATATATATAGTGGACCTAATATTTTATATATACACTTTGAGTAGCCATAATAATTAAGAATATGTATTTTCTCTTAAAGTTATAAATTCAAAACCACAAAAATAAAATTATATATTCAAAACCACAACAATAAAATATGTATAATAATATATATATTTTTTATTATAATATTATTGATATTTTTAATATTTGTAACTAAAACTAATTAAATGTATATATTCATTAATATTTTTATTATAACCAACACATTTTTTTCAATTTATTTAATTTTTATTTTAAAATAAACCCATCAAACTCCCTGCCAAATCACACATCGCCTACTTAATAAACTATAAAATAACCGTGGCAGTGCAAACATCACCCTCAAACCCAGTTGTATAACGCGTGTCGGTGCAAAGGTAAGATTTGCAAGAAGCTTTTCAGATGATGGAATGGTAACTCCAAATATTTCATTATCATCGCACACGGATTTGTTGTCCGCCGAGCACAGACTCTCAAATTTCAATAGATCAATAATTTATCAGGCTTGGGAAAATGTCGCAGCCATCTTCAGAAGAACGCAACAACAGCCATATATATATATAGATGAATATATGTATATATTTATTTATATATATGTAAATTTATGTGATTTATTTTATATCGTGTTATTTAGTGAATAACATATAAATTTTAATATATACTATTTTGATTTGATATTTTATAATATAATTATTTATTCACATTTATTCATATATTAATATTTATTTTAATTTATATGTTTTAGTTTTTTAAGAAAGATAATAAAAATGTCTATCTGGAAATTAAGGTGAACCAAGAGCATATAAGTTAAACGGAGTTCATGAATTCAAACTATCAAGATAGTGAATTTAATTTAGAGGTTAAGGTGTAATTGAAAATGAAAATCAGAGAAATTTATTCAAAACAAGATAAATAAGTAAAAGGAAGTGATTTAATCAAAATTTAGATAAAGGGTCTTCATAGATTTTTTTCTTTTTAAATCATAGGGGAAGGGGTACAGGGTTGTGACCACAATAGAATGGTAGCTAAGTGATGCTTGTAATTTCTTGAGTGACTCCATTAAGGATATGGACATTTGTTGGAAGCGGAGCAACACCAAATACTCATATCTAATTATGAACATTTTAAACTCGCAAACATAATACCTCCATCTCTTATCAAATATTTTGGTGTCTGGCTCATATTATCATGGCGTGTTACAGACTGAGACCAAGAAAAGTAACTGAGAGACTAAATCTATAATTAGGACTAAACAATTGAACTAGTGGGACCCATAGATTTAGATTAATACTTCCCTAATGATTAGACTCCACCCTTACAAGGGCTAAACCAAAGACGCTAAGGTCCTACCTGTGAATCATCAATTGTTGTAGCTACTACAACAACCCCAAATTTTTGACACATTCTAAAATTTGGAATCCCCATGTTTTCCTTAAGTCATCCAAGAGACAAATGATTATACTTGCTAATTTTGAAAAGAAGCCTAGAGCACCAATCTATGGTTTGGTGTGTCACATTCATTCTAAGTGTAGCATGACACTACTCCTCAATGCGACGCATCACGAAGAAAGTCTTGCCAGTGCAATTTCCTCTGTGTGTTGCACCCTTCAAACCCTGTTGCACCGCCTTACTTATGTGTGCAAGAATTATTTTGCAAGTGCATTTAATGTGCATGGAAACCCTTACACATGTGACAATAGTATCTAAGGGCAAGCCCCCCTCCTTCATTTGCACCTTTCCCTTTTGTCGTCAAAACCTTCTGCTCTTCGATGCACTAGATGTTGAAATTAATATGTAGATTCAAAACTGCTCATGAAATTTACTAAATCACAAGACTTGAAGCTACTATACTGATCTGTGAAAGTCAATTCACCATCTAGAACACAAATCATAGACATGCAAAAGGAAACATCACACATGCACAAAGATTTATTTAAGGGAAAGCAACTGCTCAAAACCCCTTAATATCTATATTGCATTAATCAAAGAATAGAGATGAAATACATATGCTTGCTCAAGCTTGAACACACCCTGCAAGTGTATAGTCTATCCCTCTTCCTAACTAACTGTCTTTGGCCAACACTTAGCCAATTTTCAAGCCCTCCAAGATCCTATTTCCTTGTGTTGTTCCCTTGGGAAATTGGCCCTTATTATTTAGGAATTTCCCACTATAGAATTGCGCAATTACCATAGGTCCTTCCTCTAACTGCATGCACCACCTATACACATTGGAATATGCTACAATTGATTGTACATTGCTTTGGAATCTCCATCTCAATTGGGTAACTGCAATTCTTTGCATGCAACAATTATTTTGGGTTGATTGATCATTTAACTAGTTGATCATTGAGTGTGGTTGAAATTCCACTTCCACAACTTGACCTCCACTAGTTCTTCTAACAGTTAGAACTAGTTAAACTGACAATAACTCAAATTAATTGAAATAAATTGCTACAAATTAGAAATCAAACATACTGAACTGAACGCAAGCTTCCCCAACTCAAATTAACTGATTTAACTGAGTGACAAGTGTCATGTCACCTCAGTTAACTATCTCCAAGATTTTTGCTAAAATAGAAATTCAAATTTTCTCTAGTTTGATCAAGGAAAAGTCAAACTAAGATTTTCTTGTTGCATTTTCAACACTCCCTCTCAGCAAGAAAGGGATTATCAACCACTCTTATCCTGCACCGGTGGAACTCAAAATTCCCTCTTGACAAGGCCTTTGTCAAAATATCAACATCTTGTTCCTCTATTAAAATGTATTGCAACAACATAATCCGCCTTTGCACACAATCCCATAGATGGTGATACCGGATATCAATATGCTTGGATCGATCGTGAAAAACATGATTTTCAGAGAGTTTGATGCACCTCTGATTATCACATTAAATCACAGTAGGATCCATCATCTTACCAAACAATCCAACAAGTATCTTTCTCATTCAGATTGCCTCACATGTTTCTTGAATTGCATCCACGTATTATGCTTCTGCCAAGTTGAGTGCCACAAATATTTACTTCCTGTTGTACTAAGAAACCATTGCGGACCCAACACTGAAAATTCCACCTAATGTACTCTTTCGGTTTGATGGACTTTCCGCCCAATCTGCATCGGTGAAACCACACAACTTCACTCCCTTTGTCTGTCGATACCAAATTCCAAACTAGGTAGTGCCTCTTAGGTACCGTAGAACATGCTTAGTTTCCCTCCAAAACAGTTTGGTTGGCCTAACCATAGCTTGGCTCAGCTGGTTGACTGCAAATCACATATTTGGTCGTGTGTTCACAAGATACGTGAGTGAACCCACCAATTGTCGGTAAACAATCACATCCACTTCCTCACCTGAAGTGACATCCTCTTTCCTCCAGTTGGTTGCTAGAGGAGTTTCCATGAGTTTGCACCTGTCCATGCGGAACCTCTGAAGTATCTCATTGGCATACTTTCCCTGAGAGATAAATAGTTCCCCATCACCTTGCCATACTTCCAATCCGAGGAAGTAGTGCATGAGACCCATGTCCTTCATCTCAAACTCTCTTGCAAGGTCCTCCTTTCAAGATCTAATCAGTTACTCATCACCAGTCAAAATCAAGTCATCAACATATAAAACAATAATCAACAATTTACCTTCTACAAAAATATGATATAGTTTTGCATCCACTTCACTTTGGGTGAAACCCAAACCGGTGAGATAACTATCAACCCTAGTGTACCAAGCACAAATGTGTTGCTTGATACCATACAATGCTCGCTTGAGTCTGCACACATTAGACTCTCGATCAAAAGTCTCGAAGCCTTCTGGTTGCTTGATATATACCTCCTCCTCAACAAATCCATTAAGGAATGTTTTTTTCACATCCATCTGGTGGATCTTCCACCCCATTTGTGTAGCTAGAGCAAGGATTGATTTGATGGATGAGTACCTTCCTATAGGAGCAAAGGTCTCCTCATATTCAATCCCATCAACCTGAGAGTACCCCATGGCCACAAATATAGCCTTGTACTTTTCTATGCTACCGTCTGCTGCATGCTTCACTTTGAAGATCCATCTCGAACCTACAACTAATTTGTCTACAGGTCTTGGGACCACTTCCAAAACATTGTTGTTCACAATAGATTCGTACTCCTCCACCATTGCATCAACCCATACAATTTTCTCTACTGCTTTCTCGAAATAGGATGGCTTATTCTCTACTAGCTTGGTCATTAGAGCCATGTAGCCAATGTATCGATCTGGTGACCTTCTCTACCTGTGCTAATTTGAAGGAGCACCCACATTCTCCCTCGCATCCTACACAAGTCTCTCAACTTCCTTGGTTCTCTTCCTCCTTCTCTGGATGGTTCTTCTTGAGTGGTTGTCTCCACTCTTTACTCCTCAACTTGTGGCTGCTCCATAACATCTTGAGGCTCCTCCTTTGGAGCTAAAATATCCTCCTCTGGTGGGATCTGAATCTCCCTCTCAAGAGAGCACCACATGGATTTGTCTTCATCAAATTGTACATCCCTTAGCACAAATGTCATTCTGAGGGATGGAAAGTACACATGGTAGTTGTGGGGAGTTTCTGTGTAACCCACAAATATCCCCAACTTTGCTATCATCTCTAGCTTCTTCCTTGATTCTTTGGAGACATGGCAGTAGACAGAGGCTCCAAAAATCCTTAAGTGTGACACATCCAGTTTCCTCCCCGAGAAAGCCTCCTCTGGTGTGATCATGCCAAGAATTCGATGAGGACTCCTATTCTACAAATAGACCGTTGTTTTGCATGCTTCAACCCATAAGTGCAGAGGTAGGTTTTTGTCATGCAACATCGCCCATGCTGCTCCCACAATGCTACAATTATTCCTCTCAGCCACCCCATTCTATTGTGGGTTGTGGAGTGTTGTCAACTCTCATCAAGTTCCTTCTTTTGCACATAAATTTTTAAACTCATTTGACACGTACTCACCTCCATTATCACTCATGAGAGCCTTCACCTTCTTACCTATTTCTTTATCCACCAGTGCCTTGAACTCTAATAACTTGGATAAAATCTCATCCTTATTCTGCATGAAGAAGATACAACACTTCCACGAGAAGTAATCAATAAAGATGAAAAAATATTTGTGCCTAGAAGTGGAGGCTATCGAGAAAGGTACATAAACATCAGAGTGGATCCTTTCAAGGACTGCATTTCCTTTGTTGTCCTGATCATGGAAAGTGACTTTTGTGTACTTCCCTAGGTACACCCTTCGCATGTGTCCTGTTGCTCTAGTGCTCCTTTGGGGAGGCCTGTGCTAATCTGTTGCATGATATTCAAAGTGCCATGATGCAAATGGCCAAGCCTTCTATGCCAAAGTTCATTAACATCACGATTTTGAACCTTCTCTTCCTTTGTGCTCAATACAACACAATCCTCCACATCTAGCTTTTAGAGGTTCCTCACATGAACTCCAATCTGCTTCACCTGTCTTGTGTCTATGTTTCTCATGAATTCCTTTCCTTTGTTGAAGATCACATCATACCCACAGTCTTGAAAAACTACAATGGAGACAAGATTCTTCTTTAGACCAGGAGCAAAGATCACATCCTTGAGCCTGAAAGGGGAGCCTGACTCCCTTTGAAAGGTGACTGTACCAATCTCTATCGCATTGTACCTTCCATCATCTCCCATATCGATGTGCATCTGGAGATCCTTCTCCTCCAAATAATTGAAAAAATCCCTATTCCCCGTCATATGTAATGAGGCACCATTATCAAGGTACCACACGCTTCCCATCAATGTGCTGACCATGCATGCAATGAGAGTAAAATCAATCTTGAACTATGAAGCCAAAGCTTCACTCACTACTCCTCCTGAGGTCTTCTTCCTTGTGTTCTTGTGTGGACACTTTATGGCAGAGTACCCGAATTCATGACAGTGAAAGCACTTGATTATGGACAAGTCTGTCTTCTTGCTCCCTTGACTAGATGATGCTTTGTATTGGGATTTATTCCCTTTCACTTTCTTTACCTTACTAGTCAATGCACAATTCTCTTCATTCTCACCCTTGGATGAAGTCCCATCTTTGGTATTCTGCCTTATTTCCTCATGTACCAAATCTGACCATAGGCATTCCAAATTTGGTATTTTATCCCTCCCATTCATCGAATGTTGGTAGATGTGCCAACTCTTAGGAAGGCCTATAAGGGATAGGCTTACCAAATCATCCTCTACTACAGTAACACCAACTTGACCAAGTTAACCATGACATTGTGTGAACCAACTAAGGTATTGTGGAATGGTGTCGTTCCTATGCATATTGATATTTCGAAGTTTCTCCTTGAGCGACAGCTTCTTGTGGTCACTACTATTCTAGAATAGATCTGTCAATGCTTGCCACATTGCATACAAAGTCTATTTCCTGTGTAGATTTGAGACAATATGGTCTCTTAGTCCCTCCAATATTATTCTCCTTGCCTTGGCTACACACTTCTTCCATTCTGTTATATCCTTAGCATCATATGTTGCTAGTTTCAGAATATCATTATCAATGAATTCCTTCAATCCATTATCTTCTAGTACCACCTCCATACGGTCCTTCCATGCAACATAATTTGAGCTCCCCTCAAGGGCATACTCGATCCTTAGTCCATTGAAATCCATCGTCTCAGTCTTAAAGAAAACATGCAACACTAATATTCAAATTCGAACCTTCTACAATGAAAACTTTGAAATCTCTGCTCGACATTGATTCCAACTCTGATACCATGTAGAAATTAATGTGTAGATTCAGAATTTCTCATGAAATTTACTAAATCACAAGACTTGAAGCTACTCTGCTGATTTGTAGAAGTCAATCACCATCTAGAACACAAATCATAGACATGCAAAAGGAAACATCACACATGCACAAATATTTAACTAAGGGAAAGCAACTGCTCAAAACTATTTACTATCTATATTACATTAATCAAATAATAGAGATGAAATACATATGCTTTCTCAAGCTTGAGCACACCCTGCAAGTGTATAGTCTATCCCTCTGCCTGACTGACTGACTTTGGCCAACACTTAGCCAATTTTTAAGCCCTCCAAGCTCTTATTTCCTTGTGTTGTTCCCTTGGGAAATTGGCCCCTATTATTTAGGAATTTCCCACTATGGAATTGCGCAATTCCCTTAGGTCCTTCCTTTGACTGCATGCACCACTTTTACACATTGGAATATGCTACAACTGATAATACACTGCCTTGGAATCTCCATATCAACTGGGTAACTCAAATTCTCTGCATGCAACAATTATTTTGGGTTTATTGATGAGTTAACTGGTTGATCATTGAGTGTGGTTGAAGTTCCACTTCCACAACTTGACCTCCACTAGTTCTTTTGACAATTAGAACTAGTTAAAATGACAATAACTCAAATTAACTTAAATAGATTTCTACAAATTAGCAATCAAACATACTGAAGTGAACTCAAGCTTCCCCAATGCAAATTAATTGAGTTAACTGAGTGACAAGTGCCACGTCACCTCAGTTAACTACCTCCAAGATCTCTGCTAAAATAGAAAGTTGAATTTTCTCTAATTTGACCAAGGCAAAATAAAATTGAGATTAACTTACTGCATTTTCAACACTAGAGCATATCAGTTTGCATTCTATTGTTGATCTTCACACCGCCGCCAAGATTCCAATCGTAGTGCCAAGGTCTCAGATAATTTGTCACACTCTTTCTTGTATGTTTGTGTGTTTTGGTGCTTTTCCTTTTGTGCATCTTTCACATTCCAACCCTTGACCTTCCACATACCCTTAGTGCTTTATATACACTTCACTGAAATTTTTACCTTTCTGCCCTACTTTCAACCTTGCTTTCTCTTCACATATTGCATTTCACTTATCCATTTCCCCCCTTTTCTTATATCCTGTAGCATATATTGACGTGATCCTTCATGCAATGGCACTCCCCATTTACCAAACCCTTGTGCAACAACACTAGATTTAAACAAATTCCCTGACAATCTTTAACATAGTGGCACAATCTTATCTAGTAGATAATTTCTCTTTCCCTATGCAACGATGCTCCAAAATCAGATTTCTACTACACTTTTTCTCACCACTAAATATATTTCCTTTGCACTATGGTGCATTCTCTCTCTCTTCTATGTGATACAATACAAAGCTCAGTCTATGTCTTCCCCATTTATTTGCACAATAGTGCAATCCCCCTCATCACAACGTCCTTCACTTATTTTCACTACAAAACCATATTAGAGCCTAACATGCATCATTGTAGCACATCCTTTCCTTGATGCATCCTTTACCAATAGCTCACACAACAATGCTATAACTGTAAGTGCTTATTATGTTTTCTTATAAGATTATTTGTGTGCTATGAATATTTTTTAGACATCAGGTACTATTTATTTGGAGTGCTTGATTATCTCCTCATTGATAGGAGACATGGCTCCACCACTAAGAAAATTTTGGGCAAGGAGATATCAAAAGAAAATGAAGAAGGGGTAGTGGAAATTCATATTATCTCAGTTCCCATCTATGCAAATACAACCTATTATGTTGAAAAGTTAGTACCTATGACATGGGATGGGATCTGTCAAGCATTTGCATGTAAAGAGGTGCATGAAGATGAAGAGGACAACAAGGTGTATCTTAATGTCAAGAACTCATGGTTCCACAAAGTAGCAGCACACCCTATCGTTCTACCATGTGTTGAAGCTATTGAATGGATAATCAAGTGTATAGACACAAATGATATGATTTCCTGATATTTCCATGGTTTAGATATAACAACTTGCACATATCCTTACATCGTAGAATATTACAAGATACCAAGCAACCATGTATCACTTATAGGTATATGGTTTAATAGTTTCCCTTTTTCCAACAATGATATATTAAATACGTAGTGGCAAGAACCTAGTGAGTTTCGATTCTGATGTATGGGGTGTATAAAACCAAGTTATTAAAAAAGGCATATCATATGGTGGTAGCAATGTGTGGCAGATTGTATGGTAGACAAGATGCATAATTATTTGAAGATAATAGGGTACCAATGATATACACTTGTACGAAATATGGGAGTATATTTAATTAGGTAGATATTCTAACAACATCAATTATGGAAAATATAAAATGAGCCCAAAATCCACCAGAGGGACAACAACCCAAATTTTACATGGAATCATATATATTGTATTCCATATGTGCAAGATGTCAGTTTGAACCATTGGGATAGAGGTGGAACTTTTCTCTAGACATACCACTTGTCCACATTTACTACATAATTTTATGGGACACCAGCTACAAGTGCGTATATCATCAAATTGTTGAGAATTTTATTTCACCCTTATATCACATACTCTTTGACACAAATTCTCCATGTATGCCATACAGATAAAGGGAAGCATTGCAAGACATCACAAATTGGTTTACACCCACAAATTCAATGTATATCAGAGTATTTAGATCTTGTAATTTGCTTCATCAACTTCCTATGTTTGTTACAAACAAAATAGTCTTGTAGGAAGTTTCATACCATATAACAACAAAGCTTACAGGAATGCTAGTTCGTGCAAAAAAGTCACCATGGCCCGCTTTTCCCATATATGTGGGAACATATTGTGTTCAAATTTTTAGAGAGGTAAATTTAGAAGCCAAGGATCTAGAATGATTAATTTTGGTGAATTAAGATTTCACAAATATGATGCAAGGGGTATCACCACAAAGCACTGTAAATAGTTAGAATACAATTGGCCTTATACATCGAGTATTGAGCCAAAAGAAGAAAAGGTAAAAAACTTTTATAACGTTGCACACCTTGTGGAGGCACAAAAAAAAGGAGTTGGTAGTTCGCAGCTAAAAAATGGTGTCAAAACCAAAAATGGACAATCCTCCAACGAAAAAGATACCAAGGAAGATAAATCTTCCCTAAAGAGGGAAAGGGAGGAGGAAGCAAGGAAAGAAAGATTGAAAAAGTTGAAGGTTGAACGAGAAGCTAAAAAATAGGAGGAAGAAAATAAGAAGCAAGAAGAAGAAAATAGAATATTAGAAGAAGTGGAGAAGAAGATAGGCAAAAACAAGAAGAATAAAACAAGAAACTAGAGGAAACCAAGAAAAAGAAAGAGGAGGAGAAAAGAAAACAAGAAGAAGCAACAAACAAGATTGAATATGAAAGGCTTAAAAAAGTGATAGCAGATAAACAAATGTAATAAGAACTTAGAAAAAAGGAGCAAGATTTGAAAGTAGCACATGACATATTTCCACCCATGGATGTTGAACCTCCTATGCCACTCACTGAAGGAATTCTATGGTTGAGATATGGGCATCTTATCTAAAGAGGAATATCAAGTGCTAGACATTTCAAGTTTTAGACTCAACCATGGCTTAGAAAAAGGTCATTCAATAAATATGGAGGTACTTCACCCGAGAATCAATCACAATGATCTTGGTAACTACTAAAAGATATATAGTATTGGATATTGCAAGAAATCCTATAGTGATAGCCTCCACGAGATCTACATTCTTTGTTGCAATAGAGAATAACATTGAATGTATGGTGAATAGGGTGGGGGAACTAGAAAAGTATCTAGCCAATGCAAAACAAGAGAATGAAATGTTCGCATAGAAGTCCAAGTTTTGATAGCCTCAAATTCTCACGAGGAGGATTTCCATACAGTCACATTGGAAGAGATAAGAGTACTAGAAAATGTCATGAAACAACTATATACGAAAATGATTATTCTTCAGAAAATAGATTTCTCGTTAATGGAAGTCCAAAAAGAGATCAATGGACAAGGTTCATTGTTGAAAGAACCCTCAATTGCAGTAGACCTCATATATGAATGGTGTATAAAATATATTGATGCACCAATTGATTTACTGAAAAAGGATAGAATGGGCAAGGAATGAGACAAATCAGAAGTGAGGATTTTGATGTCATCTTAAGAGAATTTGGGAAGAGATGTGGCCAGAACACAAAGCAATTATCGATAGCTTCACAATTCATTGTAAGCCAACCTTATCAAGTCTCACAAGATAGTTTCCATCGAGGCATAATAAGTATTAAGATTGGAGTAGGAAATCTAGCAAGAAATTTAAGATATGATAGATGCTTGTGTGCTCCTTTATTTTCTTCTGGAGAAGGACCTTTGGAACCAGGGAAGCCGTGACAAGCCAATCTACTTGTGTGACACCTATTTCACACTTAACTCAACATCATTTTTCCATGTCATACTGCTGGTTTACACATCCTCTTGAACATGAGGTTTAGGCTTGGCACTGTTATGCAACTAACCCACAGAATAGAAGAAAAGATAGATCAACAACTTGAGAAATAGCCTCTTTAAGGGGAAACCTCCTTTACATCACATGAATTAATAATTATTGGATGATACAAATGACAAGACCTCCTTGGTATATATAGGAGTCTAAGGGGTCACAGTGTAATCAGATCCTACATAACAATAATAATGTAAGGGCACAACAATAATAATAGTGAGCTTCTATGGGGAAAACAATAATAATATGGGGGCTACATGGGTACAACAATAAGAATAAGGGGCTACACTAACAATAACAATAAGGGGCATACACTAATAATAAAAATAAGGGGGAAATAATAGTATTATAGGGACTTAACATGCCCCTCTTCTTCAAAAAAGTGTTTTCCACAACACTTGAGTAGTTCTGGATGCTTCTGTATAAAATTCTCATCCTCCTATGTGGAATATTTAGCGGGTAAGTTATTCCACTTAATGAGATACTCTGAAATTGATCAATTTTGTAGCTTTCTGGTTTTTGTTTCCGTGACTACTTCAAGCTCCAATATCATTTTTCCTTCTTCGTCAATTTCTGGAAATAATTTTTGAACTGGGAACTTGTCACCGATAACCTTCTTTAAGCATGAAACATGGAAAACTAGGTGTACTTGGGAAAATGCAAGCAACTCCAATTTGTATGCCATAATACTAATTTTTTGCAACACTTTGTAAGGACCATAATACTTGGGTAATCATTTGTTATCCTTCTTAGCTTGCTTGAGGGATGTTTGTTTGTATGGTTGTAGCCTTAAAAATACACAGTCGCCTACATCAAAACTTCTTTCACTGCGATATTGATTTTCGTGTTGTTTCATTTGATTCTGCGCTAGAGTGAGGTTATCCTTTAAGAGTTGGAGAATTTTTTATTGATGATTGATGTGATGTTCTAGCTTGAACCTTAGTATTTTATCTTAAAGATGATGTGATGGATCATGGATGATATCCATAAAGTGCCATTAATGGGGTTATTTTTGCTGCAGTATGGAAGGAATTGTTATACCACCATTCAGCTAGAGATAACCACTTGACCCATTATGTTTGTTTATCAGATACAAAGAAACAAATATATCCTTCCTAACATTTTTTCATTATCTCAGTTTTCCCGTCAGATTGAGGACATTAAGATGAGCTATGAGCTAATTGAGTACCAAGGCAAGAAAATAATTTCATCCAAAAATTTCCAATGAAAATGGGATCTCCGTCACTTACAATAATCTTTGGGTTTCCATGTAGCTTTTCAATTGTTTCCATAAATGCAGTAGAAATTGTATTGTCTATAAAAGGATGAGATAATGCACAAAAGTGTGCATATTTGGTAATTCTATGAATCATCACCATGATGACACTCTTTCCTTCAAACTTGGGTAGACCTGTGATAAAATCCATTGAAACCTACTCTTAACACTGACTTGGAATGGCTAAAGGTTGTAACATACACAAGGTCTTAATTGTCTCAACTTTATTTTGTTGGAAAACCAAACATTTTGCCACAAACTTCTGAATATCAGATTTAAGATCATCCCAAAAAAAAATCCTTCTTCACCATGTGGTAAGTTTTTAAAAATCCCGAGTGCCCTCCTAAGAGGGAGGTGTGCAATTCCAATAGAATATTTTGTTTGAGTTGGGAATTCTTACAGAGAAATAAGTGATCTTTGTACCATAATGAATCATTTTTCCAGATAAATGTATCATATGTACTAGGATCTTGCTTCAACTTTTGAATGAGTGTCCACATCTCTTCTTTATTCTTCCATTCATCCCTTGCTTTAGTTATCCAATGAGGTTGGATAATATAAATGAGATAGATAAATGCTTCCACATCCTCATCCTTTCTTGAGAGTGCATATACAACAACATTTTTATTCCCTTTTTTGTATATGATTTCAAAGTCATAACCCAACATCTTTGTGACCCATTTTTGTTGCTCTTTTGAAGATAATATTTGTTCCAAAAGATATTTAAGACTATTTTGATTTGTTTTTACCTTGAAGTGTCTTCCCATTAGGTAAGGTCGCCATTGATTTAGTGCATGTAGTATTTCCAACATTTCCTTCTCATAAATAGGTTTGTGTAAATACTTTCCCTTGATTGGACAAATTTCAAAAGAAATGGGTATTCTTTCTTGCATTAAAACAACACCAATTCTATTTCCTAAGGCATCACATTCCACAATAAATGTTTTTGTGAAGTTTGGTGTAACTAAGACCGGTGCTTGGTAAATTTGCTCTTTAATATGTTCACAGGCCTTAGTTGCTTCTGGAGTCCAAGAAAATGCATCTTTCTTCAGTAATGTTGTTATAGGTATTGCTATTCTCCCATAATTCTTAGCAAACTTGGGATAATACCATGTCAACCTGATAAATCCTCAAAGATTCTTTAGGGTTGTGGGGGTTTTAAATTTCCTAATGGATTTAATTTTATTAGGGTCTACCTTAACACCCTCATGAGATACAATATGACCCAAATATTCCACCTCCTGTACTCCAAAGAAAAATTTGGAGGTTTTTGCATATAATTGTTTATCCTCCAATAGTTTGAGCACCCTATCAACTTGTTGAACATGATCCTTCCAAGACTTGTTTTAGATTAGTTTATCATAAAAAATACTAACACAAATTTTCTAAGGAAGGGTTTGAAAATGGAATTCATCAAACCTTGAAATGTGGAAGGTGCATTAGTAAGGCCAAAAGCCATGACCAAAAATTCATAATGACCTTAATGAGTTTTGAATGTTGTTTTCGGAATATTTTAAGTCTTCATTCTAATTTGATGATATCCTAAATGAAGATCCAACTTGGTGAAGTAAATTGCTCCTTGTAATTCATCTAACAATTCATCAATGACATGAATGAGAAATTTGTCTTTAATAGTGAGCTTGTTGAGCTCCCTATAATCTGGGAACATACACCATGATCCATCCTTCTTGTCCACCAGTACTACTAGAGCAGAGAAAGAATTTTGAATAGGTTGAATTATACCTATCCAGAGCATTTCTGTAACCTTACATTCAAATTCACTCTTTTAGGCATAGAGATATCTATAAGGCCTGATGTTTGGAGGAACACTTCCTGGATTCAAGTGAATGGAATGATCATAATCACAAATAGGTGTGAGGCCTTTGAGAGTCTCAAATACCCTGGAATGATTGTCCAAGACTTTTTGGAGATCTAGAGAAATAGGTGATTTCAATGTTTGAACCTCTATTAAGCATAATTGTGCAATTACGCCTCGTTGTTCTTTCTTCAAAAGTTTTTTCATGCCATTAGTTTGATTATATTCCACAGTTTCCCTGCAATACCCCTTAATTCAATTTCCTTTCCTTACTAAAAAAATTTCAAGAAACGTTCTTAAAAATTAAAAAATATTCTCCCCAAAGATTGTAACCATTGGACTCCTAGTACAACATCACCACCACTCATTGGAATGGAAAGCGTTGGACTATTCAATACATATTCCCCCATGGTTAGATTGATATAATGGAATTTTCCATAGAAATTTATAGTTACTCCATTTGCAACCATCACTTGACACTCTAGTGCTTTATATAGAAAGCAATTCAATTCCTAGCTATCTTACAATGAATAAAATTATGGGTACTACCTAAATCAATTAGGACTATTACCTTTTTCTTCTTGATATATCCTTCTATCTTGAGAGTTTGAGGAGTGGTATTTCTCGCCGATGCATTACAAGATATGGTCGGATTCGTTTCTTCTTTCTTTGGGGTTGGTTCCTGGTGTATATCCTATTATTTTGATGCTTCTTGTTCCTTTTCTTCCTACGCTCCACAATCTATGTAAAATAATTTATTCTCGGCACACTTATGACCTTTAGTGTATTTTCTATCACAACTGTAATGAAGCCCTTTGGATCTTTTTTCCTCTGATGTTTGTGGTGTCAACCTTGTAGGTTGTGGAAGGCTAGGAGAAGCAACACTTCCATATTTATAGTTGTGAGTGGTAGACTTTATTGTTGTCATAATTTTGATTTCAACTTTTCTTGCCACCCTGAATGCCTTCTCCAATGAATCAAGTTCCCGAAGGTGAACCTCATGTTGGATGTTATCCTTTAAAGTCCCTATGAAAACATCAATTCTATGCTCCTATGAATATCAGTTACCCTAATATTCAATTTGTGGAAATCCCACTAGTACAAAATGAGAGATTAGTGACTTGCAACTAAAAAGTTAGTCACCAAAATTATTTCAAGTGAATTAATACTAAACTTGAGCAATTTTGAGTGACCCAACTAAAAAAGACTAACTTAAATGACTCATTTAGTCTAGGACTATAATATATGACTGGATAATAAGTGAAAAAATTAAAAATGATTAACTTGAATGACTACTATAGCCTATGAATAAAAATATGACCAACTAACAAGTACAATAAGTATATGAATTAGTCATTTATGCTAGTCATATTTAATTGTGTCACTCTGAAAATGGAAAATTGCAATTTTGATATTGAAGTGTTACATTTTAAATGGGGTCTTTGAACCCACTTGCACTATTAAAATTTAGAGACAAAAGGGGTCTATGAATCCATCTACAATGTTAAAATTTAGAGACCCCTTAGGGTGGTCTCTAAATTCATCTGCAATGTTTAAATTTAGTTAGATGGATTCAATGGCCCCATTAAAGGGGTTTATGAATCCATCTATAATGTTAAAATTATAGCAGTTTTATACAATTTAGAGTATAAGTTTACAATATATAATAGTTTTCTAATCCCTTCGAAAAGATGGACAAGAAAGAGAGTTTGAAATTGATATAGAAGGGTTTTTAAGGGTTAATAGGAATTTGTTCCTCACATCTTAGCGTGACGACACTCTATTTGTTGCGGGGTTTTTGTGGTGTTGTTACATACCATGGTTGATTATTATCTAGATTCATAGAGACAATGATTTTATTAATTTAAATTCAGAGCATTTTGATTTAAACTTGGTCAAATAATATAAATCTAGAATACTCTAAAGACATATTGTTCTATAAATAATTCTACAAATACATGCAAGGGTTGCAAAGAAGAGCTTGGTTGCCAATCTCGCACCTAGGTAAAAGTTGGATTATTCTCCACTTACTACAAATAGAGGAAACTCAAATATTATATAGTTGAATTCTTTAAATTTAAATATAAAAAATGTATGTGCTTATGTATTTTTAATTGATACTAATTATCATATTCTTATTTACATTCCCTAGTTTAAATTGTACAATGTAAAGGAAAGGGTATTTCTAAATATTATGATCCAAAATATGAAGGTGGACACTCAACCTAGGTTTTATACCATGGTGGATAATTGTTTTCAAGCAAACATGTATAAATTGTGGAATACCATTTAGTTCGGAGATCATCCAATCCCAGGTCTTAATTTTATATTTCCTTCTTATTTGTTTATCCAACTACATTATCCCACCAAAGGGACGCATTCCCTTTCAAATTTGTGAATATATGCTTCACTCTCTTAGGATCCTCAATTTCTCAAACTTGAGGGATTTATCAATCTTCCCAATCTAATAAATCAACTACTATTATCTCCCATGGGGCTTCTACTTTTCACTCTTCATTACTCACATCATGAATATCTACTGCAACCCTTATTTTCTTAGATCCCTCCATGGAATCCATTCTAGCTAACATGGACCTCAACATCTAGGTGATTTTATTTGTAGCTCCTCTATGTTTCCCTTTACTCTATGCTTGTATTTCTAATTCCCTTATGTTCTCTTTTGTAATTCTCTCTGTTATAGCTCCACCAAACAAATTCCCTTTGATAACATTTTTCTTCAATTCATATGTAGGCCTTAAACCTACTTTGAGACCAAACTATTGCAGCCTAAATTAGTATTTACATAGGCAACAAAAATCATGGTTACAAATCCACTTCAAGATAACACATGATAAACAATTGAAATCACCCACAAATTTTCACATTCTAAAAAAAGATGAAAGATGGCTTTGCTCTTAGAAATACATAGAACAAATCTCAAGGGCCCCTTAATTCTTCTTTTCGCTAAGCTAACTTCTTACACTCAACAATTCATTATAATTTACACTCTTAATGAATTGAAAAAAAAAATATTTCACAATGTTTTAAAATTCAACAAACCAAATTTTAATCAACAACTTACAACCTTCTTTAATAATAAATGAAAAAAAAAAAAAAAAAGGGGCTCTCCAAATTTTATAGTAAAAAGAGTCATAAAAAAGTGTAATATAAAACTCCATATTTATCTATCCTTTAATACCAATCAACTAACCTTGATAAAAAAATAATTTCTTTATGGTCACAAACACTCTTAGTATAAATAATTTTCCTCAACAAATCCAAATTTCTCAATAATCTCAATCCATACATGAAGAATAGTTAGTCCATGACTTTACATCAATGAAATCATTGATCTAAGCATCTAAATAGTACTCAAACAATAGGGCTCCAATGAAATCCTCTGATATTCTCATGTAAGGCCTTTGAAAAAGATGACAAAGGTGGAGATCGTGAACAACAAAGGTAAGGAGGGGGATAGGGATCTGATAGGTGTTTTTCCTCTGGTGATCACGTTGAATTTCCTGAATATTAGTAGAATCGAAGAAGAAACCCTCTGTGGCATCGCCTTCGTCCAACATGTGTATATCTCATGCATCGCAGATGGAAACATAGAATAAACCGTGGTTTTGCTCCTTCGTTCCCTTTATTATCTCCCCTAGGCTACCTAGAGGAGGCTTCAACCATGGAATTTGATCCTCTCCCTCCACTCATCCAATAAGGTCATCGATTCTGCCCTTGCCATGGATTTAGGTTGCAACTCCATGTCGACACAACTAGGGCCGAGGAGGTGGTTGATACTATCATGGCCTTGTTACCATGACTAATTTGGCACACATACTTTCTATTGAAATAGGGTTTTTCTAGCTCCAGTTGACTCAGATCGCTCCAACCCCTGTGCTAGAGTATCTTCCGCTAACATGGTCTCATGCTTGGGATCATCGGTCAATCGGTCTCGGCCTACACTATTTCCACCAAGAGCTTGGCATTCAAGATGAGAGTCATTTGTTATGATTGTGAAGAGGTATGTTCTATTGATATCTCTTTTGTATTTTTTGGAACACTTGCCTCAATAAATGATTTTGGAAGTCAATTGTTTAGTGGATTTTGAGAATTAATGAACCTGAAAAAACATTTTGGAATGTCATTTTTTTTTCTTTTTTCTTTTTCTTTTTCTTTTTTTGAGAGTGGTTCACGGACACCCTGGTCAACGGGTGGCGCTACGTCCACAGAAAAATCTGGGCTGACGCCCCTCGGCCTACTGCAAGACTTGACCCCAAGGGCTTTGGGGAGAATGGACCCTGTGACCTCCCGATGGCGAGGCACTGATTTTGACCAACTGAGCTAACCCTTGGGGCTGTGTCATTTTTTTTTTCATTTGAATGTTGGATATATTTACATTTTTGAAAATTCCTTAACAAACATTATCTTTAGATGAATACTACCCGAGGGTAATTTTCAATGATCTTCCATGATTTTTTTGAAGAATGAGCCCTAAAAAACATTTCAAGCCATGGAAGGCTTCTTTGGATTTTGAATGATGAATCTAGAAACATTTTTTCACTTATAAGAATTATACTACAACCAACATCATCTCAATGTGTATAAAATTTATATGATTCTTTTCCTATGCTTGGGGACATGAGTGATCATAGAGGTGCTTTTAAACTTTGGTTGATGTGAAGGGAAAAGTTGTCAGAGTGTGCATAACTTTCCTGCCAACTGCCACTACTGAATAGATGGATACTTTTAATGATTTTCTTTCAACGAGTGACCTTGTATCACTCCACTATGTTGTGACAAATGAAACACTACAAATTCTCAATCTTGAAACTTTGCAACACATAAAGCCAGGTAATGGATCTAGCTTATTTCAAACTATTTCTCTTTGACACTATTAGTTTATTACATTCTCCAAAAAACAAGTTTTCTTTTTGCATCTGACACATTTAGGCCTTGTTTGCATCCATAAATAATTTGTTCTTCATGCATTGTTCATGCATGAGAAATATTGTTGAGTGGGATGTAGGAGTAATGGATTTAGGATCTTGTATACACAAGTTGAAAGTCAAGTGGATGATGATACTCAGTGGCCTTCATTATGAACACCAGTAGTAGTCACTTATTGGATGAAGGAACTGTGGCAGGATGTGTGATGTATGGGGGCATGGGTAAGTTCAATTGATCTAGAAAATGTCTCACCTTTTCTTTATTGCTATACACCACACAAATTTAGTTCCCATTTAAACAAATTTATACTTTGTTGAATATTTAGTTGCTTTCTCTTAATTATATTGAACCAGTTCTAGAAGTGATGAGACTTGGTTTTATAGGTTTGGAGAGCATATGTACCCTTGGACTAAATGCTTTAAATGTGATATTTCATCCTTTATTTAATTAAGTTCATACTTTGGTATGAAAATAATTTGTTTGCACAGGCGAAGAGGAACAATAGGGTAGGAAACTATAGATCTCCAAATGGTTCCCAACATTGGGCTTTGTAATATGAAAAATCTGGTATAGAAGTGTATTGGCTAAGTTCTAGACCTCAAGCAGCTCTACTGAGAAAAGGAGAGGAGGCTTAATATCTGTAACCTTATTTTTTCCCCGTTTATGTCCTTTTCTTAAATTCTTTAAAGGTGAACTTCTAAGGTACTCTTTCAAAGTCTCTATGCTCTTGGCCTACTCACACGACCTTTATTCTAGATTCCTTTTCTTAGGGCCTTCTACCAACCCAAAAATTAAACAAAAACCTCCCTTGACCTCTTTACAATTGTCAACATGAAAGGTCTTGGTTGGTTGGAAAAGTTGAGGTGTTTTTATTCACCATTAGCATTCCTCTCTCCAAAATGGATTTGTTCACCTCTCATATTTTTCCTTGCCTAACCAAGTGGATCGTTTCTCTATCTGTGACATCTTAGCGAAAGGGTAACCTTTGCAAATTGTGAGATGAATTTGCTTCAATGTAATAATACAAATTGGAAAGTGTCGCTTACATTTTCTCTCTAGAAAGGCCTATCCAGGAAAAAGACGAAAGAGGTTCATTCACCGCTTAGAATATTTAGGTGCATGTCATCATGAAAAATGTGCAGCCAACATCTAAAATTGTAAAACTACATCTTGTTAATTCCTAGTCAACTTGTGTCTGTGTTATCTAGGGTTGATAAACAATAAGAAGGCTTAACATTCCCTCCATCTTAGTTGGTGTTGGAACTGATATCTACAAAGTGTTCTTGATTTTTTCTTATGTAAAAGGATCCCATTATTTCTCCTATAGGTGAACGATGAATGCACATATGATGGCCTGCACCACATGTGTTTTTGTTATCAAGGGTTGATAAATAGTAAGAAGGCTTTGCAACATCTCCATTACATTGTGTGCTAGAACTAATATGTGAAATTCTCTCCAGCTTTGTTTTTATGGAGAAGATCATTTCCCCTATAGTTGAAGTAATAATGCACACATAATTGCATGCACTACATTTTTATAAGCATAGATGACCTAAGGAAACTCTTCTCCTAGTTTATTTTTTTCATTAGTCATTTCTTTCTTCTTCAACAAACATCTCCTTTAACCATCAATATAAGCAATAATGCACATATTGGGACATTTTGACAAAAAAAAGTGGGTTGTCACCACAAGTGAAATTATACTACGTAAAGACACCTTAATAACTACTATAAATAAAAAAAGAGGATAAGACTTATGAAATTTTTAATTGGGTTTAGAATAAAACCACAATTGCCCAAATTCAAAAGTTTGTTGATTTTAATTGTGTTGAAGGTTAAAATAGGCAAAATTACATCAACAATATATTTTTTGAGAAACTTTTATTAGAATGAGAAAAATGGGCAACTCAAGTCTGAAAGGGTGCAAAAATTGACAAATTTCTTATTCAATATGCAAACCAATGCGTAGACAAAGATCACAAATGCTTCCTCTTTAAACAGTGAAATTGTCCCCAACAATAGATTATGTCTTCTCACCAATCAAATTCAAACCCTTAAAAAAACACATATAAGTAGTCATTTTCTGAAGAGGTGAGATAGGTTTAGTTTTTTTTCTTTATTTTAATTTACTTCTCTTTTTTGAAATGGGGATCATGCTTGATGCTGACTTGGTTGAGTCAACAAGTTAGGGTTTTACTACTTGGCCGAGAAACTTGATCTAATTAGTGGTAACAAACCAACTCAATCCCTTTTCTCACTGAGCTTTTGGAAAGTCAATAAGCCAACTCAACCCCTTTTCTCACTGAGTTGTGTCAATCTACACCTCGAGTAGGAATTTTTATAGTATGCAGTTGATCAATATGCACCTAATACTCTATGTGTTCAAATTCATAAAAAAAATGTAAGGTAAGGAAAAACCATTGCCTTGTAGGAAATTACAAATATGGCAAAAGCTACCCTGGCTTTGTTGCCTGACATTTTTTTCTTTCTCTTAAAATAAAGTGATAAGAATTGCAAATTGAAAACACCAAGGTGTGTATTTGATTTAGGTACCATGAAATTGTATGTTCTATGTTGTGCTTATAGACATGGGATCAGGGTCCTCTAGAAATACCACAATTTAGTAAAGCATGTTGATATCCCAAAGAAAAAACATGTCTGGGATGTTTCATACAAAGGGTGTGAGCCACAAATTTATCCTTGACAATACATTGGTAATAGTTAAATTACAGTGAAATTATACTTTGGAGTATAGGATATGGGATCTTTCAACAAAATCTCAAATGTCTTACCTAAGGTTGGGTTTCCAAATCTCCAAGCCATAGAGTACACGGTCCATAACATAAAAATACAAATGTTTTCATCCTTAGCTCTGAGAGGTCAATGATATGAACAACTTCTAGTTGAGTATCTAGTGGGATTTTTCTTATGTCTTACCATGCTATGGTAATAAGGGATTTTTGGCATGTAGGGTTACAATTCTCAAGGAAAATGTATTAGATATAAAGTGGGATTCACAATAGGTAGTTTCAAATTTCAATTACCTGTGAGATTTTATTAACAATAATATGAATTACATCATAAATGTGACAATTAACATTTCTACTTTTATATTTAGAATCCATTAATGTAGTTTTTGAAGGCATCATATTTGCAGGAAAAATGCATTGTATTGGTGATTCTTCTTTTGAAATTCCCTTCGTTTGTCTCTTATGCACATTCCTAGGATGGAAAAAACACTCGATAATTAGGTCAAGGTTGGATAAGGAACCTTTAGGAATGCTATTCTTCATGCATGTGGAGAAAGGTTGGACAATGCAACTTGGGGTGTGACATGGGTTGCTACTGTAAATCCATTGAGTAGTGAAGTGCAAAATCTTAAGTGGATTTAGGAACAATATTATTTTCAAGTGCGTAGTTAAAACATTGAAGAAAAATGCCAGCAATACTGAGTTAATTAGGCAACTAAGAAAAACAATAGAGACAATTATTTGTGGAGGCATACAGACTTTATGAATAACCCAAAAATAACTAAACAACCATACTGTAGATTGCAAACCAAATACACAAATGAGGCAGGATTGGAGGCATTTGATGTCATCTTCCCCTCTATGTATTTTCACTTGTGTAGACATGTTTGTCCTAGTTTTGTTCTTTAAGACAATTGTCCAAGATGGTTCATGTGTAAAAAACTGACCAGGATGTTTCATGTGTAAGTGAAATAAAATTCATGATTAGCATGGTGCTTGAAATAGTAAGAAGGATTTCAAAGGATATTTTTGTTATATTTTCATTTTTTTATGTGGTTCTCCATCAATTGGTATTTAAATCTATATTGAGGCCATTTCCTGGCTCATAAGACCATGGAATCTGTGTATGTGATAAGTAGTTTCCTAAATCAATGCAATGATATTTCATCTATTTCTAGATTAAGAGGATTCCTTGGTAGATGATATCATTCTTTAGAGGATAATTTATTTCTTTAAAGGTTGTATAGGAGATTTTTAATTTTACAAAAAATGTATTTACATCAATTCAAATTGTTCCACACTAAGAGATATTTTTATACTTTGTTTCTTGGATTAGTAGCATGGTTTATATCACATTTAGGCATTGGATATAGATGCTTTGAGTACTCCCTTTGTATATTGATTATTCTTACTATCATTTTCTAGTTTGGATATTTTTAGTTAACTATGGGCATATAGTCTAATATGTTAATAACTATGTTTCCTTCTTTGACTTCATTGGTTTTTAAAGATATTTAAGTCAACAATAATTCCATAAATGTTTCCTTTTCTTTCGATATACTTTTTCTTCCAATTTCATATGACATAGATTTCACTAGTATAAATTTTATGAATTGAAAATTTCTTTGTTACTCAGTATGTGTTTTTTTGAGTCATATCAATACTGGATGTTAAGTGGAGTTTTCAATCTATGATTTTGTCTTTATGAACAAGTAAGGTTTATATCATGATGTAATAGCCATTCAAATAGTATCATGTAGATGTTACATATGTATCAGATGACATGATATTGGATGATTTTGGTAAAATAGCCATGTATGATTGAGGAGCAAATGTATGATTTAGGGACATACACCACCTGAACCTCCAAAGGAAGGTGGGGAATTTGTGTAGATTTTCTTGTAGATTCATAGCTCATGTAATGTACTGAAACACAAGACAAGAATCTACTCTACTTTTTAAACATCAGAAACCAATAGATTGGTGAAAACAATAATAGACAAGAGGAAGGTAATCAAAGACACATAACACAATTGTTTCTCTAGGGAAAGGCACTACTCAAAATCCCAACTATCTATTGCATTAATAAGAAATCTGAGTGATAATACAAATCTTCTCACAAGAGCAATTTCTACAAAAGTATGATCAACTCTCTGCCTCACAAGCCCGCTCTAGCCAACACTTAGAAAATTATGCTGCCTACCAAGCCCCTATTTCCTTTCACAATTCCTGTGAGGATCAACCCATATTTAATTGGGGAATCCTTCCTCCATAACTGCACAATCCAAACTTAGGTCCTTCTGTGATTGCATTCATGACTTGTACAAGTCATATCATTCTACAACTGATATTACATTGTCCCTGCACTCTAGTCTCTACTGGGTATTTCTCTAAAATGACATGCATGAGTTTCTCATGAGGGAATCTTCAGTTATCTCGAGTAGCACTAAGGATGCACCAATGCACAAACTCACTACTAGACCTTTACTAGTTCCACAAATAGTTAGAATTAGTTTAACTGTCTATAACTCAATCAAACTGAGTTATCTAATTACAACTCAAATAAATTCATCCTAGACCCCTAAAATTTAGGGAGAACA
The DNA here is from genome assembly GCA_031772625.1 of Pinus tabuliformis. Taxonomy (NCBI): domain Eukaryota; kingdom Viridiplantae; phylum Streptophyta; class Pinopsida; order Pinales; family Pinaceae; genus Pinus; species Pinus tabuliformis. Next base: position 918,703,397 of record CM062805.1, on the reverse strand, counting down.
TATACATGACTACAAAAAGACTTCCAACTTGAAATTCCTAAGCTAATTAAGTTAATTAACTATTTACAAGTTGCTATGAGAATAGAATTCGATTTTAATTCATAGTTTAATTCAAGGAGAAATTAAACTGGAATTTCTTGTTTCTATTTCTCAACACTCCCTCTCAACAAGAAAGTGATTATAAGCTACCTCGATCTTATCTCTGTGAAACTCGAATTTACATCTTGACAATACCTTTGTCAAAATGTCAGAATCTTTCTCCTCCATGGGAATGTACTCCAACAACATAATCCACCTCAATACACAATCTCGAAGATGATGATATAAAATATATATATGCCTGGACCGATCATGAAAAAATGGATTTTCTGAGAGTTTGATACAACTTTGATTATCACAGTAAATCATAGTTAGATCCATCTATTGACCAAACAAACCAACCAGAATATTCATCATCCAAATGGGCTCACATGATGCCTGACTTGTAGCCATGTACTCTGCCTCTGCCGAATTGAGTGCAACTGATCTATGTTTCCTATTGTACGACGAAACTACTGTCGACGCAATACTAAAGATCCCTCCTGATGTTCTCTTCTTGTTGGATGGACTCCCTACCCAATCTGCATCGATGAAGCCTTGAAGCTTCACTCCCTCTGTCTGTTTGTACCACAATCCGTATTAAGTAGTGCGCTTGAGGGATCTCAACACATGCTTTGTCGCCTTCCAATACAGCTTGGCAGGCCTAACCATTGCTTGACTAAGTTGGTTAACTGGATATCACATATCCGGTCGTGTGTTCACCAAATGCATGAGTGAACCAATAAGCTGCCTGTAAACATTAGTTTTCACTACTTCCCCTGAAGTAGCATCCTCCTTCCTGTAGTTACCTATTAGAGGAGTCTCCATGGGTTTACTGCTCTCCATGTGAAACCTCTTGAGTATATCATTGGCATACTTGCCCTGAGACACAAAAAATTCCCCATCACCCTGCCATACTTCCTTGCCCAGAAAGTAATGCATGAGCCCCATGTCCTTTATCTCAAAGTCTCTTGTAAGATCCTCCTTGCAAGACTTGATCAACTGATCATCACCTGTCAAAATAAAATCATTAACATATAACACAATGATCAACAATTTACCTTCTACCACTATGTGGTACAGGTTGGCATCCGCTTCACTCTTGGTGAATCCCAACCCAGTGAAGTAGCTATCGATCATGGTGTACCAAGCATAGGGTGCTTTCTTCAGCCCATACAACGCTCTCTTGAGCCGACACACATGCGACTCACGTTCGAAGGTCTCAAAACCTTCATGATACTCTATGTACACCTCTTCCTCAATCATGCCATTAAGGAAGGTTGTCTTTATATCCATTTGATGTATCTTCCAACCCATCTGCATTGATAGTGCCAATATAGATATGATCGATGAGTACCTTGCAATAGGAGCAAAGTGTTGGGTTGTGTTATATTTTTTCCACGACTAACCTACGTAGTGAACCGGGGGGTTAGAGGGGGGGCGGAGCCCCCCCTTCATTACGCCGATTGCGCAGCGAGGGGGTCACAGGGGGGGCAGCAGCCCCCCCTGTCCGGGGGGTTTGAGGGGGGCGGGTAGCCCCCCTCTACGGGGTCCGGGGTAGCGCCCCGGGAAAATTTTTTTGGACCCTATATTAGGTTGGGCGAACCTACCTATGGTTTTCGGTCTATGGTTTTGGACGCGATGGTTTTCGGTCCATGGTATTGGATTCTTCGGCATGTATAAATATGTATTGTAACATTGAAAGGAATATAATGAAAAATCAAGCTGGTAGTCCCGGTTTTGGGATCCAGAGGAAAATCTCTGTGTATATGTGTTTTATGTGTTATGCTCTCACATTGTTTATTTTTCTGTGATTTAGAATTCGTATGCAGGTAATTTCTGTACGGGGTTAAAACCTACATTTGGTATCAGAGCTGTTTTGGCTTCAAGGGGATGCCTTTGTTGCTGAGGGGTTTCGCTCGGGCCTGTGGTAGACCCTGTTCAGTGGGAGATCTGTGAGATCGATTCTGGTGGTGAAAGAAGATGGCGAGCAGCGGAAAGATAGAGATCAAGAAGTTCAATGGTCAGAGTTTTGAGTTGTGGAAACTCAAGATGGAGGATCTGTTGGTGGATAAAGATCAGTGGATCGCGGTAGATCCAGGTACTAAACCAACGGGAGTGACCGATGAAGAATGGAAGAAGTTGGATCAGAAGGCAAAGAGCACAATACGATTGTGTGTCTCAGATTCAGTATTGCTGAATGTATCAGGGGAAGCTACAGCGAAGGCTTTATGGGACAAGTTAGGGACTTTGTACCAATCTAAGTCTCTAGTGAATAAACTGTTCCTGCGGAAAAAGCTGTATAACCTGAGGATGAAAGATGGAGACTCGGTGACAGAGCATCTGAACGCATTTAATACTGTGGTAAGTCAGTTAGCATCTGTTGATATTAAAATTTTAGATGAAGATAAGTGCATCAGTTTGTTGTGTTCTCTACCAGATTCGTGGGATAGTCTGGTTATTGCAATAGGTAGCAATGCAACTGCTTTGCAGTTTGATGAAATAGTCCCAGCCTTGCTGATGGAGGAGATGAGATGGAAAAATATGGAGAGCTAGAATGGTGATGCCTTGTCTGTACGAGGACGGTCCTAGAATAGAAACAAAAATAAGTCATCGAGTGGGAGATCTAAATCTAGAGGGAGATCTAAATCTCCAGGAAAACCTGTAAAGGTGGTGTGCTGGAAATGCGGAAAGGAAGGGTACTTCAAAAGGGACTGTAAATCTAAAGCTCCTGATAAAGGAAAGGGATCTGATGATGCTCCTTCTGCAGAGGCGAAAACCACCTCAGATGAAGGTGGGGATGTGTACTTGGCTTCTTCAAGTACGCACGTAGATCATGAGGCATGGTTGATTGACTCAGGTGCATCCTTTCACTTCACTCCCCATAGAGAGTGGTTCTGTGAGTATGAGAAATACGATGGTGGTGATGTCTTCTTAGGAGATGATAGGAAGGCTAGAATCATTGGTCGCGGAAAAGTAAAGTTGAAGTTACAAGGTGGAAGGGTTAGAACACTTCTGGGTGTTCTGCATATTCCTGCATTGGCCAGAAATCTGATTTCTGTAAGCAAGTTGGATAATGCAGGTGTAAAAACAGTGTTCGAGAAGGATACCTGCAATATGGTTCGGGGAGAACTGGTATTGATGCGGGGAGTTTGGACTGGAACTCTGTACAAGCTGCAAGGTAGCACTGTTGTTGATGGGTGCAACAGTTCTGTGGTCCCTGAAAGTGGAGCTGAAAATCTAGTGGTCTCTGGAGAGAAGACCATGCTGTGGCATCAAAGGCTTGGACATATTGGAGAGAAGGGCCTTCGAATACTTCATGGTAAAGGTATTGTAGAAGGTATGAGTAATAGCTCTCTGGATTTTGATTTCTGTGAAAATTGTGTATATGGGAAGCAGAATCAGGTGTGTTTCCCCTCTGGTGCTAAGAGGGCGAAATAGATATTAGAGCTTGTGCACAGTGATGTGTTTGGACCTGTGAAGGTTTCATCACTGGGTAAGTCTGTGTACTATGTATCATTTATAGATGACTTCTCAAGGAATACATGGATATATTTCCTTAAGAAGAAATCTGAAGTCTTTGACAGGTTTAAAGAATTTAAGGCTCTAGTGGAAAATCAGACAGAGAAGAAGATAAAGGTGCTGAGGAAAGATAATGGTGGAGAGTTTTGCAGCAAGGAATTTGAAGAATTCTGTAAGAAGTGTGGTATAGCACGGCATAAGACTACTCCATATACACCTCAACAAAATGGAGTCGCAGAAAGAATGAACAAGACGTTGATGGAAAGGGCAAGAAGCATGCTCAGTGGTGCCGGGTTAGGACAGGAATTCTGGGCAGAGGCGGTGGATACTGCATGTTACTTGGTCAACAGGTCACCTTCATCAGCGTTGGAGGATAAGACTCCACAAGAAGTATGGACTGGTAAGAAACCCTCTCTTTCACATCTGAGGGTATTTGGATGTGATGCATATGTACATGTTCCAAAGGAGAAACGAACCAAGTTGGATAGTAAATATGAAAAGTGCATCTTTATTGGGTATAAGGATGGTTTAAAGGGTTATAAGCTTTGGAACCCAGTCACATAGAAGGTTGTGTACAGCTGAGATGTGGTGTTCAGAGAGGTAAAAGATGTTATTAAACATGAAGTCCAACCAAAGGAACCTGAGAAGATAGAGTTTGAGCTAAAGGAGGAAGAATCAGACTCTGCAGCAGAGGAGGAATCAGAAGATGAAGAGCCACAAACTCTGGCTCTGAGAAGATCAATTCGAGAAAGAAGGCAGCCAGAAAGGTATAGTCCATCTGCTTTCTGTTCAAATTTTGCTTTGTCTGTTACTGATGATGATCCCAGAACTGTGAAGGAAGCAGTAGATTCAGAGGATGGAAAACTCTGGAAAGAGGCCATGGTTGATGAAATGGCATCTTTGCACAAAAATGAGGCTTGGGATCTAGTGGAGTTGCTAGCTGGAAGGAAACCCATTGGCAGCAAATGGGTGTTCAAAAAGAAGACAAATGTAGAAGGGAAGGTGGAGAAATACAAAGCTCGGTTGGTAGCAAAAGGTTATTCCCAGGTGCCGGGAATTGATTTTGGTGATATTTTTTCTCCTGTTGCTAAGGTAACTTCTATTAGGTTACTTTTATCTGTTGTTGCTGCTTTTGATTTTGAGGTAGAACAGATGGATGTGAAGACAACATTTCTTCACGGGGATTTGGAAGAGGAAATCTACATGAAGCAACCTGAAGGCTTTGCGGTGAAGGGTAAGAAAGAACTGGTATGCAAGTTAAAGAAGTCTCTGTATGGGTTAAAACAGTCACCAAGGATGTGGTATCAAAAATTTGATACATTTATACGGGGACTTGGCTTCACCAGAAGCAAAGCAGATCACTGTGTGTATTTTAAATTAATTGGTGACCATGTTATTTATCTGGTCTTGTATGTGGATGATATGTTGCTGGTTGGAAATGACAAAGAAATTATCTAGGATTTGAGGACCCAATTGTCCTCCAAATTCGACATGAAAGATCTTGGTGCTGCAAACTATATTTTGGGCATGGAAATTAAAAGAGATCGGGCAAAGAGGAAGCTCTGGTTAATTCAGAGGAAGTATGTCAAGACAATACTGCAGAGGTTTAATATGCAGGATAGTAAACCGGTGAAGGTTCCTATTCCGGTAGGTGTGAGGTTATCTGCTGAACAGTGTCCCAAGACACAAGAAGAGGAAGAGGACATGTCCCATGTTCCATATGTGAGTGCAATTGGTAGCCTGATGTATGCAATGGTCTGTACTAGACCAGACATTGCACATGCAGTGGGAGTATTGAGCAGGTTTATGTCAAAACCAGGGAAGGAGCATTGGACAGCAGTGAAGCGAGTTTTCAGGTATTTGCGTGGCACTAGTGATTATGGTTTGTGCTACCAAGGAAGACCAGGATTGGACAGAGTGTTGGATATTCGTGGCTTTGTTGATGCAGACTGGGCTGGAGATCTGGATCAGAGAAGATCTACAAGTGGGTATGTGTTTAACCTATTTGGAGGTGCAGTCAGTTGGATGAGTAAGAAACAATCTGTAGTGGCATTATCAACTACAGAGGCAGAATACATGGCAGCCACTCATGCAAGAAAGGAAGCAGTTTGGTTGCAGAGATTGTGTTCAAGTATGGGGTTAGTACAGGGAGCTATAAGAATAGACTGTGACAGCCAAAGTGCAATTTTCTTGGCAAAGAACCCTGCTTATCATTCAAAGACAAAGCACATTGATGTTCAGTATCACTTTGTGAGGGATATGATAGAAGACAAAAAGGTGTTGCTGGTAAAGGTGGACACTTTGAAGAATACTGCAGATGCATTGACAAAATCTGTGAGCTCTGAGAAGTTCTCTTGGTGTAGAGAAACAATGGGCATTTCAGGGCTGGAAAAATGACTAAGCTCTCCTGTGGCCCCCTGTGGAAAGAAAACAACAAGTGGGAGATTGTTGGGTTATGTTATATTCTTTCCACGACTAACCTGCGTAGTGAACCGGGGGGTTAGAGGGGGGGCAGAGCCCCCCCTTCATTGTGCCGATTGCGCAGCAGGGGGGTCACAGGGGGGGCAGCAGCCCCCCCTGTTCGGGGGGTTTGAGGGGGGCGGGTAGCCCCCCTCTACGGGGTCCGGGGCAGCGCCCCGGGAAATTTTTTTTTAGACCCTATATTAGGTTGGGCGAACCTACCTATGGTTTTCGGTCCATGGTTTTGGACGCGATGGTTTTCGGTCCATGGTATTGGATTCTTCAGCATGTATAAATATGTATTGTAACATTGAAAGGAATATAATGAAAAATCAAGTTGGTAGTCCCGGTTTTGGGATCCATGGGAAAATCTTTGTGTATATGTGTTCTATGTGTTATGCTCTCGCATTGTTTATTTTTCTCTGATTTAGAATTCGTATGCAGGTAATTTCTGTACGGGGTTAAAACCTACACAAAGGTCTCATCATAGTCAATCCCCTCTACCTGTGAAAATCCATGGGCCACAAACCTGACCTTATGCTTATCCACGCTACCATCTACAACTTTCTTTACCTTGTAAAGCCATCGGGAGCTCATGAATGACTTGTCCTCTGGTCTCAGGACCACATCCCAAACATTGTTACGAACTATGTATTCATACTCCTTCACCATGGAATCAGCCCAAACCAGTTGCTGCACTACCTCCTCAAAGGAAGATGGATCTATCTCAACACATATGCTCATAAGAGCCATGTATCCAATGCACCTCTCAGGTGACCTCGTTTGCCTACGCTAAGATGTGGGTGCTCCCACATTCTCCTGTGCATAATGCAATAACCTGTCAACCTATCTCGTGCACTTTCTCCCATCTCTGAAAGAGTATGCCTGAGTGGTTTCCTCCACTCCTTGACCTTAGGAGCTAAAATATCCTCAACTGCATGTAGCTAAAGCTCCCTCTCAAGGGAAACTTTCATGTCCATCTCCTCATCAAATCTGACATCCCTACGAACCACTCTCATCCTATTGGTTGGTTAGTACACCCGATAGTTGTGAGGCGTATCAGTGTACCTGAAAAATATCCTGAACTCTGCTGTCGGCTCAAGCTTCTTCTGTGCATCTTTGGTCACATGGAAATATACCGATGACCCAAAAATCCCGAAGTGACCAACATCTAGTCTCTTACCAGAGAAAGCCTCCTATGGTGTTTTCATCCCAAGTATCTAATGTGGGCTTCTATTCGACAAATAAACAGTTGTGTTGCATGCCTCAGCCCACAGGTGTAGTGGTAGGCCATGATCCTGCAACATCACCCATGTTGTCCCTACAATTCTTCTGTTCTTCCTTTTGGCCACCCCATTCTGTTGTGGGTTATGGGGTGCCATCAACTCTCATTTAATCCCTTCTGTTGTACAAAAGTTCTTAAACTCATTTGAGACATACTCACCACTGTTATCACTCCTTAGAGCTTTAACCTTCTTGCGAGACTCTTTCTCGACCAATGATTTAAATTCACAAAACTTTGTGAAAGTTTGATCCTTCTTCTGCATGAAAAATATCCAGCATTTATGAGAAAAATTGTCAAAAAATATAACATAATACTTGTGTTTGGTCATGGATATTGTCAAGAATAGTCCACACACATCTGAATGGACTTGCTCTAGAATCACCTCTACTCGACTGTCCTTATCGTGAAAGGAAACCTTGGTGTATTTTACCAAAGTACACCCCTTGCATGTATCAACTTTCTCTAGCATACATTTGGGAAGACTAGATCTGCTGCATGATTTTCAAAGCCCCATGATGCAAGTGACGCAATCGCCTGTGGCACAACTTGCCAACATCTTGGCTCTGCATCTTCTCTAATTTCATGCTCAAAGAAGCACAATCTTCTACCTCCAACTTATAGAGATTTTTAACTCGAATCCCTATCTTCTTTACCTCACTGGTGGCTATGTGTCGAAGGAATGCCTTTCCTTTGCTAAAGACCACATCATAGCCTCTATCCTCCAACATGGCAACCGATACTAAGTTCTTATTCAACCCAAGCATATACATAACATCTTTCAAGATGACAAGAGCACCCTACTCCCTCTGAAAAGTAACCGTGACCAATCTAGTAGCACTATACCTCCCATCGTCACCCATCTCAATATGCATCTGGAGATCCTTCTCCTCTAGGTCACTGAACAACTCCTTCTCACTAGTCATGTGGAAAGAAGCTCCACTGCCAAGGTACCATACACTACCCATCATCATTGATGACACCATGCATGCAATCAGAGTAAAGTCCAATTCAAATTGAGAGGCCAAAGCCTCACCCGTTGCTCCTCCTGAGGACTTCTTCTTGGATTTCCTTTAGTGGAAAGTTTTTAGAAAAATGTCCCAGCTCATGCCAATGAAAGCACTTAACTTTCAACATGTCTTTCTTCTTGCCTCCATGAAAACAATCCAATTTGGAATGGAAAGCCTTCCCTTTCCCCTTCCTTGCCTTACCTACTAAGGCACCATTTCCCTCATCATCAGTCTTTGATGAGGAACCATCTATAGTGTTCCTTCTGATCTCCTTCTGCATCAAATATGACCATAGTCATTCCAAATATGGTAGCTTCTCCCTCCCATTGACAGAGTCTTGATAGCTATTCCAACTCTTGGGTAGGCCTAGGAGAGTTAGGCTCACCATGTCATCCTCGACAACAGTTATTGTTGGAAATAATACTGAGAGGGGGGGTGAATCAGTATTATAAAATCTATAACTTTTTCATTTCCACAGTCAGATTTATATACGCTACTTCATTGAAGGTAACTTGTGTGTACACACAACTGTATTTAAGGCAACCAATGTATATCCAGCAAACTTATGATTCAGTTAATTCATCATATGTTGATCTTTAATCAGTGCATGAGTACTTCATTAACCATATAAACAATAACCATGTGCAGTAATAACAGAACAAACCATCACACATAAGAAACACACATGAACACCAAGATTTAAGGTGGAAACCCAATGCGGGACAAAAACCACCTGCTGTTGTCTTCTTTTAATATAAGAAAAACCTGTTTACAATCTTGTACTGGTGCAGACTCATACCAGTACGCAGGCACCCACCTGCAAAAGGCTACAACCTTCTCTCGTTCTCTAGCTTCTACTAGAAGGGAGCTACAAACCTCTAGCTCTTATACTAGCTGATCTGTTTACTAGTACGTAGGCGCCAACCTACAGAGGGCTCCAACCTTCACTCGTTTTCTGGCTGCTACTGGAAGGGAGCTCTAACCCCTTAGCTCTTGTATTGGCCGAAATGTTTACCAGTACATAGGCTTTGGCCTACAAAAGGCTACGACCTTCTCTCTTCCTCCAGGGACCACGTTTCATAAATTTTCAGACTAGATACTCCTGGAACACATCACTACAATCTGAAGGCCACGTTTCATCCAATTTTCATAATGGACCCATCAACTACATTGAAGCTCAAAATCAATCACGACTTCAATACAACCATCAAATAAATTGCCTCTCTCTCTCAAAATGCTCTCTCTCTCTCTCTCTCTCTCTGTCTCCCCCTCTCTCCCTCTCTCTCCCTCCCTCTCTCTCCCTCTCTCTCTCTCTCTCACATTGAGATGATGATATTGCCCCTCTCTCACTCAAAATGCTCTCTCTCTCTCTCTCCTTGAGGTGATGATATTGCCCCTCTCTCTCTCAAAATGCTATCTCTCTTTCTCTCTCTCTCTCCCTCTCTCCCTCTCCCTCTCTCAAAATGCTCTCTCTCTCTCTCTCTCTCTCTCTCTCTCTCTCTCTCTCCCCCCCCCCCCTCTCTCTCTCCCTCTCTCACTATCTATCTCCCTCTCTCTCTCACTCTCTCTCGCTCTCTCTCTCTCTCTCCCTCTCTCTCCCTCCCTCTCTTTCTCCCTCACTCTCCCTCTCTCTCTCTCTCTCTCTCAAAATGCTCTCTCTCTCTCTCTCCTTGAGGTGATGATATTGCCCCTCTCTCTCTCAAAATTCTCTCTCTCTCTCTCTCTCCCTCTCCCTCTCCCTCCCTCCCTCCCTCGCTCTCTCTCTCCCTCCCTCGCTCTCTCTCCCTCCCTCCCTCCCTCCCTCGCTCTCTCTCCCTCCATCTCTCTCCCTCCCTCTCTCTCTCTCCCTCTCTCCCTCTCACTCTCTCCCTCTCTCTCTCTCCCTCCCTCCCTCCTGTTACACAAAAATATCGTCACCATGACTATCTACAGTCAGTATGGGGCTATCAACACTTATACTGTCCTCCTAAGCAAGTCTCAGACCTCAGCTCTTTAAGTCAAGCTTTGAAAATGAGAGAAAGACATTGAAAATCATCAAAGCTCTGGTTCCGCACTTTCTCCTACTGTCACCTGCGGGCCCGCACTATTTGTTCGTGTAAACTGCGTATCTGCATGCTCTGTCTGTAAAGGGGTGGGTGCGTACCCCTGTGAAAGTAAAAAGGCGCAAAGTTTACTTTAAAAAACTCACTTTGGGTTAATTCTAGAGGTTTCTAGAAGGAACTTTGACGTGGATTGTTCGCTCTGAGTTGGTTCATGCATCCCAAAAGAGAAGGAGCTAATCCCTTGACTAAAGGAGCTATCCCTTTGAAGGAGGGCTTTATCCCTTTGAAGGAGGAGCTAGTAACTTCCCTCCATTGCACTATAAATACAGGCAATGGGGTGAGGACTAGAGAGGTTAGAAGCTGAACATTTTGAGGGTAAATGCTGGTGAAATTAAGACTCTTTGGTTGAGCTTGAGAGGAGAGATCACATACCTCTTGGTTCCATTGGAGAGTGAGTGAAACTTGTCAAAGTAGAGGAGACATCTTGTTGGACCCTGGGAGGAGCTTGTACAGCGTCAAGGCACAGGTTGTAAAGTTCTTCATCTTTTGAATTAATACAATCAAACTCATTTTTCTCAACAAGTATCTTATGCTATTTGTTTCATGGACTCCTTGACTTTCATGTTAAATATGTTTTATGCAATTGGCTTTTCAAGTGCTATTTAATTTGTTTGCCTTGTTTGTGTATGCAGATTCGCGACAAAGGAGCTTTGGATCGAAGGAGTGAGGACATCCACAAACTTGCATTGGACCCAAGGTAGGCCCCAAAAACACTTGTTTGCCTTTGTTTTTAAAGCATATTTAGAGAAAGATAGTGTCTGGTTGGTTTGCTTGTCATTAGGTCTTCTTTAGATTCTAGGAAGGTCTATCTTGTCCACAAGATCGACTCATTCCGTGTGACAAAATGGCGACTCCGTTGGGGACTTGATTGTTTTCCTTGTTTATACTTTGACCTGAGAAACTGTATTTTTCGTTTCTATTTTTGACTTGTTGACTGTGGGATTGGGTGAATTTATTTGATTTCGAATTAGTTTTTATTTTTCATAGTTTTGGGAGAAGTACGCACCCTCTGAGTTAAGCACAGTGCGTAATTGTACGCACTTTTGCTTTGTGCACAGAGCGTGGACGCACCTGTGTAAACAGGCTTCCTGCGTACTCTGTCAAAAGTTTGAGAAATTTTAAATTTCTTCTTTTTTATCAGTTTAGAATTTGTTTATAGGTTTTTTCCACTGCCCAGACCTGCTTGTTCCCTGTCAAAAGCTTTCCTTGGTTTAATTTCATTAGTGTTAGGGTTTTAGGTGAATTTCCTAGGAGTTTTGCTTGTTGGGTTTGTTTTTCATTTTGGTTGTGTAGTGGCTCTGAGCTTAGAAGCTGTAGGGATCTCATATTACCTTGGTGTCTACCAGCCTTCTTATGAGTCTGACCATCTATGAAATCTCCCCTTGTTGAGGAATCCGCTTTGAGTTTTCTCATTTCAAAACTTCGAAACGCTTGTATTTAAAAGTTTGGATTTTCATTTTTAAAAAAAGAAAACAAAAGATTGGTTGTTTTTTGACTAATTGTGATTCTGCATAAATTAGTCCTTAGCTTGCATTTTGCTAAGTAAAACATCCTCAAAAAATACATCTAGTAGGCTTTGACTTCAAATAGGTTTTTTATAGTTTGTAGATCTCAAAGTTAGTCATTTTCATAGTTTTTAATGTTTTATGAAAAATAGTTTTGAGTATTTTATGAAAATATAAAAAATCTCTCTTTTGAAAAAAAAAAGTTTGTTTTTTGTAGTGATTGAGTGCTTTGAGAAGAAAAAGGGAAATTTTTGTGAAATAATTAGTTGTCTCGTTTTGAGTGCTTTGGAAAGGAAAAGCTCTTCTTTTAATTTGTTTAATTGAGAAAGATTTGTGTTTACAAAGTATTTGCATTCTCAAACTCTTTCTTAGTTTAGAAGTTCATCGAAGAAAAAGATTGTTTAAATCATCTTAGGTGCATCTTTTTAGTGATTTTGAGTCGAGTCATTACCACACGAGTTTCATCTCTGCCACCTCTTGACTTAAACAAAAACCACTAAAATTAACGCTTAAAGTAAAATTCATCTAGTAACATTTTTATTTTCTAGGGCTCTGATACACCAACTTTGCTTAGGCTAGTGTCTTGGAGTAGGAGAGTAATTAACTCTCCAAGACAGTAAAAACAAACAAGTAGCTAAATCTTATGGTAGGAAGAAATCCAATTGTTGCATTTATGCTCTGGGAAAGCTCCTCTTAAAGGAGAAGCACGAGATCGTGTCTGAACCAGTGTGGGAATCAATCCTTCCTCATTGGGAAAGACGCCAGATATTCACGTATTAAAAACGGTAAACCTCGGATTAACCATTGTCGAGGAGCCTGGGGTCACTTGTTGGTAAACCTTGGTTTATGTCAAGGAGCCTTCAAGGGGATTGAGCTTGCTACTCTGCCCTTGCGTGCATATCAGATCGTAGACTGTTCCCCCAGGTGTATTTGTCTCAGTTGGTAGCCTTAGTGACCATATTCTTTAGGATTCTTCCTGAGGTGACAGTGGTGGGAAGATCCCACTGTACCTGGAGCAGACGTCGGCTAGACTCACTTGGATTTTCTGGGGGGTTCACTTCACTCGAGACGGTTAAGTGGAGGAACTTGTGCCAGTCTATTCATTAAGCAGGTTGCTGGGGTAACTATTCCAACTGCCATTTCTGTACTTGTCACACGGAATCAGTCAAGAGTGCGGACACAACCGACCTTCCTAGAAGTCTAAGACATTCTAATGACAAACAAGACAAACTATAACTATCCTTCTCTAAACATGCATTGTGATATGAGAAATCAAGTGTTTCGTTCTTACCTTTGTCCAAACGCTGTTGTAGAAGTCCAAGCTTTGTTGATCTGGATGAGTTCCTCCTTTTCTCCAAAACCTGCAATCACCAACAGTCAAACAATTAAATAGCACCTGATTATAACATAAAACAAAGCATATTCAACATATAGACCAAGGAGTACATGAAATAACTCATAAACAACAAGTTATTGAGAAGAATGGACCAATTTGCATTAAAGGTAATCAAAAGGAACCATTACAACCTGAGCCTTGGTGTTGTGCAAGCTCCTTCCAGGGTCCACAAGAGTCTTCCTTTACTTTGACAAAGCTCACCCACTTCCAAATAGAACAAGCAAAGATGGCAATCTCTCCTCACAAGCTTCTAAATGGGAGTCCTAATTCTTGCAGCATTTACCCTTAGAAATGTATAGCTTTCAACCTCTCCTCCTTCTGGCCCAATGCCTGTATTTATAGTGCTCAAGAGGAGGTTAATCAGGTCCACCATCAATGGGATAATCCCCTCTTTGGGTGGGATAGCTCCCTTATTGATGGGATAAGTTCCTCTTTGATAGGAGTGCATGAACCATCTGGAGGCGCCCAATACACGTCGAACAACCTTCTAGAATGCTCTAGAAATGACCACAAGTAACTTTTTAAAGATGAAACTTGCGCATTCTAACCTTTACAGGGGGACGCACCTGTCCCTTTACATACAGAGCGTCCAAAGACACAGCTTTTGTGAACATTGGGTGCGTCCCCGCAGGTAAGGTTGAGAGAACCTGCGTCCCCAGAGATAAATACAATTATAAAAGACTTTCTCTCTTTTTGGAGTTTGACATGGAGAGCAGAGGCATAAGACTTGCCTAAGAGGGTAGCATGACTGTTGATTGAGCCATACTAACTGTAAATAGTCATGGTGACATTTTTTAGTGTAACAGATTGCCCCCTAAAGTGCGAAGCCTGTAATAGATTAGGGTTTTGTATTATCTAGGAAGGGTGAAGCGCTTTATCATTTCAAGGATTATCTCGTGGAGAGCCTGGTCAGAACCTGCAATTTTCAACACAAAATACATGTATAAGATTATATCATCACTGAGGTAGGCATTCCCATACTCAGATCAAAACTTTAACTAACAGACTAACTACTCTGATACAGGAATGATCTTGCAATACATCACAATCATAGACTTTTGTAGACACAGTATGGGCGCAGCCATCTGTTTATGATTAGTCTACTTAGATAATGAATACAAAACTCCTCGCAGCCTGGATGGTGGAAACTAGATCCAGGGTCTTCATTTCTACTTCCCGAATTGGTACGATTCTAGCCATGCGAATAAATGAGTTGATGTCGAACATGGTAGAAACCACTTGATTACCAGTCGATGATGTAAACTGTTAACAAGCGTGAGAGAGACCACCAGTAATGTCAATGGTTCTCAAAGTACCCAGTACAATCCATGAGATGTGAATGAATGAGTTGATGTCGAACATTTCACGGAATCCTTCGATCGAAAGTCAATGATGTAAACTGATGTCAAAGGCGAGAAACCTGCCATTGATGCATGCAGACTTCAAGGTACTGACGATTTCTAAGTCATCTCTCTAGATAATGTGCTGATGTCGATAGAAAGCGACCCGTTGCAGGCAAGCCCGCAACACGAAATCATTGTTCAAGTTGAAGAAATGTTGCTGCAAGGACTGATTCAGGGATGGTCAAATGGATGACAAGTATTTTGCAGATGAAAGTTTTGTTTGCAGACCTCTTGAACACATAACGACGCGACAGATGGCTTGGTGATAAACGACTCAAAGTTAATCCCCGGAACCCGGCTTGAAGATTTTCAAAGTGGTTTGATCAACTGTGAGGTAAAGGATTTCCCAACCCAGGTGAATGAAAAGTGTCGTGTTCAAGAGTGGTGATAAGGTTCTTCTGTAGTAAAGGATAACAAATAGGTTCATTCTTCTCTCTTTTCCCCCACCATTTCTGGTAAGTACCTCTTTATTTTTAACAAGCTTGAGGAGGATAACATATGCTTGATTATAAGCTCATCCTTCGGATGAGTCCAACCTAGTTTTGATTCGAACCCTAGGAAGGAGTGGTTCGTTCCTGTTTGTAATTGAACAGGTCCTTTACTGTGAAATTTTTAACGAGCCCAATATAGGAGAAACTCGGCGTTTTTCAATTTTAGAGAGTCTGAAAAAACTAAAGAAGACTCCACGGTGAACTTTTTCGTAAGTTTGTGTCCCTCAAGCCCGAAAAAGTATAAAATAATACCTGGGGGAACCGCTTGATCTTGCGACCAAGGAGTACTTTCATATTTAGTGTCGCTGAACTGAAAAGTAAAAAGCGATCAAGGACACGTCGTTTTATTTCCAGTATCGAGTTTGAAACGACAAAAACCCGGCAACCTTTTCCTGTTTTTACGGTCATAAAAGGGCTATAAGGGGACCGTCTTTTAATTCCGTTTTAGCGAGTGTAAAAGAAACGCTCGGCAATCTTTTCATGTTTTAGGAGTCAGAAAAGGGCTTAAAAGATGACTCTGAGGTTTCACTTTTTCGTAAGTTTTAACGAGTTCGAAAAAATGATAAAAATGTACTCATGGTTTTCACTTTTTCGTAAGTTTTAATGAGTTTGAAAAAATGATAAAAATGTACTCATTTGGCCGACTTTCAATTTAATTTACGAGCAGGAAAAGACGGAAAGAACTCGGCATTTTCATTTGTTTTACGAGAATGAAAAATAGCAAAATAATCTCGGTATTTTCATGAGTTTAATGAGTCTTGAAAATAACTGAAATTGACTCGAGATAGGTTTCATTTTTACAAAAGCTTGAACCAGAGAAAAACTATGCTTCAGAGTAGTTTCATTTTTTCACAAGCTTGAAACAGAAGGAAAACTGTGCTTGATGCCCCCTAAGCGTAACTGCTAGAGCGCATGCCCCCCCAGCTTCATTTCATTCAACCGTTGGATGAAATGAAGGTTCAGTTATGAGATCATTTGAAAGACTGGACCTAAAACAAAAACTGAAATAACTAACCTAAATATAAAACTTAACATTTATGAGATCTAGTCAATCTCTCGACTCAAGTAGAGGAGGATTTGTTTCATTTTTTAACGAGCTTGACACAGGAAAAGAACTATGCTCGGCTTTAGTTTCATGTTTACGCAAGCTTGAAACGAAAAACTATGCTTGTTATAAGTTCACATGCCCCCAGCATAATGATGCAAAACTAGGTACATGCCCCCCAAGCTCCATTGCATTCAATGAGGTGGATGGAATGAAGCTTTACTTTCAAGATCTTGGAAAGACTTGTGAGAGTTGTTTCATTTTTTAGTGAGGTTGACACAGGAAAAGAACTATCCTCAAAACCCTTGTTTCATTTTTTAAACGAGCTTGACACAAGATAAGGAACTATGCTCAAAACTACTCTCTACAATCTACCTAACAAAAACTCTACTCTAAAAACCTTGATTCATTTTTTAACGAGCTTGACACAAGACAAGGAACTGTGCTCTAAAATCCTTGATTCATTTTTTAATGAGCTTGACACAAGATAAGGAACCATGCTCATGACTACGCTCTACAATCTACCTACTTAACCTACCCTTGTTTCATTTTTTAATGAGCTTGACACAAGACAAGGAACTATGCTCAAAAAGTTCGCATGCCCCCAGCATAATGACGCAAAGCGAGGTACATGCCTCCCAGGCTTCATTGCATTCAACTGGCTGGATGAAATGAAGGTTTACTTTCAATATTTAACTTGAAAAGGGAGTTGTTTCATTTTTAAGGAGGTTGACACAAGAAAAGAATTATCCTCATACCTGATTCATTTTAACGAGGTTGACTCAGTAACAGGAACTATCCTCATACCTGATTCATTTTTTAACGAGGTTGACTCAGTAACAAGAACTTTCCTCAATAACCTACTTGCTACAATCTACCTATATATCCTAAAATCTACCTGATTCATTTTTTAATGAGGTTGACTCAGTAAAAGAACTTTCCTCATACTAGCCCGTTTCATTTTTTAACGAGGTTGATACAGGAAAAAACTATCCTCGCCCCTGATTCATTTTTTAATGAGGTTGACTCAATAACAGGAACTATCCTCATACCTGATTCATTTTTTAACGAGGTTGTCACAGGAAAAACTATCCTCGCAAAATCCTACTTTCTACAATCTACCTACATATCCTAAAATCTACCTGATTCATTTTTTAATGAGGTTGACTCAGTAAAAGAACTATCCTCATACACTGATTCATTTTTTAACGAGGTTGACACAGTAAAAGGAACTTTCCTCACAACCCTACTTTCTACAATCTACCTACATATCCTAAAATCTAGCTGATTCATTTTTTAATGAGGTTGACTCAGTAAAAGAACTATCCTCATGACATCCAATTTCATTTTTTAACGAGGTTGAGAGAGGAACAAACTATCCTCGTACCACTGATCATGGCTTCCAACCGGAAGAAAGACATGTCAATGGACAGACCTTGATCATGGCTTCCAAGAGGTCTTCATCAGAAGGAAGAATACTTCTTTGGAAGGAACACATGTCAAGGGACTCAAAAGGGATAAGAACATCATGTTCAAGTAATCCCATAGAGTTTTCCATGTCAATTACCGGATCTAAATCAAAGGAAGGTGAGCGACCAGTGAGAGGCTCACTTTCATCGATAACTGAAAACATGGGATCAGTTGCCACATAATTAACCCGTGGCAGGGTAGATACCACTTTAGAATCAGGAACATTTAGGGGTGTCATATTATTGGTAGTTGAAACAAGACTAGGGAACGAAAGCTGGTCTACAGTCACAATACTGCCATTGTGAGGGAAAGACATCACGCGAAAGAGTGTCGATACGACAGCTTTCATTGCATAAACATAGTCTCGCCCAAGGAGTAAATTGAAATCCAAGGGACCTCGAACTACCATAAGATCAATACAAACAGTTTTACCTTCCAAGGTAACAGAAAACTTAGGAAGGATCCCTAAAGGTTCACTAATTGTTCTGTTAAAAGCTTTCAGATTCTGCGTAATAGGTGCAAGCTGGGGGGAACCCAAAGCTCTCCAAACAGTTGAGGATAAAATACTAACAGAAGCACCTTCATCTACCTGTGTACGATGTATGTCCCTACCACCAGCCTTAACAATGATTTGGAAAGGGATGGAGGAAGGAAGACGAGGTTCTGTCAGTCTATTCCAATCAAAGGAAAAGACCTCAGTACTTGGAGGGGGTTCTGTAGAAACAGGTGAAATGCCCCCCAGCATAGAAGAATCTGATGTAACAAGAAGAACATGAGCGGTATGAAGTTCACTCTCTAAAGAGAAAGTGGGATCGACCAAATGTGAAATTGAATCGACCACTTGATCAACTAATGGATCATCAACATGAGTGACATGAGTTTCACTCTCCAATGGAAGAGTGTGATTGACTGTACTTGAATTTAAATCAATCACTCCGTCAGTTGACGGTAGGTTGGGAGAACGTTTACGGTAACCAGTTGGAAATGCTTGCTGTGGAACAGTAAGCTTTTCTAACAATTTTGAGGCTTCATCCATGTGAGGGCAAATGTGAGTTTGATGACTCCCTTTGCATAACTTACAAGGAAACCTAACTTTACCCTTTTTCCCAGGAACCTGACTATCACTGGTTGATGGATCAATGGAAAGTTGATGAGATTTGTCTGACCATACTTCCAAGACCTTTGGAATACTAGGACAATTTACAAGGAAGTGGTCACCCTTACAAAGCCTGCAAGGGTATTTGGGTTTACGATGCATGTCGGAGTTTTCCTCAACACAACTAACACTTACAGCCATGGTTGGTTGGTTGACTTCTTTCTTATCTTGCTTCTTTTTCTTCTTCTTCTTCTTCCCTTTCTTCTTCTTTTTAGCCTCCTGGTTACTAGCATCAAGGCTTTTACCAGGCGAAGAGGAAGAAATGGAGGAGGAAAAATTAGGCGAAGAAGGTAAAGGGTCAACAAAAGGTTGGTGATGTTGAGATGGTGAACTCTGTTGAGGTGAAGCATCCAGTTGAGGTGGAACAATTGGAGTATTTTGGGCCAACGAAGTTGAAAATAACCATATCGGTAAACCTATTGTAAATCCAGGTAATGACAAAGTAGCCATATAAGGAGGACCAACATTTCCAAAGTAAGGAAAAGTACTAGGATTCTCATTAGGAGGGGTTCCTAGGTTGATAAATTCTGGAACATTTGCCATTATATTCAACTTCTGTGAATTTTATTAACAATTTAAAACTAAAATTAACAATTCACAATTCACACTTAACAATTAAAATTCACAATTCACACCTAACAATTAAAATTCACAATTCACACCTATGGTCTCTAAAAGTAAAAACAAACAAATTAACACGCGCTATCAAATCTAGGAGTCAAACCACACACAAACAGTAAGCTCTCCGGACCGAAAACACTAGTTGGTGATGAAGCCCAACCTCGTAGAATTCAGTACAGAAATGGCGGGTGGAACAGTTACCCCGGCAACCTGCTTAATGAATATACTGGACCAAGTTCCTCCACTTTAACCGTCTCGAGTGAAGTGAACCCCCCAGAAAATCCAAGTGAGTATAACCGACGTCTGCTCTAGGTATAGTGGGATCTTCCCTCCACCATCACCTTGGGTAGAATCCTAAGATTACGGCCACTAAGGTTACCAACAGCAACAAATACACCTGGGGGAACAGTCTACACTCCGACAGCACGCAAGGGCAGAGTATCAAGCTCAATCCCCTTACCGGCTCCTTGACAACAATCCAAGGTTTACCGATAAGTGACCCCTGGCTCCTCGACAATGGTTAATCCGAGGTTTACCGTTTGTAATACGTGCGTGTCTGGCGTCGTTCCCAACGAGGGAGGATTGATCCCCTCACTGGTTCGGACACGAGCTCGTGCTTCTCCTTTAAGAGGAGCTTTCCCAGAGTATAAATGCAACAGTTGGATTTATCCTACCACAAGATAAGCTACTTGTTTGGTTTTGTTGTCTTGGAGAGTTAATTACTCTCCTACTCCAAGACACTAGCCTAAGCTATGTTGGTGTATCAGAGCCCTAGAAATGTAAAAATTACTAGATGAATTTTAATTAAGCGCTATGTTATTAAGGCTGTTATTACTCAAATGGGTAAATGGATATGAAACCAATGGTGTTATGACCCGACTCAACTGAATGCAATCGAATATGATGATGCAATCTTTTCAATTCGATGAATCCTAACTAAAGTAAGGAGAGAGTTTCCATTCACTTCCAACAATGCAAAAAATTGATCACTAAGAGAAAATATAACAAATTCTCTAATGCACTAATTTCATCAAGAAAAACTAATGCAAATCAATTCCAAACCATTTTTTTATTTTTATTTTTGTGTGTAAATTCAAATCAAAGAAAACTTATCTAAATCTACGATTGATTTTTCAGAATGTAAACTATGCAATTGTAATCTATGCACAATTCACTTGAAAAGTATGCAAATGTAATCTATGCACATTTTTCATTCATATTCTGAAAATGAGAATTCTAATTATGCAAATGTGATCTATGCAAGAGAATCCTCAAACACAAGATGATTCTAATGTAATCTAAGAACCAATCAAGTGCAAGTCGAGAAAATTGGGTGAGAGTTCCAAAGATCAAAAAATAAAAACACTCAAAGGCGATTAACACTCATACACAATTTAGCCCCCCCCGGCGAATGAGGGGGAAATTTTTTTGCAAAAACAAAAGCAAAAAGATGCAAAATTGTGAAAAGACTGAGACAAACCTCCAAGTAATGACCAAAGGAAATCAAATCAAGAATTTCTCAAAAAAGAGACTCAAAACACCCAATTGATGAAAGCTTAAAGCAGGAATGCCAATGAAACAAGCTTAGGTGAAGATCTTTGACAAGAGACTAATGGATCTGGGCAGTAAAAACTAAGAAAAATCAAAATCTAAGAGAAAAAATGCAAAAAATAGAATTTTCTCAAATTTTAGCAGGGGACGCAGGCAGCCTGTTAAGACAGGTGCGGGCCCGCTCTGTGCACACAGCGACAGTGCGTCCAGGGACGCACTGTGCAATACTTAGATGGTGCGTCCTTCTGAAAAACTCAAGAAAAACTAAAACTAATTTAATCCTAAGCTAATCCACCCAAATACAAGTTCACACAGTCAAAAACCAGAAAAATAAACCAATTTTCTCAGAGCAAAGTTCATTCAAAGGAAAATACTTTAACATCAATGGATCCCCAGCGGAGTCGCCAATTTGTCACACGGAATCAGTCAAGAGTGCGGACACAACCGACCTTCCTAGAAGTCTAAGACATTCTAATGACAAACAAGACAAACTAGAACTATCCTTCTCTAAACATGCATTGTGATATGAGAAATCAAGTGTTTCATTCTTACCTTTGTCCAAACGCTGTTGTAGAAGTCCAAGCTTTGTTGATCTGGATGAGTTCCTCCTTTTCTCCAAAACCTGCAATCACCAACAGTCAAACAATTAAATAGCACCTGATTATAACATAAAACAAAGCATATTCAACATATAGACCAAGGAGTACATGAAATAACTCATAAACAACAAGTTATTGAGAAGAATGGACCAATTTGCATTAAAGGTAATCAAAAGGAACCATTACAACCTGAGCCTTGGTGTTGTGCAAGCTCCTTCCAGGGTCCACAAGAGTCTTCCTTTACTTTGACAAAGCTCACCCACTTCCAAATAGAACAAGCAAAGATGGCAATCTCTCCTCACAAGCTTCTAAATGGGAGTCCTAATTCCTGCAGCATTTACCCTTAGAAATGTATAGCTTTCAACCTCTCCTCCTTCTGGCCCAATGCCTGTATTTATAGTACTCAAGAGGAGGTTAATCAGGTCCACCATCAATGGGATAATCCCCTCTTTGGGTGGGATAGCTCCCTTATTGATGGGATAAGTTCCTCTTTGATAGGAGTGCATGAACCATCTGGAGGCGCCCAATACACGTCGAACAACCTTCTAGAATGCTCTAGAAATGACCACAAGTAACTTTTTAAAGATGAAACTTGCGCATTCTAACCTTTACAGGGGGACGCACCTGACCCTTTACATACAGAGCGTCCAAAGACGCAGCTTTTGTGAACATTGGGTGCGTCCCCGCAGGTAAGGTTGAGAGAACCTGCGTCCCCAGAGATAAATACAATTATAAAAGACTTTCTCTCTTTTTGGAGTTTGACATGGAGAGCAGAGGCATAAGACTTGCCTAAGAGGGTAGCATGACTGTTGATTGAGCCATACTAACTGTAAATAGTCATGGTGACATTTTTTAGTGTAACAGTACTGAATTCTGTGACGTTGGGCTTCATCACCAACTAGTGTTTTCAGTCCGGAAAGTTACTGTTTGTGTGTGTTTGATCTCCTAGATTCTTTAGGCGTGTGATTCAAATTTGTTTGGTTCTTTAGAGGCTTTAGGTGGTTTTCATTGAGATTTTACTTTGTTTTTGTGTGAAGTAGTTAAAAGTTTTTAACTGTGGCTGAATTACCAAGACAGTCCCGTAGACTTCGGGGCCAGTCTCCTGAGTTTGTAACCGTGGCTGATTTACTGAGGAAGTCCCGTAGATTTCGGGGCCAACCTCCTGAAGAAGTCTCGAGCCAGCTTGAAGGCTTGAAAGTCCTTGTCACTCCTAGTGGCAGTAAAGTTGGGTCACCTGAAGAAGGAGAGTCTTCATTGGTTGTACATCCTGATTACGAAACTCTAGTAACAGGATATAATCCTGAGTCTATTTCAGTTTCCGAGCTTGCTGGTAGTTTTTCATCTGCTAGTGATATAGGTGAAGAACCTGAGATATCTGAACCTGTTACTCCAACATCGGGGTTTGTCTCTCCAACTTCTAGTGCTCCAGATTCACCTAGAGTAGAAAGAGTAATCACCGAAAATCTTCCTTCTGGTTTGATAGCTATTGAAGAACTTGCTACTCCGGAAGAAGTAGGCATCTATATCCCTGAAAATCAACCTGTTATTAATATAAGGGAGCGTGAATCAATTTTTTACAGTCCACCAAGGAGTACTACTTGGTATCTTTCTTTAACTAATTTTTTGGAAAACCCAGGGTTAAGTTTTTCACCACCTCGCGTTCCTTATCACCCAACACCTAGTGGTTATTTTCCTCCGTTAAATATGTCAAACCAGTCGTCCATGTTTACTCAATCGCCAGAATCTTTTTTGTACGGCGGTCCTTCTGTTCCCTCTGGGTATCAGTCACTTTCTGGTACTTTTGCAGGAGCATCTCCTCAACCCATTGAACAAGGGTTATTAACTAGAAACAATGGTAAAAAGCCTTTGAGTGTAGAAGACATTCTCATGATGTCAGGTACTATTCCTAATCCACAACCCCAAGGTGGCCAGGTACCGCCTGGGGGGCAACCTCAAGGACAGTACATACCTACGGTTCAATACGTTCCTCAAGGTCAACCCCAGCCTCAATATGTACCTCAAGGTCAACCCCAGTATCAATATGTACCTCAAGGTCAACCCCAGTATCAGTACATGCCTCAAGGTTTTCAACCCCAAGGTCAGTACTCGAACCCAGGTTTCCAACCACCTTCCGGTCAATCATATGTTCAAGGAACTGGAAATGTGCTTCTGAATTATCAACCCTACCCTCAACCTGGTTATGGTCCTCCATATCCTCAACCTGTAATGGGTCCGTACCCCGGAGTGAACTTAGTGTGGGATCCATCTCAAGTTCAACAGGTGTTGCAACCGAATGTGCAGTTGTCATCTCAAACTGGATAGCCCTTGGTTTCTGGTTCACCCCAGCAACCCATCCAGTCTACTACTCAAACTTCTGCACCTTCTATAGTTTCACAGCCTGGGCCTAGTGCGCCTCGTACTCCGCCTCAAATGGCTGCTGCAACTGTTGCAACATCTGTTCAATCAACCCCACCTACTTCTGGAGTATCGACAGCTCTGGTTTCTACTGTTCCTGTATCAACTCCTCAGACGTCTGTACTGCAGTCTGGACCCACAATTCAAACTTCGGTTCAAATACCTATAGGACAGCCTGGTTTAAGTACGGTTGTAACTAGTGAACCTCAATTTACTTATCAACCGTACCAGGGAAAATACCAATTCGGTCCTGTTGCGCAGCAGCCAGTCTATCAGTATCAACCGTACCCTCGGTACACATATCAACAACCTCAACAACCCCAGTATGGTCTGGTTAATCCTGGTTTTCCGGGAGGATACAATATCCCAAATGCAATTCCGATTCCAAGTTATCCTGGATATCCTCCTCCTGGGGCTGGTCTCATGACCCAGAGTTTTAGGGACCCTAATCGTCAATTACCGTTTATCGCAACTTTGGACTTGCCTGATTTTTCGCGCCTAATGAACGATCCAATCAACTATCTTCCGTTTTGGCCGCAAATGCCGAATAAGTTGCCCAGTGACATACCTAAGTTCGAAGGTAAATCAGGAGAGGACCCGTCGAACCATGTGATGACTTACCACCTGTGGTGTGCGTCTAACTCCATTTCAGATGATTCAATCCGTCTTAGACTTTTCCAGCGCACTCTAATTGGTCTCGCAGCCAAGTGGTACATTGAGTTACCGCGAGGCACTTTTTATAATTTTAGTCAGTTAGCTACCTCGTTTTTAACGCATTTTCAGTTGCCAGTCAGATATGACAATGGCACAGAATTACTAACTTCGTTAAAGCAATCGACGTCCACTTATATTTCCGATCATATTCATGAATGGAGACGTCGACGTCGTTTAGTGAAGGTATTTATTCCGGATCATATTTTGGCTGAGTGGTTTGTAAAGTCTTTGTTGCCAAAGATCACTGAAGATGTGGCTAAAGCCGGAGTCGTTACTGAGGAGCAAGTAATTGCTCAAGCACAGTACCTTGACTTAGTTTATACTCAGTCGGGTACGTTACACGAAAAAATCCCCGATCTTCCCAAGTCAAATCAAATCGCTGCAGCTCCTTCTGGGTCTCATGCCGTTGACGGTATGATTGGTACGGTTAACACCAAAAGTAAGAAGAAGTCTTCTAAGAATTCTTCTCCCATCATAACCTTGCCTGATTCCCCGACAGGAGATTCTTCCGTGGAAGTTTCCGCCGATATTCACGTTGTAGAGTCATCTACAGCTAAATCAAAATCCGGTGGAAAGAAGAAAGGGAAGAAGAAAAATAAAACGGACAAAGATTCAAAGGAGAAACCAGAAAAAGCGGAATCCAAAGATGAAAAACGCAAACCTCGTTATCCGTGTCTCATTTGTGACGAAGATCATTTTACAAGAGACTGCCCTCATCGTGCAGAGGTTGCGAAGATTGTCAAAGGTTCCCAAACTCCTGCTGTTTTGAAGGATCCTTTTCCAAGTCAAGACAGCAAGATGATAGGTTCTTCCTCAAATGCCAATGAGGAACCCATATTGATGATGTCCCATGTAAGGATTGCGACTCGATCGCAAGATTATGGAAGTAAAAGTCCTGTTGATGGTAAAGAAGCAGAATCTTCTCATTCCAACCCATCAACCTCAGCTCCTGGTTCCGATCCACTACAGATTGACAAACCTAACCCAGACTTAGTAATCAAACCGCCTGCCAAGGGTATACTTCGGAAGTCTGCTTTCAATCCACATGCGAGAGCGGCTCAGAACTATAACATTGTTGAGGATTTAGCTGTTTCACCCTCAGCAATGTCGGCTTTGGAAGTGCTGCAATCATGCCCAGCACAACGTAAATTACTTTTGTCGGCTTTAGGAGCTGTTGATGTTCAGGACCCAAACCTAATAATTTTCGATCTAGAAAATAGTACACCGCGTTTACCCCATCTGTTGGCTTTCCAGATTCCAGTGATAGTCAAAAACAGGCCTATTCATCAGACTGTGATTGATGAGGGAGCCTCAACGTGTATTATGTCAATACAGTGTTGGAGATCGCTTGGTTCTCCTTCACTAAATCAATCCCTGATGATTCTTAAGGCCTTTGATGGCCGTGGGTTTCATCCTTTTGGCATTCTACAGGATTTGCCTATAGGGGTTGAAGGAAAAACCGTTAATCTAGATGTGGAGGTGGTTGATGCCCCTCTAGATTACAACCTTCTCTTGGGTCGAAGTTGGTCTTACGCTATGACAGCTGTCGTTTCATCGGTCTTTCGGGTTATAAAGTTTCCACATAATGGAAAGATCGTAACAATAGACCAGCTGGCTTACTTTTCATCCGACCCAGCCCCTGCTAAAAGCATTCACCATGTCGGTAAAACGATTATCCCGTATAAGGATGTTGGAGTAGGACTAGTTAAAGATGCCGGTTTACTGGGAACTTTTCCTTTTCCTCCGATCAACGCATCGTCTTCATTTGCATCCATTCATATGATTACATCAGACACCATTGTTTATGATGATCCTTGGATCATTCCTTTTGAATCTGAGATAGACTCATTTGGTGATGTTATGCCTTTGAGTCCATATGAAATTGCATATGAGGCCATGCAATCACTTTCCGACCCAACCAAAACTGACTTAATGAATGTGGTTCGTGAGGAATCACTTTTCACATCAAGCTCGGATTCAACAACTTTTTCTGAACTTGTTCACTCTGATGAGAAAATTCGTGAAATTCTATGTGTAGATGATCTACCATGGGAAGATCTCCATCACAGATCTTCGTTCTTGCCCGAGAATGATCGTTTTGAAAATGATTTCTCATCAATTTTTACGACTGAATATGTCAAAGAACCTCAGAATCCAATGAAACATCCTGATTCAGAGTTGAATTTGGGAAACATTTCTCGAACTATTCCTATTGACATTTCAGTTAAGCCCGGAATCGTTGAGAACATTCATATAGGTGCCTTGTGTACAGATGATGAAATTCAAATATATAAGGCCCTATTCCAAGAATTCCGCGACGTGTTTGCCTGGTCCTATGAGGAAATGCTAGGAATTGATCCCACGATTGTTGTTCATGAGATTAAGACTTACCCGGATGCTAAACCCGTCCGGCAACGTTTGCGTCAGATTCACCCGAGAAAAACTGCTGCAATTAAAGTAGAAATTGAAAAATTATTGAAAGTAGGGTTCATTTATCCGATCACGTTAACGGATTGGGTATCGAATATTGTTCCTGTGAATAAAAAGCAAGGGACAATAAGAATATGTATCGATTATAGGGACATTAATCGAGCCTGTCCAAAGGACAATTACCCAACTCCCTATATCGATCAAATAATTGATGATTGTGCTGGCAGCGAAATATTTTCCTTTATGGACGGTTTTTCCGGATACAATCAAATCAATATTCTACTTGCCGATCAACCAAAAACGGCTTTCATTTGTCCATGGGGGACATTTGCTTATTGCAAATTACCTTTTGGGCTCAAGAATGCTGGAGCAACTTTTCAAAGGGCGATGTCTTATGCGTTTCATGACATCAAGCACATTGTGCAACCGTATCTCGATGACTTGCCCGCTCATTCATTACATCGAGCTGATCATCTTGTCCATTTACGAGCAGTCTTTATGAGGTGTAGGCATTATCGGATTCGGTTGAACCCACACAAATGTGTCTTCTGTATAGAAGTGGGTCGATTGTTGGGGTTTGTTGTTTCGAAAGCCAGCATTCGCGTCGATCCCTCGAAGGTTGAAGCTATCATCAAATTACCTCCTCCTTCGAGTCTTCGCCAACTCCAAAGTTTGCAGGGGAAAGCAAACTTTTTACGTAGATTCTTTCCTAACTACGCCGAGGTTACAAAAGGTTTTACCCGGTTGTTGAAACAGAATACTCCATTCTATTGGGATGAGATAGCTCAAAAATCTTTTGATGCACTGAAACACGCGTTGACCCATGCACCGTTATTGCATCCTCCCAACTACAACAAGGACTACTTTTAGTATCTCGCCACCTCTCATTCCACCATTGGAATGGTCTTAGTTCAGGAAGATGAATTCGCAAGTGAACATGTGATATATTACCTTAGTCAAATGTTAAATCCAACTGAGCTAAAATACTCACATGTGGAGAAATTGGCATTGGCAGCTGTGCAAGCTGTCCAACGTTTTCGTCACTACATTTTACTACGTAAAACTACAGTCATTTCGGATTGCAACCCTATGATCTACATTTTGACCAAGCAATTGCTAGGGGGCAAGTACTCTAAATGGATTGTGATGCTGCAGGAGTTCGACTTGGAATTTGAAAAAATATAAGTCTAAGAAATCTTTAGTTTTTGCGGAGTTAATGTGTGACTTCCCGCATGCTGACACGGAAACTGTGGCGAAGGAGCCCATTGCGGATGACTCCTTGTTTCTAATCAGCACTTTAGATCCGTGGTATGGGGATATCATCATCCATCTCCAGACCCAATCCTTTCGGCCAGAAATTTCAAAGTCAGAACGTCGAAAAATACGATTCCACTCCCAACAATTCAGGATTATTGGAGATACTCTTTATCGCCGTGGGGCGGACTTTGTTTTCCGACGTTGCTTAACTCACGAGTAAGCTGAAAGGGTTCTAAATGACTGTCACTCTGGAGCGTGTGGCGGTCATATGTCTAGGTATGCCACAGCCCAAAAGATATTGCGCGCTGGCTATTTCTGGCCGTCCTTGTTTAAAGATTGTATTAACGCGGTCCGAAAATGCCACAACTATCAAGTGTTTGATCGAAAGATGTGCGCTCCACCTGTTCCTCTCCACCCTATAATTGCCGTTGGTCCTTTTTCCAAATGGGGTATCGATTTTATTACATGTAACCCTCACTCGGCCAGGGGGCATGCATACATTATCCTTGCGGTAGATTATTTTACCAAGTGGGCCGAGGCGATGCCTACATTCGAGGCAGACGGCAAAACAGCTGCAATTTTCGTGTTCAATCACATAATTGCTAGGTTTGGTGTCCCACAAGCGATTATCACTTATCATGGACGCCATTTTCAAAACGTTATGATGAC
Source organism: Pinus tabuliformis (assembly GCA_031772625.1). Taxonomy (NCBI): domain Eukaryota; kingdom Viridiplantae; phylum Streptophyta; class Pinopsida; order Pinales; family Pinaceae; genus Pinus; species Pinus tabuliformis. The sequence goes on along the minus strand of CM062805.1, from coordinate 918,674,221 downwards.
CGAGCTGACAGGCCAGCTTGGTTTGCGTCACGATAGCTCAACTCCTTATTATCCACAAGCTAACGGTCTGGTTGAGTCCATCAACAAAGTTCTAGTCATCATGATCCGGCGAATCATTGGGATCCATCGGTCGAATTGGCACAACATGCTATTTTCAGTGCTTTGGGTGTACTGAACCTCAGTGAAAACATCAACAGGGTTCACTCCTTTCCAACTAGTTTATGGTCTGGAAGCTGTGTTGCCCATTGAATGCGAAATCCCGTCACTGCAAATGGCCATCGAGTTACTTCCAGCTACTTCCGAAGAGGAAAAGCGTTTATTATACTTAGCTCAATTAGATGAGAATCGATGTGATGCTGCATTGGCGATCGAGACTCACGCAAAACGTATGAAGGCTTAGTATGATCGAAATGTGACCCCTCGAAATTTTTCGGAAGGAGACCTAGTGTTATTGTACGATCAAGCTAATGATAAATTAGGCACTGGAAAATTCGTTCCTATGTGGCATAGGCCCTATATTGTCAAGCGAAAGCTAGCAAAAGGGGCCTATGAATTGGTGGACTTTGACGGGGACTCTTTAGGTAAACCCAGAAATGGTCTTTACCTGAAGAGGTATTATGCTTAAAAGAATGGGTATGGAGATTTTTAGTTAGGTTAGGTTTTTCTTTCTAGCTAGTGTGTTTTAGCTTAAAAAGTGTGCTTATCTTAGAGAGTGTTTTTCGTCATTATTCTGGCTTATCTTGGTTTTACTCTTGATATTGCAGATGTCGATGCCTCTCCAAACTTACATTGGATTTGCTGATGGTGCTTGTCATAGTACACGGAACATCTCTTCCGCAGCTTGGGTTATTTATTCGCCCTCTGACGAGTTAGTATCTATGCATGGGGTAAGCCTCAGTCAAACAACAAACAACATTGCAGAGTATAGTGCACTGATTGAGTTATTATCTGAATCTATTTCATTTGGGATTCGGAGTTTGATAGTGAGGTTAGATTCTGAACTCGTTGTATTACAACTTAATAGAGTATATGCCATTAGAAATCCAGTGTTACTGAGATTTTTTATGAGAGTGCATCTCTTGGAACGTGAGTTTGATTATATTGAATATCAACATATTCCAAGATCTTTAAATACATTGGCAGATGCAATTGCTTCTCGAATGTTAAGTAGACATTTGCAATAATCATACACGTAAATTTAAAAACATTTCATAACACATGTTTAACAAGATAAGTCGGTAATAGTGATATAATATAGGAGTGTGTCAAAAAATACATCGTCCTCGATCATAGGTTGAAAAACACCTTATGATCGGCAAAAATGATAAGTACAAAAAGCCAAAATGTCATATGTGCCCACACTAGGCGATCATCCTATCACTGGTGATGATCTCTATAAGAAACCACTGCACAGGCCACCTTACAAAGGAACCTCCTAAAAGGTCCTGGGACCCCAATCACATAGCGCTGAAGTCAACGAGGAATGTCATCTATAGTGGTCTCGGGAATATCTCCTGTCAAGCGCTCGAGATGACCCTCCAACTCGGCCAAAACCTCTGCTGATTCGTCCTGTGGGGCTGGCACGGCTGCAACTGGTTGTTTCCTCTTGAAAGGCCGGAGAGTGGCTGGTCGCTGTGGACCCACATATGCATTTTGAAATTTTTACTATCAGTTTTGGGACGATAAAAAATAAAAAAAATTAAAATAGGAAAAATGTTGAAAATATTTTTACCTGAGTCATCCCACTGCTCTCCTGGTGGAAGAGCCATGTCTGGGTCACCACGGAAATCCATCCCAGCGTAAGGGAAGTCCTGAATAGAAAAAACTTGGTTTTCCAACCATTGGAAATACTCAGGTTTGAATCGAACAACCTTTGTCCCCTCGTCCGGATGACGGGCCATAACTGCGACCCATCGCATCAGTTTGGGCTCTCGAGGAAGCCCAGCTCCAACGGTAAGGTGCTGCGGGATCAACATGGGAACCCTCTCCAGGCCAAAACTCATGACCAAAGCCCCATAACCAAAGGTCTTTAGTCGTCCGTTTTTGGCCCTGGTCAGTTGGCCTTTCAGATTGGCCAACACAGCATCGCACCAGTTGAAGATGGTGCCTCGAAAGCAATCAACTGCCATACGCATCTGGGATCCGGTGGCAATATGTAATGCGGCAGCTCCGCAAAGTCTGGTGACAGTAAAAGCAATCACCATGAGTTCAGGACGGGATATGGTCTTTATGTCTATCCCTTTGTCTCCAGCCTGGCTGTTGCAAAACTCTAGCCAGAGGCTATCGACAGACTGGCCACCTGGCCTAGCCCCGGAAAGAGTCAAGTCTTCGCCTCTCTTAGGCAAACAAGTCAAGAAATATATGTCTGCCGGCTCAATCTCGAGCTGGTGGCCACCAATGAAGAAGCACTGGTCCTGTATGCTCCATTTGTCAACCAGCCACTGTAAGAAAGCCACCCGGGCCCTCATGCCAGGAATGGTCCAAAATTTGTACAAGCCGCACGCACTCAAAGCATCAAGTGAAGGTTGATGATTCCATGTGGCGGCATCCACGTCCTCATGCTCTCTTTCATGCCAATCTAGCATGATGTACTCTTTGCATCAAGTAAAAAGGTAAATCAGATTGCTAGAAATAAATTTGTTTGGGTCAATTTGGCGAATTTTGGGTTAAAAACCCTCGCAGCGGGGTACGTACCCTCCGGGTTAGACACGGTGCGTGGGTACACACTTCGTCCACATGGAAGGTGCGGGCCCCTAGATTTTTCCCAATGGAGAAAAAGTCAGGGCCCGCGGGCCAGCAGCGGTAAACCTGCGGGCCCCCGCGCGCGTAAATTTAGCCTAGAAACCCTCCAAAAAATAAAATGAATGACTAAAACAAGAAATGAAACAGTTGAAAATGAAGAGTAAGATGATGTGGAATACCTGGAGAAGACGGCGTTCGATTCTGACGGTTGGATCTTTTGAAATCTTCACGGGAAGTTTTCTGAACAAAAGCACTATTTTCTCACCCAAATCTCAAACGGTAAAAATGAATTGTCAAAACCCCTTTTTTATAAGTTTTTTGAGTAAATGAATTGTAAATTTGTTTATGTTTCACTTTGGGAAGGTATTTTGGTGGTATTTTTATCTATTTCAAACAGGTATGAGTAATGTTTGCGTTTTTGTTCAGGATACGGATTATTCAGGCGAAATCTATCATTTTCGACGAAAAAACATTTAGAGTCACCTTTAAGCTATTTTCTGACTCCTAAAAAATGAAAAGATCGCCGAGTTTTTTCTTTTAGACTCGTTAAAACAGAATTAAAAGACGGTCCACTTACAGCTCTTTTACTGACCGTAAAAACATTAAAAGATTGCCGGATCTTTGTCGTTTCAGATTCGATATTGGTTATAAAACGACGTGTCATTGATCGCTTTTTTACTTTTTCGGATCAGGGGCACTAATTACGAAAAGTACTCCTTGGTCGTAAGATCAAGCGGTTCTCTCAAGTATTATTTTATACTTTTTCGAGCTTGGGAGACACAAATTTACGAAAAAGGTCAACCCTGGAGTCTTCTTTAGTTTTTTCAGACTCTCTAAAATTGAAAAACGTCGAGTTTCTCCTATACTAGACTCGTTAAAATTTTACAGTAAAGGACCTGTTCAATTACAAACAGGAACGAACCACTCCTTCTTAGGGTTCGAATTTAAACTAAGTTGGACTCATCTGAAGGATGAGCTTATAATCAAGCAAATGTTATCCTCCTCAAGCTTGTCAAAAATAAAGAGGTACTTGCCAGAAATGTTGGGGGAAAAGAGAGAAAAATGAGCCTGATTGTCATACTTTGTAACCACTCTTGAACACGACACTTTTATTCACCTGGGTTGGGAAATCCTTTGCCTAACAGTTGATCAAACCACATTGAAAGTCTTCAGCCGGTTTCTGGGTATTAACTTTGGGTCAATTGTCACCAAACCATCTGTTGTGTCGTTATGTGTTCAAGAGTTCACTGCTGATAAGCCATTCATCTGCAAAATATCTGTCATCCA